>JAXQQM020086052.1:0-285720 GCA_034641835.2 Pinus albicaulis
ATGCTAAGCATAAATTTTCTCGGTGTTCCTTCATATTTCTAGAGTATATCAATATGTCATCAATAAAAATTAAAATAAATCTATCCAGATATGTGTGGAATATTCCATGCATCAGGCTCATGAATGTTGTTGGTGCATTATTTAATCCAAACGATAGTACCACAAATTCATAGTGTTCGTACCTGGTGCGAAAATTTGTTTTGGATATCTTTTCATCTTTAATCTCTATCTGGTGATACCGAGATCTAAGGTCAATTTATGAAAAAACTTTTTCTCCTTCTACCTGATTAAAAAGATAGTATATACGTCGAAATGGATATTTTTTCTTGACTGTCAACCTTTTAAGCTGCCAATAATCCACATACATTCACATCGTTCCGTATTTATTTTTAACGAGCAACATAGGTGCTCCCTAGGGGGACACACTTAGTCAAATATACTCTTTTTCGAAGAGTTTTTGCAGCTGCATTTTTAATTCCATCAACTGAGGCACACTCATCTTGTATGGTGCTCGCGATACAGGTGCTACTCTAGGTAGTAATTCAATGGTAAAATCAATATCTCTTTTTGGGGGTAATCCTAAAATATTTTCAGGAAATACGTCCATAAAATCTTGAACAACTCTGATATTTTCCAGCATAAGTGTCTTTTCTTTAGAGTTAGTAAACCCCACATGGATAGCATAGAGTTGACACCCTTTCCTGATGCATTTACCCAGCTGAGTTGTTGTGATGGGGCGCAATTGAAGTGGTTTCTTAATTCCCAAAAATTCTTGACAAGTACTATCTTTCGCCTTGAAATATATAATTTTCTCCTTGAAATCTACTCCTTGAAATCTACTAGTGACCAGTGTCTCTCTAACCAGTCCATTCCCAACAGAATGTCATAATAACCCAAAGGTAAAATATTCAATTCTATGGGTATATATTGTCTGACTATTTGCAGGATACAATCTGACACTTTAGTATTAACTGTTCTCCTTGTTCCCGTGGCCAATTGTACCAAACAGGGACTTTTAAATTTTTGAATTTGTAGTTTACAATTTTCAACTACTCAAGGGTTTATATAACTTAAACTGGCACCGGGATCAACCAAAATGGAAAGTGTTTGACATTGTAGCTTACCTTCCAGCTCTTTCATGGTTGGCTAGAAATCATCTTGTCAGTCCTTTAGTGCAACATTAATTCTTGGTATGAGAGATTCCTGGTATCCATTAATTCAAAGTTAAGAGATACGCATGATAATGCGATATAATATGGTATTGGATTTCATTTATACTTTTCAGCCTTTAAAAGATTTATTATTGTACTTATACTTTGATTGCATAATCGATGATCAGAAATATTTGGTTAAATGGTTTGTAGTGGCATTAATCAATTCCACATCATTAAACCTGGACACCTGCCCTTACTGGTGGATGGAATTTGTCACATCTTAAATGCCTTGGTTCTTCGTGCCCATTGTAGATCTAGTTAACGCTAGATCTGATGGTGGCGGCTCTGGTTCTAGTGGTTAGGGTAAATACCCCAACCTGAAGCACGGAGGCACAACTCATTTGTTTCATGATGTTCCTACGATGCAAGCTTTGTAAGTTTTTCTATTTACAACCCAACCTTCAGGCAGGTTTGTTATTTTCCTACCATATCACTTAGTTTTTTATTCATGGCTTCGGCTTTTTCATTGCATCTTTCGTCTGGGTTATTGTCCTAATAAATGGTGGCATGGAAATCCTTCAGCTGATTGTGCTTCCTATAGACTTATTTTCCCTCACAGTTTGTTTTCTTAGAATTTTTACAAAGATTTCCCAGTGGATCAATCTGCTAAGGATGCTTCCAAAACCACTTAGTTTTTTTTTTTGGTTCAGTATTACATTTGAAGCTAGGGTATCTCATTGCTCGATAATGGAAATTACCCGTATTTATTTTCAAAGTTATCTAAATGGTGTTCACTCAGAATTAAATGGCCAGGGTTTTATTGGCAGGTAACCATGATATCTCCCTTGCTTCTTCTGAATGGGTTTTGTGATGTCGTCCATTATGCATGCTAGTTCGAGTACGTAATTTTGCGTGGTGTTTTTTGTATTTTTCTTTTGGCTTACAAATATTTTCCTTTGACTAGAGAGTTTGACTTACATATATTTACTCACTGTTAATGCATGTTTTTGGTAAGATACGAAACTGTTGGACATTAGTGGCACTGGAGGTGCAATTTGAGTCCCTCAATGTGTCGTTCATGATTCTGGGTAAGACATACCTCATCCCCAATTCGCATTGTTCTCTTGGATTTTTTCTGGAATTTTTGATTCATTGTTTACTGAGGATAAACCCTCTTCGTGAACAGGTGTGGCCTTCGGCCCCTTGAGCTTATTGCATGCGAGAGTCTCTCTGTTATTTCTTGGCATGAAGGGTTTCACACACTTTTTTTGATGTTAACAAAGATTCACTTCTCTGTTTTATGGTCTTTTCTGGAACATAGGGTAATATGTTGTTATTTGTGATGTTGGGTGAATATGCATAGTTATTTTGAAATTTGTTTTATTACTGCGTGTGAGGCGCAACTTGAACTTGTATAGGATGGTTCTATTTTAGTCGTAACAGACATCATTAATGTTTATCCAAATTACTAACTACTTATATATTGCAGAATATTTTGTTGCATTATATAATGACATGCATGTTTCTTATTTTACATTTCCATTATGCTTCTCAAATTTAGTCCGTGTTCTAGTTATGTGTGTTGGTCATTTGATTTTCTATGCTATGAGTTAAATTTTCCATGTCAATTGGTTTTATTTTAAGCTTTCAATATTTACTTAAACATTGTAAGAATTTTTTCGGTTTACACCATAAATCTTAGTGGCGAGGGGACCATGATCCCTGGGGCTTGGCTTCTTGACCCCCGGGCCTACTGATATTCCTTACTCATAACATTATAAGGGTTTTATTTTAAAAATATGATCACTTGTTACAATTGGCTTCTTGACCCGAGGGCCTACTGATATTCCTTATCCATAACATTATAAGGGTTTTATTTTAAAAATAAGATCACTTGTTACAATTTCCAAGTCATATCGATTCCTAATTGTATTTTTTTTGGTTACCATAAAAATATAATTATTTCTTTGCTCAATAATATTTATCAAGTATGCTTTTCATCATAGATTGTTTAGCATGGTCCATTTACTGTTATTTCCAACTCTTCTTCTGCTCTATATTCTGTAATTACCAATATCATAACCATAGAAAGTTTTAAGCAATAAAAAAATATGTATTCACTTATTTTAAATTTTTTTTCTTTATATTTGTTCTAATTTTAGAGTTATCACCTCTTTACAAAGTAGATGGAATTTAACAATATCTCTAATTAACAATCAATTGAAAGTTACCTCTGCGAAAAACTTAAAAAATAAAAAAAAAATCTCTTTATGTCTGACAAGGTAAACTAGTAAGTTGAATATACTTATCTCGGTTTCTCTTGATTAACTCATGGCACTGCCCAACCATGACAGAGGCATTCATGTCCTCTTCTGCCCCCTTGCTCCGCACTAGAGTTTAGATAGTAGGTTTTCTTTTTTTGAAGTTAGACATTAAGACCCCAATCCAGTCTACACTTCTTCATGTACAGAATGTCTGACAAGGTAAACTAGTAAGTTCAATATACTTATCTCGGTTTCTCTTGATTAACTGATGGCACTGCCCAACCATGAGAGAGGCAATCATGTCCTCTTCTGCGCCCTTTCTCCGCACTAGAGTTTAGATAGTAGGTTTTCTTTTTTTGAAGTTAGACATTAAGACCCCAGTCCACTCTACACTTCTTCATGTACAGAGTTCCACTGGTAAACCACCAACTATGAACAACTCTATTTTCTTCACAATCTTACTGATGTGAAACTCTTTTTCCTTTCTGGAACAAAACCACTTCCCCTTCTCAGGATTTCCTTTTATCCTGTTGGGGAGGGTAAGTATCAGAAACATCCTCTTTCTTTTACTTTGGAATCTTGTTATTCTTTACCATATAGTTAATAAATTACTCTTTGTAATTTCTTATTTATGAAATAAAATTCCATATTCTTTTCACTTAATAAATTCTAATGTATCAGTAAAATTCTTTTAAAATAAATTGAAAATAAAACCGGGTGTTACATGGTTCCTTCATAAATGTCTCTCTATCTAGAAATCATAGTGCATTCACTCATAGTGGATTTACAATTTAATTGAATGCTTTAAAAAAAAAAAAGTCTCAATTTGTTACCAGAGGATCACCATTATGGACCTTAAACATAGACTATAACAAAATGGATTTTAGTTATTGACTCCTTTTTTACTATTTCAACTTTATTTAAAATATCTTTACTTAATTTGGTTAATTTCAAACAATGAGCCTGAAAATCATGGATTATTATAAAATAGATGTCACTTATTACCTAAACATCACGAGTTAATAAATTTTCTCTTTGTGACTCTTTAAAATGCTGGTTAACCATTAACTATCTATCAAACTTGATTTTCCATAGTAACATATTTATTGGAGTAAAGGTTTATACTTTATAAAAAAATGTGTAATATTAATTTAAATTTAGTTTATGAAAATAAAAATTTTATCTATGTTGTCACCATAAGTTTAAGGATCCAAGCCTACTAAAATGCTTCATTAAGACCAAAATCCAAAGCACCAAACTACTTGAAAATCACCACTGTTATTGAATTTAAAATTCATTTTAATTGTTTTAAAATAATATATAATTTTTTAATTTATTGGACTCAAAGACCAAGTTTGAGGATACCAAGAAAAATCCATAGACACAAAACTACTAGAAAACAAGCACAATTAACCTAATCTCATTTAAATACTATTTTAGTTGCATGCATAATGTAATGAAAACATTTAACTATTAATTTTATTTTTATTAATTTTTTTTATTAGTTAAAGTAAATTTGATTTGGTGATAACCCATGGTATTCAGGCATGGTATTTGAGCTCATGGTATCATGATAACCCATGGTATTGACACATGGTATTAATGTGGAATATAACCTATATAAAGGTGGAATTAAACCAATCTAGATCCATCTTAATTTCAGATTTTCTGAGTGTCGAAAGACATCAAATCTCTTCAAGAAAGAGATTTGATCCCTCTAAAGCTTGGTAGATCAGAAGTTAAGATATATGTAGGCTGGTATATATACCGAACATGCATCTCATTATACAAATCTTTATCAAAATTGTGAATCAAGGAATATGGTAGATTTTATTATTTGTTTTTATTTTTTAAGCAAGGTTACCCAGAAATATGGTAGATTTGTTGAATTCATGGTACTGTGATAACTCATGGTATTCATGTGGTATATAGCCTATATAAAGGGGGATTAAACCAACCTAGATCCATTTTAACTTTGGATTTACTCTAAATGGCCAAGGGCATCAAATCTCTTGAATATCTTCAAGAAAGAAATTTGATCCCTCTAATGCTTGGTAGATTATAAGTTAAGATAGATGTAGGGTGGTATATATACCGAACATGCATCTCATTATAAAAATCTTTGTCAGAATTTTGAATCGAGAAATATGGCAGATTTTATCATTTGTTTTTAGTTTTTAAGTTTATCAAAAAATATGGTACATTTGTTGACTTCATGGTACCTTGATAATCCAGAAATATGGTCTCATGAATCTGTTGAAGAAAGATATTTTATCCCTCTAATGCTTGCTAGATTAGAAGTTAAGATAGACATAGGCTGGAAATCAAATGTGAATCCAAAAATATGGTAAATACATGCATCTCATTATACAAATCAATTGTGAATCCAGAAATATGGCTAAATTCTTCATTTGTTTTTGTTTTTTAAGCAAGGATATCCAAAAATATGGTAGATTTGTTCACTTTGTTTGTTTTTTATTTATAAGCAAGGTTAAAATTGGAATTTTTTTATGTTTTTTTAATATTTTTCAATATTTCCTTTCACAAAGTATATTTCGAAATTAAGAAGACTTTATTTTTTTAGAATATATGAAATTAAAATAATATTTTTTTTAGAATTTAATTTTTTGTTTGTCAAGTTTTCTAAGTTCAGGCTTGACTTGTCACTTGATAAACGAAAACCCATGGCATCTAAACTCTAAAAATCACGAGGTTCTAAACTCTAAAAATCACGAGGTTCATGGCCACACGAATTAACTTAACATTACACCCATTGATATATTACTGAGCATAATTTTTTTTTATAATTTATTAGGAAAAATTTCTATATACAATTTTTTATGCTTATTTTATAATATGCTACAATATCTAGAGATGAAAAAGATAAATCTATTTCTTTAAATTTTATAAAAAATAATTTCCTAAAATCACCAAATCATTTTTTTGTTTTTTAATATATTTTTTCAAATCAATTGATTAACTCTAATATATAATTTGATATTTATCTAAGTGTCATTGATTTTCTAGTTTTAATTTAAAATTTTGTATTTTATATAATAAAATTATTTATTACTGGTTTAACTATTTTTATTTTTTTTTAAAGTGTAGTAAGACTACATTTTTCTTCAATATGTCCAAATACATCACCGCCATCTAAAAAAAAGTTAAATGTATGATAAGTACCCTAACAACCAGCTTCATAAACACAAATACAAGGGGATAGATCGAACACGTTCCAACGAATGACTTCCTCCCCGTCTATCCGCAACAGCCATTTCTTTCTGGACAGTCTCTTCGTAAACCTCGGAGCACAACCCATCTTCTTTTGCTCGATCTTCTTCCACAAGCGTTAGGCTAGCAGGATCCACATGATTTTTTTTGGGATGAGATGTGTTCTCGGGAGTAGAAACATAACAATAATAATAAATAAAAATAATTTTGATAAATTATAGTTTTTTTTAATGTATTTTTAATTCATGGTTTTTTTATGGTGTATTTGGGATTAATATTAGTTTATTTTGCTTTTTTGGTTAAGAGATCTAGATTCCTACAAAGTTAACCACTGAAGTGGAAGACTTTTTTTTGTTGTCTTTTGTTAACCATTTTTCAATTTATAAGTTATTTCATAGTGATGTTGCACCAACTTCCAAGGGTCTTAACTATTGCATTACATAACAAGGTATTTCAACTGAAGACTTTCTTTGTTGTATTTCTTTAACCATTTTTCAACTTATAAGATATTTCATAATGATGTTGCACCATCCCATTACATAACGAGATATTTCAACTAAATATGAGTTTTTTTTAGTTTTTTTCGTAGTTATTGCTTCCACTTTTAAAAGGAAGGTTGTTACTCATGCCAATAGAATATAAGACTCAATGATGAATCAAACTAGTACATTGTCCTTTTCTTCAAAAAATAATTTGATTGGTTTCATGTTAAATTTAACTTATTTATTCGTCCCAGAGGACCTATAGAGCCAAGTATGGTAGAGATGTAGTAATGTAATTTTTAACATTTTAACTAAGTCAAATTTAGATAAAAACAAAAATTAAATTAAATTAAAAGAATAAATAAAAAATAGTCTAATGTAAACATTTTAGCTCACTCAAAATAAAAGTAAATTAACAAAATAAAAATAACAATCAAAATATAATTAAAAACTAAAAAATAAATAACACTATAAAAAAAAAAGAGTTATGGTATCCAAAACCCATGGTATTCATGTGGAATATAGTCTTTTTAAAGGAGAGAATAAACCAACCTAGATTCATCTTAACCTCGGATCCAAGTGTCGAGGGATCAAATCCCTTGATATGAAAACCTCTTTTGAGTGAAAAGAAATTTGATTTCTCTCTGTACTTGATAGATAAAGAGTTGAGATGGATCTAGGGTAGTCAAATAAGTGCTAAGTAAATTATGTAATTGAAAGAAAATTGATTTCTCTTTGTACTTGTTAGATAAGAAGTTGAGATGGATCTAGAGTATTCAAATAAGTGCTAGGTAACTTAAGTAATTGAAAATAACGTTAATAAATCAATAGATGAAATAGCGAGAACCTCATTATTAAGTAGAATGTTTAAAAACTAACAAAGAAGAAACCCCAACTAATAGAATGGATTTATATATCAAGTAAATAGAACATTTTTATTTGTGAATATTATATAAAAATAATAGTAGTAATTATAATTAATAATTAAACCAAGTTAGTTCTATCTTAACTATATATCTACTAAGCTTTCAGAGAGGTCACAATTCTTTTTACTCTAAATCGGTAAATAAACAAAACATAAACTTTTAAAGATAATTCAAATACTCTCAGCCCTTGGTTATCTAAACAAAATACCACATAGTGTAATTCATTATGATTTGAAGCCTGGAAATATACTCTTTGATGAGGATGGCGTGGAAAAACTTACTCGTTTTAGTTTTCGTAAAATAGTTTTGGATGATGTTGGTTCACGAGAAATTGAACTTACGTCTCAGGGTGTGTAAGTTCATTTTCCAGGATTTCATTGAGATCTTTATCTCACTTCCTTCGTGGTACATAAGGTGAACTTCGCTGAGCATACATGGCTACCCATACAAGAATGAGAGGAAACATGGCCTTTTTCATGTATGCATCTCCAAAATAATTTAGAGCATTTACATCTGCAAACAGAAATCCTTCCGCTAGAATCCACTTAAGATGTATACTTAATGATAACTGAATTTGATAGAAACTCTATCAAAAAAATGTATGTTATTCTATGAAAAAAATCACTTAGAGAGTCAAAGACTTTATTCTGTGTTAGCAAATCCTATGCTATAGATTTGTGAGTTCTGCTTTGTTAAGGAAAGATAGGAATCTTGGGCTACATTAAGTACATCTGTTCTCTCCGCTTGGTTGCATGTCAGGCATCACTGAATGAGGTCTTTCGCTTCATTAGAAAATTTCAGATAAGCTGGTATGTCCATTCTATGTTCATTCATGATTTTTCCTTCCATTAGAGAACTCTCTTGTTTGATCATGTCTAAAAGGTAGCTTTCCAAAAATCATCTAACAGAATAATATCCCAACTGACCAAACATCAACCTTTGATGATATGAGCAGTGTCTTCAAATCATAATGAATTACACTTTGTGGTCTTTTGTTTAGATAAACAAGGGCTGAAAGTATTTGAATTATTATGGTCATTTCCTCTTGCTTAGATAGACATGGTGTTACCTGCAAGACTGCATCGAGAGATTTCCCTCACTCTAATGTACTATGTTGGATTATATATTTTATTTTATTTTCATTACTACAATAATCCAACATAGTACATTGCAGTGAGGGAAATATCTCGATGTAGTCTTGCACATAACACCGTGTTTATCTTAGCAAGAGGCAAGGACCATAATAATTCAAATACTGTCAACCATTTTTTATTGAAAAAAAATACCACAAAGTGTAATTCATTATGATTTGAAGCCTGGAAATTTCCTCTTTGTTGAGGATAGTGTGGAAAAATTTATTGATTTTTGTCTCAATAAAATAATTTTGGATGATGTTGGTTCACGATAAATTGAACTTATGTCTCAGGGTGCAGGGACATATGAGTATATGCCTCCTGAATTCTTTTATATTAACAAGACACCACTCATATCATCAAAGGTTGATGTTCGGTCCATTGGGGTATTATTCTATCAGACGATTTTTGGAAAACTACCTTTTGGACATGATCAAACACAATAGAGTGTTCTAAGGGAAGGAACAATCATACATGCACATAGAGTGGACATACCAATAGATCCTAAAATTTTTGATGAAGTGAAGAATTTCATTCAGCGATGCTTGACATGCAACCAAGAAGAAAGACCAGATGTACTTACCGTAGCCCAAGATTCCTATATTTCCTTAACGAATCGGAAATCACAAATCTATATCATAGGATTTTCTAACACAAAATAAAGTCTCTGACTCTTTAAGTGATTTCGTTATGTTGATAGAATCAATGAAACTTTTTTAACAGAGTTTCTATCAACTTCAGTTTTCGTTAGTATACATCTTAATTAGATTCTAGGGCAAGGTTGTCTATTTGCAGATGTAAATTCTCTAAATTGTTTTGGAGATGCATACATGAAAAAGGTAATGTTTCCTCTCATTATTGTATGGGTAGCCTTGTATGCTCAGGTAAGTGCACCTTATGTACTATGAAAAAAGTAGAGAATTAAGTTCGAGAAATGCTTCGGTTTGAGGCAGGGGAGGAGAAAAACTTTGAAGTTGGTGAAGGGCTATGGGTTATATACCCAAGAATCAATGTCAAGGACATTCCCTTGTTTTATTTAGTGGAGAGGAGTTGATTCATTCTTTTGGGGATTATTTTATGGTATAAGCTACAACATTCGATGAGAATTATGAGGGTATTTAGCAACATTTTAAGTAGCCAAAGGTAACATGGTAGAGTATCCAGGAACAGGGAATAGAGATCTTATTTTCGAAAATATGACTTATGGTAGTAAAGTCCATATCTTAAGGAGATAGAGATGATGTCAAAGGAATCCCTCGGCAGTTAAAGGAACATGGCATAGTTGGCAAATAATTAGTTCCACATCACAAATATCATGGAGATATTAAGGTAAAAAATCGACAGTGGCAACTAGGTGGGGTCTTATTCTATCAGATTATTTTTGGAAAGCTACCTTTTGGACATCATCAAACACAAGAGAGTTTTCTAAGGGAAGTAACAATCATAAATTCACATATGATGGACTGAAATGTTTTATGATTATGTTCATTCTGATGGCCTTGGATCATGGTTTCTAGGATGATGCCAGTCCACATATGATTATGACAATGTACTTTTTATCTTATCTTAATATAAACAATTTTTCTTTCCTTTCTGAAAAATAGATTGCCTAAATTTATAAATGTTATGCATTACAGTTGATGATAAATAGATCTACAAATGTTTTAATTATTTATCTTTGAAATTTTATGTTTAGTTTATTTAAGGATTTATAATTGTAGTTTTCATTAGTTCTTATAACAAAGTTATTAGAAATAGATTTATTATTGGTTTTTTTTGTAAACTTTATAATAAAGTTATTATAAATAGATTTATTATTTGTTTTTCATTTATTTATCACAATTCATTATAAATAGATTTAGTGTGTTTGTTTATCTCTGAAGGTTTATATTTTTTTTAATCTAAATTTTTTGAAAATATAATTTTGAAAAGGTATTCCTTAAATTTTCTAGTGAAAATTATGATTTTTCATAATAATATTTTTTGGGCATTTATATTTAAGCTCAGATAATCAGAATTTAATGAAATAGTGTAATGAGAGTCACTATTTAAATAAATGATAAGTTTTTTTTTTTAATCCACAACAAAATAAATAATTTAACCATAAACTTAAAAAAGAGATAATAAAGTAAAATAAAATTATTAATAAATGGCTTAATATAGATCACATGGTTGTTATGTTTGAAATATTGAAATAAAGTTATTGGAATAAAAAATAATAATTAATATTTATTACGCTGTAAAGTGTCACTATTTGAAAACAACTCTCCTAAATGCCAAGTGTACTATTATACATCATTGATTCAGATGTTATACGATTCAAATGTTGTCTACCCTTTGATTAAAAAATATTATTAATCAGTTACATTATCTCACCTACATTATCTCACCACCGCCACATTCAGAAATTTCGCAGTGTCATGCGCGAGCATTCAAAGATTCAATCAAGGGCTGTGTCGATTTAGCCCGGGCTTAATGACCATCACCTGCGTCTGTTAAGAGGTAGGTTTTACTGGTTGGTTAATCTTCTTGTTCATATTATATTCTCTCAAAACTCTGTATGTGCAGGTTTCTTGGAAATAACACCTCGCATCTCGAGTAACATAAACAATTTCGTGACAACAGGCTCACCATTTCTGTTAAGCTCAATGTCTTCTTCTATGTCAGCTTCAAGCCTGGCTATGAAACATTCGATCTTGAAGTCGATGCTTCCTCTTCTGCCAATCTTTTACACTTTTTCGTTACGATTCTTGAAATTTCCTGGTCTTTGTCCAACAAATTCGTCTTCTCCACCCATTTCCGTTTCTTCTTAGTCTTATGCAAATCTTTTTTATCATTTTGATTGTCAAGGTCGTCAACATTATTAGCTTTTGGCATTGGTGCTTATTTTGCAATATGTGGATTGTGATGTATGATGCAGTGAAGCGTTTCTTCCCCTTGTTACATTGTTAATTTTGGTGAGTTTTTACTATGTTTTGGATGTTGTATTAAATATTAACTCATTGTACAGGGATGTGGACATGTTTTCTGCAACATTTATGCGTGCACAGGGGCATCAATACCAACAATTGAAGGGGTCAAATCTTCCAATCAAAGGGCAAGGTGTCCGATATGCAGAGAAGTATTGCTTGAGCTAGTTGCCTTCAGATTTTAATGGAGTGCACTCTTGATGAGCCCTAAGTTTGCTTTATCTTTTAATACAACACTCCGTATATTAGGTATCTATTTTGATCCCTTTATTGGAAGTTGAATTATAGACATAAGTAGGGAAAAACCACTGAATTCTACTAGTGTAAATTATGTAGATAGGAGTTTATGTTGATTTTGTTCACTTGACTGAGTTGGGTTTGCTGGTGAAGAAAAGGTGTGGATATTCATTCTGTTCCAGTGGGCGTTATTTTTTTTTACTAGAATTCTGTGTTTTGCATGAGGTTATTAATATTATACATATGAATATGTTTTTGTGATGGTCTAAATCGGTAGGTGCAGAAGCTATTGGAATGAAATATTGCATACAGAACAGGCACAGAGACAAGCAAAGGAACATTGGGATCTCCAATCGAGATTCATATTAGGCTTTTAGTAGAGTGTGATATATGTCATTTTTCTTGATATGTAAAAATTGTAAGTCAAAGAGTCCATGTTAATCATGTACAGTTGGTGGCTTTTGAATGCTCTATTAAGATCCTATCCCTGTTTAGAAGTGCATCTTGTTGTTCAGGACGGAAAAAAAGTGAGTGGTAGACAATTGAATATCATATAATGGCTATTTGTAAAATCTGTATTATTTTTTCAATTCATATTATTTTAACCTTTTAAACCTTTTTAATTGTTCACAGAATTTTCTCACTTCATGTGACTTTGATTTATTGCAAAGTTACCAAAATTTCATGTGTAAGAGTGGAAGCAGGTGCAACAACAAATTGGCTGTCTGCGGGAGTTGATTGGGATTTTAAGAATGGGAATTCAGCAAGATAAGGATATTCAAATAAAATTACATACAAGATTGTGGATCAATGTAAAGTGGACTTCATAAATATCAAGAAAGTATTTTTCATCTGGAATATTCAGTAATCCATTTCAGGGGAGTGGAAAAATTATCCAAAAAAATCATATTCAGTCACATTCAGTCACACACATATTCACTATGGATTCGAGGCATGCCCCAAAAATATATCTAAGTATTAAATAAAGCTCATATATCTAGGCTTTAATGGTGATGTTTCCCTTGACGAACCTTCTCCAATTGGCATGAGTTCTGTGGTAGGGATGTTCATAGGAACATCCGTGTAAACCTAAAAAATTGAGGAACATCGGCTTTGTTGCAAAATTTAATCACGTAAGCTTGTCTCTACATCTCCCTATTCACGTATGAATATAATAAGCTTGTCACACATCTCCCTATTCACGTATGAATATAATTGTTTCCATCTATGGAAAAGGGATAGAATTGTTTTATTCTCAGGAGAGTAAATAAATTAAATTTAACATGAAACCAACTGCAAAAGAAACTAAAAAAACTCATATTTAGTTGAAACACATTGTTATTTATTTAATGTGATGATGAAACATCATTTATTTTTTAACTCCAATGGGTATGAGTTTTATTTATTTAAGTAAGAGAGGTGGGGTCTTTTCCGAGGCAACCCCTATTACAATGAAAAGATCCATCTAGTACTGCTTATGTAATGAGTCTATTTCAAGGTATATGAAAGGAAATTTCGTCATTTATAATAAGCTATCCTTTCATGAGAGAGAATCCTTTGTTCGCCATTTGATCTGCTTCTCTATTCATATTTTTGAGAATATGATAGAACTTGAAAGAGGCAAAGTCTTGAAGGACTCTTTTCAACCTGCCCAAAATTTTGTTGAGGCTAGCATTGCTGAAAGGTTCTTCAGTATTTAATTTCTTTATAAGTATCTTTAAATCTCCAAAATCTTGGAGGTCCTTGACACCCTTGTCTCTTGCTATGAAGAAAGCTTTGAGAAGGCCAAATAGCTCTGCTTGATTGTTGGTTTTTTTGCCTAAACCCCAACAGAAGCAGTCTTTTGATGATCCATCCGAAGAATAAATGACCCCACCTGCACCGACAGTCCCGAGGTTACCTTTGGAGGCCCCGTCGAAGAAAAGAGTGAAAAGATTTTTAGCCCTCCACCATTTGATGAAGGATTCCTCGGAGTCTCTTTTGCGCCATTCCGGATTTGCTGTCTGAGGAGTAAGAAGATACGTTCGAGGAGAAGGTTTTAGGGAGCAAAGCCACCTCCTTTCTTTGGGCAGAAGCAATGAGTCTTCTTTAAAGTACTGCTGTTGGGTGGCTTCCAAGAAGAAAGATTTGGCTTTAGCTGCTACCTGAAAAGGGGAATGTTGTAGTCTGTTAAAATTCTGATCATTGTGGGCCAACCATAATTGCCAGCAAACATATTTGGGTATAGCTGTCCAGACTTTGTGCCAAAAAGACTTGATGGGGATGCTGTGAGGGTAAATATGACTCCAGGAGGTGAATAGATCGGCAATAGTACTCTGAGGAAAGTCAGGGATCTGTAGGTCTTGAAGGGTAAGACCCCACACATCTTTAGCAAATATGCAGTCCAAGAATAAGTGTTGGGCAGTTTTAAAGTTTCTTCTACACAATGCACACCTATATGGCCCTGCAATATTCCTCTTCATTATATTGTCTCCAGTTAAAATTTTATTATGGACAAGGGTCCAAAAGAAGAAATTCACTTTTTGGAGTGCTAGATTTTCCCAGACTTGATTCCAAAAGGCTAGAGAATGAATGTTGTTCTTTGAGGCCTGAATTGCTTTATAAGTAGCTGTTGTAGTGTATATGCCTGTCTTACCCCAGCCCCAGCTATCTTTCATATGACGGTTTTTAGGGGTAGAATCCTCTAGCAAATCAGAAAGCTGGTTTTTTTGGGCCAATAATCTATCAGGGACACTGTGGAAATCCCAACCGGCCCAATCCCCACTGTGATCCCAAACAGAGAGATCGTAAAGACTATTAATGCTTGCACGAGTTAACAAGTCTCTGAGATCTACTATTTCCTCAATCTCTGCCAAGGAACCTTCCCCATGATTCAATCCTGCCACAATTTGATGCGTTTTCCATTTCCTGGGACTCTCTAAAGAAATTGTTGGAAGAAGCTGTTGCTTTTATAGTAGAGACTCCAAAATTGTGTGCAGTTGACAGGGGTGTCGAATTGCAGATTTCTGAAAGCTGAATTGTGTGCATATTTGGATAGCAGAGTGATGCTGACTGGATGACCGGGATCATGAATCAACTTCCACAGTAGCTTGCCTCCCAGCGCAAGGTTTAAAAAATAAGGATCGCGAATTTGAAGACCTCCCTTAGCTATCGGTTTTTTTACCAATTCCCAACTTGCTAGATGCATTTTCTTTTCGTTTCCTTTTCCACCCTGCCATAGAAAATCTCTTAAGAGTTTAGACATCTGTTCCATTACATTTTTGGGTGCTAATAGAAAAGATGCTTGGTAGATTGGGAGCGCGAACAAAAGTGACTTGATTAATATGACTTTGCCTCCTTTTTTCAGCCAGAAACCTCCCCAGGCTGCGATTTTTTATTTTATCTTGCAGATTATATCATTCCAAAGTGACCTCCTGTTGTGTCCGCTTGTAATAGGGAGTCCTAGATATTTGAACCGATCCCAATGAGCATGGCCTCTGAATCCCAGGAGGTTCAAAATGCAATTAAGCTCATGCTGGTCCATATTCCAACTAAAGATCTCACTCTTAATTTCATTTACAAGCGCTCCAGACACCCTACAGTAGCTTTTGAGAATAGAGTCGAAAACTTTGGCTATTCTGATGGATGATCCTCCTAGGAGTAGAGAATCTTTAGCAAAAAGCGCATGGTTCAGAGGGTCTGCATCTGCGGAAGGTTTGAGACCTGGGAGGGAACCAGCAAATATTTCAGTTGTGAGTTTACGACTAAGGGAGTCAGCCATTAAGATGTATAGAAATGGAGAGAGGGGGCATCCCTGCCTGATGCCTCTCCTTGCTTGAAAAAAATTGGACGATCGACCATTGAATAAGGGGGCAATCCATGGGTTATCAATGCAGGCTTTTATAAGCTGAACAAAGTGAGGAGAGAAACCAAAGGAGAGAAGTAATTTGATGAGGAAAGAGAAGTTTACTTTGTCGAAAGCATTCGCCATATCGAGTTTAATCAGCATGCCTTCCTCTCTCCGTTGTTTTCTTGAGTGAATTGTCTCCTGAACCTGGATGACATTATCAAGAGTATGCCTGCCTTCCACGAAACCACCTTGAGGGCTGGAGATCAGTATTTTGAGCAAGGGATTGATTCTGTTTGCTAAAGGTTTGGCCAGAATTTTGTAAGATGCATTACAAAGCGATATGGGCCTAAATCTTGCAAAGGTTTCCGGATTTGACTCTTTGGGGATTAAGGCTAGGTAAGTGGAATTGGTTGCTCCACCAATCTTAGCCTTTTTCATGAATCCCCTTATCATTTTTAGGAGGTCTATTTTGATGATGTTCCAGCAAGATTTATAAAAATGTATTGTGAATCAGTCTGGCCCCGGAGCCTTATCTGATTCCATGGACCAAATTACTTTGATGATTTCCTCCTCAGTTATGTCACTGGAGAGAGCAGCATTGTCTTCTTCCCTGATGAGAAGAGGGATATTAGAGAGGAAGTCAGTTGTTTCCTCCTCATTGTCTTGGGTTCCCTCCCTATATAAATTTTTGAAATGGCTTTCAGCACCAACTTTGACTTGGATGAATCCTTTCCTGGCTTGTCCCTCAGCTGTTTTGATTTCTGAGATATGATTCCTGGACATACATGCTCTATACTGTCTGTGGAAGAAGGAGGTGTTATGATCCCTCGCCTTAAGCCACAGACTTCTGGATTTGATTCTCCAACACTCCTCTTCCACTCGAAGGGATCGGAATGTTGAACTTTGGGCCTTTATTTCTTTTTCCAGCAAGTCTGTTGTGATCTCATTGCTTTCCATATCTGCTTGCAGGGTTTGCAAGGTCGCCACAGCTTCTTTTCGATAGCTGTTGGAGTGTGGATAGGTTTCCTTATCCAGTCCTTTAGAGCATGTTTAGTGGCTTTAAGTTTTTTCTCCCAAACATAACTTGGGGACCCTGAGAAGGGTTTGGCCCATGCATCTTTCACAATGTCAAAGAAGCCTTCTCTTTCGATCCATAAGGGGATGAATCGGAAAGGGAGAGGGCCCAGATCTTCTTCATCTTCTAAGAGTAGTTGGACTGGCTTGTGATTAGAGGACAGCTTGGGGAGAATTTTAGTGATGATAATATTTTTGTTCATCATAAGGGAACTTTGAACCAGAAAACGGTCCAGGCGGGCAGAAATGTGATCCTGCCCTGTTCTGTTATTGGACCAACTGAATAGACCATGGACCGGGTTGAAATCTAAGAGATCCCAAAGCTTTGAGAGCTCTTCAACCGAGGCCAACATAGGATCTCTGTTGCTGGAACCTCCCCTCTTCCCTTTTTCTTTCAAAAGTATGTTAAGGTCTCCTCCAATGATAATATTGGTGGGGGAGTGCTGCTCTAAAAATACTGAGAGAGAATTCCAAAAATCTCGTTTTTCAGATTAGATGACAGGAACATAAAGATTAAAGAGAGATATGGTCAACTTACTTGTGCAATGTGTCAGCTCCGTGAAGATCCAGTGTTGGGTTTCATGGAATTTATTCAACTGGAATAAATCTTCTGACAAGAGAGTTGCCAGCCCTTCGGAAGAGCCCCTTGCACTTACTGCTTTACCTGCATTTTTCTTCCCTTTTGACTTGCTGATGTCTAGAAGAGCTCGCCCTTCTATCTTTGTCTCTTAGAGCATGAGAATGTTTGAGGGCTCTATTTTCATGAGATCCTTAACTGCTTCAGCTTTAGAGGAGTTCCCCAAACCTCTACAGTTCCAAGAGACAATCTTCGTTATTTACTTGAGAAGGGGAAAGAGCCTCCCTTGGAAGGCCTTGGTCTGGTGTTTCTTCCTATGGAAATTTCTATGGTGGGCTGGCTTCCTTGTGTTTTGAGTCTTTCAGCCTCCTCTTCTCTTGCTTATTTGCGGGATTTCCTACCTGCTCTTTTTTAAGGTCGCTCAAAGGTTTCATCCTCTGATGAATCTGAGCTTTCTCCTGGCTTTTTCTTTGTAACTTCTGGATATGTAGGGTTGGAGGGGCTGCCTTGGAAGGCATCGACCTGTATTGAGTCCCTTCCTTCATTGTTGGGAGGAGGGGTTTCTATTTGCTTCAGATTTTCCTGAGCTGAGGCTGCAAAGTTGGTCTGGACGTTTTCTGGACCTTTCGGGGTTGCTTCCTCTTCTTGATTGGGCTTAGAGCTCCTTGGGTATCCATTCATGCTGCCTTTTCCCATGCCTTTTTTTGATGGGCAGATTTTTGGACTAGAGTCCATTGTTCCTCATTTGGTTTTTCTAGTTGTTCCTCGACCTTTTTCTTGCAATGCTTTGCAAAGTGACCATGACCATGGCAGTGTCTGCACTTGAAAGGGAGCTATTCGTAATCCAGTTCTTGAACGTGAGTCCATCCAGCAATAGTGAGCTTGATTGCCTCCGGCAGCCGCTCTTCTAGATCCACTTCTATGCAAATGCGAGCACATGAATACTGGTCTTTTCTTGCAGCTTGGTCTATATATTTTCCCAGAGCATTACCGATGATCTGAAGAGTTTTTTGATTCCAGCAGTGGAGGGGAAAATGGGGAAGTCGCACCCAAACCAGGACTGCTGAGGGAACATCTTGAGTGGGATCAAAATCAGGAGACCATTTTTTGAGGTAGAGTCCTTGCGGTCCAATGAAGTAAGGAACATTCCTGAAGATAAGGCCTCTGTCTTCCGGGCTTTCAAAAACGAATACAAAAAAGCCTTTGCCCACAAAATAGCTTTTAACTCCTTCTTTGATCAGAGGAGACCAGTTTCTTTGGGTCAAATCCTCCACCGACTTAGGGGAAGGCTAGAGACCCGTAAATTGGCCTATTAGACCTCTCTCTACAAGATTCAAAGCTGGTTTGCATGTTTCTTCCTCTGGGAGAGCAACTGTGGGAATGGAGTCCAATTTCTTGACAAATTTCTGCTGATTGGCAGAGGGAGGATGCGTTGAGCTAGCTGCAATCAGAGATTTAAAAGCCGATACCTCCAGGGGTGGATTGTGGGGCGGGACAGGGCCCCCGCCGAGCTCCATGTGCAGAAGGGCGCAGCAGAACAGGCGTTGCAGCCACAGGGGCAGCAAGATAGGCGCCCAGGAACCCTAACGCACGCAGCGCACGTAGATTCCTTGGTTTTTAGTGTTTTTCTAGTATGATGATGCAACATCATTATGGATGACCTTATGAATTGAAAAATGGTTAAAGAAATACAACAAAGAAAGTCTTTACATGAAATACCTTGTTATTTAATGCAATAGTTAAAACCCTTGCAATTTGGTGAAACATCACTATGAAAGAACTTATAGATTGAAACATAGTTAATGGAAGACAACAACTTCGTAAGAATCCAAAATCACTCTTGAGCCATATCTCTTTTGCTCTCAAACCAATAAGAAAGAAAGAAACTAATATTAATCACAATTTCTAAATTAGGTAAAATTGTAAAATTGTAATTTAAAAAAAAAAACACTATGAATTGATAGAAATTGAATACATTAAATAATAATACCATGAAAAAAATCATGAATTATGCATCACTTTAAATAAGTTACATTAAATAAGAATATAATGAGAAAATTATGCATTAAAAATCATTTTAAAAAACCATAAATTATCAAAATTATTGTTATTTATTATTATTATTATTATTTAAAAATATTGAACATGACCATACAAAATATTATAACATTTCTACCATAATAGAATAGAGAACACATCTCACCATAAGAAAATCATCTTGATCGTGGTAACGTAAGGCTGGAGGGTGACGGTCTAGAAAAAGAAGAAGCTTGTCGCGGATCCGTCGAGAAAAAAAAGGGGATTCGTGGGTTATGCTCCTAAGGCTTGGGAAGAGACCATTGACAAAGAAATTGTTGATGCGGATAGACGGGGAGGAATTCATTCG
The DNA here is from genome assembly GCA_034641835.2 of Pinus albicaulis. Classification (NCBI taxonomy): domain Eukaryota; kingdom Viridiplantae; phylum Streptophyta; class Pinopsida; order Pinales; family Pinaceae; genus Pinus; species Pinus albicaulis. The sequence continues at coordinate 20,263 of JAXQQM020086052.1, forward strand.
TTGGAACGGGTTGGATGTATCCCGTGGTACCTTTGTGTTTATGGCTTTGGTCTCCCAAAGGAAAATAATAATAATATTTTTTTACTATACAAAATATTATAGATAGTATTTTAATGAGTTAAACAAATAATAAATATTTTTATGGTATAAAATACAAAATTTTAAATTAAAACTAGTAAATTAATGAGAGTTTGATAAATATCAAATTATAAATTAGACTTAATCAATTGATTTGAAAAAATATATAAAAAAATAAAAATAAAAAAGATATTGTGGTTCTAAGAAATTAACTTTTATAAAATTTAAAGAAATAGATTTATTTTTTTTCATCTCTAAAAATTGTAACATATTATAAACTAAGCATACAAATTTGTTTATGAAAATGTTTATTAATAAATTACAAAAAATATATATATGTTCACTAACATAGTGATGGGATGGGGTGTATTATTAAGTTAACTTAAGTAGTATGGCTAAGAATCTCATGATTTTATATATACCGAACATGCATATCATTATAAATATCTTTGTTAGAATTGTGAATCCAGAAATATGTTAGTTTTTATCATTTGTTTTTGTTTATGAAGCAAGGTTATCCAAAAAATATTGTAGATTGGTTGACTTCATGATACTATGATAACCCATGGTATTGACCATTAGAATACTTATGAAAATTATATGTGACGAATTTTGCTATAAATTAGGATGTCTTAGGACTCCATTCCAAGTGAAATCACTCAAAAATACCCTTGTTAACATGTGCCAAAAAAATAGTAGAAAAGTATTACTCTAAAAACTGGAAATTCAAGAATTAGTGATCTAGTTAACCTACCAAATGCCTAACCTAATCAAGTGAAAATGCTATGGCGTAAATTATGTTATTAACTTGAAATTTTTTAAGAATTAATATTGGTGGAATAGACTCAAAATAGGCTCATTGACATGTGCTAAAAGATAGTAGAAAATTACTACTATTTTGCTACAAGAGACTCCGAGATATTCTAAATTTGTGAACTAGCAAACCAATCCAAGTAGCTCAATGATGGGCACGAGTTTTCAAATTTGTTCTAAATATGAATCATGCTTGATACTTTTTCAATAGCCTATAAAAAAACTCGTTTTAATCCTTTAACTAGTATGAACTACGACAAGAGAAACATAAATAATAAATGCGTAAATAAGAGATGCGTGTGAAAAATACATTTGAAGAAAATAAATAAATTGTACAAGAGATCTGAGAGGCTCTTGGGATGGCTAAGCCTAAGGATACTCATATTCCTATGAAAGAGACCAAGCTTTAGAAGCTAAAAATGACACCAACCTTCATTATTTGAATCAATCCAAGTACATCCCTACTAGAATTACATGACCCTAGAGGAAAATTTGAATTGGTACTTATACAAAATGATAAGGAAGCATTCTCCTTGAAAGGATGTCGTTTTCCCTTCCAAAATCCCTCAAAAATTGTATCTAGTTCCCAACACTTGGAATCTTCACTAAATAACAAGGACCACATTCCTAGATTTTCTCAATCTGTGGAGCTCCAAAATTTGTCAACAATTTCATGATATTTTATTCATTTATTATCCAATCTTGGTCCATCACATAAGCCTCAGATTTTATAGAATCTATTTGTTCCCAATCAAATCCTAGACAAGTCTAAACTGTTGAATATATATATATTTTTCACATTTAAAGGTAGATTGCTGAGAGCACCACAGCCAGTTGGTATGCTTTCCAGCTGATTTAACTACTGATGGGGATATAAATAAAAAAATGAATTATTCAATAAGAAAGAAAAAAAAATAATTCATATATATCTATGTAGAATTTTTATATTAATGAGAATAATATTGTGTGATTGTGTGTAGACAAATACATATTTCCTTCCAGGTTCAGAGAATATATATTTTTGGATCCCATAGTAGACCAAGTACTCTTATCACATCGAAACTCCTTTTTTATCAAAATAAAAGAATGAGAAACAGGAATAGATTAAATATATGTGGCATCCCCCATATGGGAGATACAGATAGAAATAGTTATTATTTTTATATCCATAAATTCGATTTAACATAATATATTCCAATATCTAACATATAAAAAATTGATTTATAATCAATTTTCTAACATTTGGATATATGCATATGTTATTAATACATATATTCCTTGATATCTTATCTAGGATTAGGAGTACTGGTATAGAACTCATTGTTATTTCAGAGCAGGGTGGTCCAATCCAAGTTATCTAAATTTGTGTTATGTCGTAGAGGGTGGGTAACCAATTCGAGTACATCTCTCACATTGGAAAATCCATGAATCTGGGAAAAAGTAAATTCAATTAACCATTTAGTACCAATTCCTCTTGCCCTTAACGGGTTAGCATGAGCCAATCCGGTGATGGCTAAGTCAGGTTGTAGCTCGCACATATGTCGTATCTGATTCGAATTGTCTGGTTTCTCCACAATTCATGGTATTGGTATACACATTCTTATACATGTATCTTTTAAAAGTGCTAATTCAGCAGCTTGATACCGTTTATCCATATATGGAATACCAATTTCATAAACCATCATACCACATCTGATTAAGAATCTTGCTAGAGATATTTCTAGGAGATTATCTCCCATGAAAAAGACAGATTTTCCCTGTACCAAATCAAGATAATCCTTTAAACTCTCCCATATCCGTTCCTCTCTTTCCTCCAAACTCTGGGCCTCAATACCAAGTATAGGAAAAATCCTTTTGATCCAAGCACATGTTCCGTCTGGACCAATAGGAAAAACAATGTTACCGATGAAATAGGTAACCGCAATGTTACCTACTTTTTTTTGGTAGCATAAACAGCACCCGATTTTGAAAAGTGGTGATGCAGAATCACCATTTTTTTTTTTGTGCACATTTTTGACACTCAAAATTTTTATTTATGAAGTATGAATATTTGTTTTAAAATGTTAGTGATTTTCATGCTAATTTTGAAATGTATTGATGCAGCATCAAATATTTTTTTTTTTTTTTTTTAAGAGCGGTGATTTTCATGCTAATTTTGAAACGTATTGATGCTGCATCAACCTTTTTTTTTTAGAGCAGTGATTTTCATGCTAATTTTGAAACGTATTGATGCTGCATCAACCCTTTTTTTTTAGAGTAGTGATTTTCATGCTAATTTTCAAATGTATTGATGCTGCATCAACCTTTTTTTTTTAGAGTGGTGATTTTCATGTTGGTAATAAAACACAAAACTTAGATTTAAAAAAATATATAAAAACAATAAAAAAACCAATAAAAATGTAAAAAAAACAAAAATAACTCATAAAAATAAAAAATTTAAAGAAAAAATAAATAAATAAAACAAAAATATTTGGAAATTATATCAAAGGAAATGACAAAATTTGAAGAAAAAAAACACATAATTTAAAGAAAAAAAAACAAAAATTCCGCAAAAAAAAAAAAAAAAAAAATCAAAAACATATTTTTCTAACTTATTAAAAAAATATATTTTTCTAACTTATTAAAGAAAACAATATATTAAAAAATATATATATATTTAAAAAAAATAATTAAAATAATTAAAATTACAAAATTAAAATTTAGAAAAAAAAAATTAAAAAAAAAAAATTTAAATTTAAAAATTTAAATTAAAAAAAATAATAATAATAAGGAAAAAAATGCAAATTTTAAAATTTACAAAAAAAACAAATTAAAAAAAAACAATTAAAATTGTAAAAGAAAAAGAAAATTTAAAAATTAAAAAAAAAAAAAAAACTATGAAAACAAAAAAAATGAAAAAAACCACGTGCAAATAATTAAAAAACAAATATACATAAATCTAGTGTTTTTTTTTTTTTTTTTTTAGTGAAACCGTTTACAGATTTTAAAAATGAAAAACTTAATAAACAAAAAAATAAAGAAAAACAATTAAATTAAATTAAAATTTAAAAATTTTAATAAATAAATTTTAAATTTTAACTTAAAAAAAATAATTATTCTATAATATTAAATATAAAAAAGAATTAAACAAATTGAATTTGAAATAAAAAAATTGAATTAAAAAAATAATTTTAAACTTTTTGAAATTCAAAAATTTAAAAAAAAAATCAAATTAAAATAAAAATATTAAAAAAAATAAAATAAAATAAAATAAAATCAAATCAAATAAAAAATAGATGCACATATATATTAAAAATAAAAAAAAAAATAAAAAAAAAAAAAACGAATTTTATTTTAAATAAAAATATTAAATTAAAAAAAAAAAAATTCGAAAAAAAAATTTATATTTTGAAATTTAAAAAAAAATTTTAAAAAAATTTAAAAAAAAACAATTAAAAAAAAAATTAAAAAAAAAAAAACAATTTAAATTTTTTTTTTTTTAAAAATCGATTAAAAATGGGCGGCCCGCCCGCTGGGCGGCGGTGGCCGGCCGGGCGGCGCCACGGGGGCGGCCAAGCCGGCTTCCAGGCCCCCGGCGGGCGGAGGGCCCCAGAATCGGCCCTCCGCCCGCCGGGGCCCGGGAGGCCGGCTGGGCCGCCCCCGTGGCGCCGCCCAGCGGGCGGGCACCCCATTTTTAATCGATTTTTTTAAAAAAAAAAATTTTAAATTGTTTTTTTTTTTAAATTTTTTTTTTAATTGTTTTTTTTTAATTTTTTTTAAAAAATTTTTTAAATTTCAAAATATAAATTTTTTTTTTCTTTTTTTATTTTATTTTATTTTTAATTTCAAAATATATATATATTTTTTAATTATTTAAAATAAAATTCATTTTGTTTTAATTTTTTTTAATTTTATTATTTTTTGTTTTAAATTTATTATTATTATTATTATTTTAATAATTTTTATTAAATTTTGCCCAACTTTTTTATTTAATTGATTTTTTTTTTTTTTAATTTCATAATTTTTCTTTGTTATTAACTTTTATGTTTAGTTTTTTAATATAATTTTATAAAATTCAATAAATTTTATATATATTTTTTTTAATTTATTTCAATTTAATATTTTTTTTAAATGTTTTACTCGTTTTTTTCTTTTTTTTTGTTAATTACATAAAAAAAAATTATTTTATGTTTAAAATTTATTTTTTCTTTCAAATTTTTTTTGTTTATTCATTTATTTATTAAAATTTAATATTTTTGTTTTTAAATTTAATTTGTTATTTTAATATTAACCTTTTTTTTTTAATTTAATAAAATTTGATGTATATACCTATTTTAATTTAAGTTCATATATATATTTTATTTTTTATAATTTAAATTTAATTTATTTTTTGTAGTTTATTTGTTTTTTTAATATATATTGTTTTAAATTTGATATTTTCATTGTATTTTATTTTTATTTTTTATTTTTAATTAATTTTTATTTTTTTTTCCTTTTAATTTGAAGAGTGTTTTTTTTTTTTTAAATTTTGAATTTTTAAATTTATTAAAATTTAATATATTTCCTTAAATTTAATTATTTGTTTTAAATTTTTTTTTCTTTTTTAAAATTTAATAAGCATTTTCTTTTTCTTTTTTAAATTTAATTTCTATATTTTATTTTTTATAATTTCCTTCTTTTCTTAACTTGTTTTTTTTTTTTTTTAATTTAATATTTTTATTTTGTTTTTATTTTTTTAAATTTTAATCTTAATTTTTTTTTGGTTTATTTTTAAATTTTTTTTTCCTTAAATTTTAGGTTTTTTTTAATGATTGAATTAAAATTTTTACTTTGTTTTTATTTTTATTTTTTTTATCTTCATATATTTTTAAATTTTAAGCTTTTAAATGTTTTTATTTTTTAAATTTATTTTTTTTCTTAAATTTTAGGTTTTTTTTTAATGTTTGAATTTTTAAAATTAAAAAATGTTACTTCTATTTTTAAAAATGCCAAAAGTATGACACAATTTTTTTTTTTGTTATTCCAGCATCAACTGGTTTTGTTTTGAGGGTGTTTTTTCAATCCTTTTTTTAAGAAACAATTTTGTTTTTACCATAATTTTATAAAATGTTGAAATTTGGATGCTAAAACGAAGTGCGTTTTCCGAAAGCATTAATTTTTTTTTTTAGTTTTTTCAACTTTTTTTCAACAAACAATTTTGTTTTTTAGGCATAATGAAAAATGTTGAAATTTGACTTTCAAAAAAAAACAAGTGCGTTCTGAAGAAAATACACTTTTTTGGGGGTGTTTTTCATGTTTTTTAAGTTTTTAAAGGAGTTCTGTTTTTGAGGTCATCAATTTTATTTCAGATTTGCAGATGTTGAAAAAGGAGCTATGATTAATTCACATTTTTTCATTTATCAAAGTTCTCATTGTATATCAAGAAATAGTTAACCCCTAAGAATGAACTCCATCACCTGATGAAGACTGTTAAACTAAACTGCTAAAATTAACCCGATAGCTCAGAATTAAAATTTTCATTCCTAATAAGTTGAGAAACCAAATTGGTAGTAGTATCCAAAAAAACTAAGGAGGATGATTTGCAATATTCCACTGTCTCTTTTCCTTCAGGAGGAAAAGGTTATAATTTTGCTTCTGTTTTAGTTTCTTTTGATTCACCGATGGGGAATTCTTGTTCTGGACAACGATGTGCCATTACAACTAACACGGTATCTTCCCCTCGAGTAAAAGAATAATCAAGTCCATTTTCTCTTGCCACTAGAATTGGTACTCCAATTTCATATTCCAATTTGGGTTCCATACCTTCCAAATCCATTTTTATTATTTCTATAGTACAAGTGCCTATCCATATGATGACGATGGGATCTCTATATTTTCTTATCAAAATACAAAGCATTTTCAATTCCTCATAATCATTCAAATGGGCCGAGATATATCCTTCCTCTAATTCTACCATTGCATAGTGGGGTTCTACAAAAATCATAACTCCAAGTGCATTTTGCAGAGAATAACCGCATGTTTTTGTGCCCACTACCAAAAATAAACTATCTTCAATATTTTGATACAACTAGGATACACAGCTAACAGGACAAAAAGTATGATAATTACCCGTTTCACATTCAAAAGTTATAGTTTTATCAATTTTGGTCGACATAATAGGGAGGGGAATAATAAACAGCTGAGGATAAATAAGGAAAAGAAATAATGAATAAAAATAATAATAAAAAGAAAGAATCTGATTGACAAAAAATTGTGGATAAATTGTTAATTCTAAATCCTCGTAAACCTAAGGAAAGTTTCCTGAATTTTTTTTTTCTGTCCCACACCACCAATGGGATTTAGATAAAGATAAAAGAGTAAACTGAATAATTCCCGATCTGGAATCTCTTTTGGGACAATACCTTCTAGTTGGGACAATATTTGATCTGCTATGCCTATATAATAATTACACACATAGTTAAGGGATGGTTGAGATCCAACCATTTCAAATAGGGTTTTACCCTTTACTCTGAAAACTCGGATATCCTCAATAATAGGCAATAACTCTATTATGGGCATTGGATAGGCTTCTAAATATTTATTGATAAGATCTCTTCTAGATGTACGATTTCCCACCAAGCCTACTAATCGGAGTGGATGTGTATGGTCTTTTTCCCTTATAGAGGCAGTAATACGATTAGCTGCAAATAATGCATCGAATCCATTATCTGTAATTATTACACAGTAATCCGCATAGTTCAATGGAGCTTCAAAACCTCCATATACCACATCACCTAATACATCGAATAATATAATATCATATTCATAAAATGAATTTAATTCTTTTAACAACTTTACAGTTTCTCCCACCACATATCCTCCACATCTAGCTCCTGCGGGTGGACCCCCTGCTTTCACACAATCCACCCCTCCATAACCCTTGTGAATTACATCTTCGAGCCAAATATCCTCGTAATGATAATCCTTGGATTGTAAAGTATCTATAATTGTAGGTATTAGAAATCCTATAAGAGTAAAATTACTATCGTGTTTGGTATCACACCCAATCTGTAACACTTTTTGACCACGTCTCGCTAGAGCGACTGAGATATTACAACTAGTTGATGATTTATCGATTCCGCCTTTCCCTTAGAATTCTATTTTCATCTGCCAATCCTCATTTATCTAAGTCTAAAAGTTATATCTTTATTTCAAGGTTCCATATAATCGAATTATTCCTTTTTAAAGTAATAAAAAAATTGAATGGTAGTAATATTGAATGGTAGCAACAATAATAGATCTTATTGTATTTAGAGTTCAATAACTCTAGGGTGGGGTGTCCAAGAGTTGAGAAAAAACCTTATTGAGTTTCTCAATAGTTTATACATTGATGATCATAGGTCGGTCCAAAGAACAAGAATCTTGAATATATATGAGAACCCTCCGTTGTTCCTCAGTAGCTCAGTGGTAGAGCAGTCGGTTGTTAACTGATTAGTCGTAGGTTCGAATCCTACTTGGGGAGATCCATTTTATTTAAAATAGAGCTCGCTTTTACCATTTGGAGTAGGTCAAACGTTACCTGTCCTTATTGATAACATAATATATGCATGCACAATTGCCACAGGATCAAGATAGGATCCCAGTAGTCCGGGAAAGGAAAGATGGAAACAACGGTCTGTTTGAAATACTGAAGAGTTCGGAGAAACAAATCCATTGTTCTCCTGATGTGATGACATTTCCAGAGCTAAAGGTGAAGAGGCCTCTATTCGCTCGACCCGTTACTAGTCACTCGACCCATTACCAGTTGTTAGAACTATCATTTCATTCCATGGAAGTCAGAATTGGATCCCTGCATGCTATCAATATAATTTCCCTCGAAATTGGGAGAATATATCGTTCTATAACCCTAATATAAATCTAATAATGAGGAATATTTATAGAAGGTCAGACACATATATGTTGGTTACTCGCGGACATACCGGGTATCATTTTTGACAAATGACCCTTTGTGAAGAGAAATTACCTATATTATCTCATTCAAAATGTTAAACACCATGTTAACCACACATGGTGTATGAGAAGAATAAACACACACACAAGAGACTCAACACACAATGAAAGATAAGCATGAGGATTTCTTATTTTTTCCATTATACATGATGTACATTTATAGTACAATGGTGTGACTCTTGGTTTCACATTCCAAGGTCAGTTGGACTCCATTGTGACTTTTCGCATTCCACACCTACCCATGTAGGATTAGGTGTTCCAACATCCCCCCTTAATCCGAAGGGGTATGTGTGAGTCCAAGAAGAGATTTGTAATACAAATATGCAAAGTATGCATGGTAGCACTTGGGCTAAATCAACTCTCTGAAATGTTGGAAAAAAGAGGTGGTTTAAGGATGACCACCAACACTAGAACGCAATACTTGTTGCAGTTCCTGGAACTCTTCCAAAACTGGAAAGAAGCTGAAAGCTTCTGTTAGAGGAATTGTACCTCATAAAAAAGGGAGACGTTCAACCTAAAAGAAGAGAGGTCTACTACCTATTATGGTTTTAGGATTACCAAAAACTCTGGAATGCTTGAACCATTTCCTGGAACTCAACCAAAGCTGGCAAGAAGCTGAAGGCTTCTGCTAGAGGAAGTGTTCCTCATATATGAAAGGGAGACCTTCAACCTACAAGAAGGGAGGTCTACTACCTGTGATGGTTTTAGGTTATCCACCAACCAAAGATGATGGTTTAAGGTTGTCCACCAACCGAAGGCATGCTCATGGGCATACGTGTCTTTGGCTACATCTCTGAATCTGGAATGACGAATTGTGGCTCAGGCTCGCTTAAACTGTTGTGTCTCTGGCTACAACTCTGAACATGGAATGAGAGATTGTGGCTCAGGCTCGCTTGGTCTAACGTCGAAGCTTGTACATGACCACCATTTTCCCTCGTGTCAAGGACAAGGTGAGATGATGGCGAAAACTCAACTGCAATTTTTTTCAATATCCGTGAACATGTTTTAACATGTGTCGTAAACATCTTCTTGGCTGCTGATGCCCATTGCCAAGAAGCGATCCATCCAAGATGAATATTTTTTCTTGTAGGAGGCTTGTTTCTGAAGAATCTATCTGAAGAATGAGTGTGCCGATCATAGTGCTTGCATGGATGAAGATCAAAATAGTGATCTTTCATATGGCCAACTCGATCATAGTGTTGGCATTTTTCAATCTGTTGTGGAAGCGGGGCAGGATCTGAAACAGTTGTAGGTGAACTGTCATATAGGAATCTGGCACTCTGAAATATGATGGGTTTGGTGTAGTCTGGAATATGAAAGGTCACATCCTTGTCATATCCAAGACTAGTTCAGTGCTTGTTGTGGACAAGCTCTTCCCAAGGTCTAATGATGGGCTTGAGAAGTGCAGGCTGAGCTGCAGCATCTGCATGTAAATCTGCTCTTGTACAAGGAACTCAATGGGAATCAACTGCAACTTTATCTTCTTTCTTCTGATGGGAGTCCTTCACAATATTCTGAACAGAAACAGGTTCATAATGGTGACTCTTTTGCTGAAGTTTGTCTTGTTCGAGCTGCGATTCCAACTGAAAAAACTCAATCTTTTCTTGTGCATCTAGAAAACAATTTTGAATGTTACAAAGAGAATTCTTACTCATTCTTATCATATCATCAACATTTGAATGAATGAGGTTACTCAACAACTCTAATGCCTCATTGATTTTAGCCATTTTCAACAACTTAGGCTCAAAAAATGAAAGGGTGTCGGCTTCAACCGAAAATGCACCCGTTTACAATGTGATTCAACTTCCTTTCAAACAAATACAAATGACTCAAGAGAAATTCCAACTATGGAATTCTGAAAGTACAAAATTTGCTTATTGCAACTATGAAGAAGCAATACAATGTCAGTTCAATACAATATGTAGCAAAAATGTGCAGCAAAACACTGTGCAAGAGGCCTTTAAGGCAGTTGAATTTTCTTCTTCAAAAGCGGTGTTTTGCACCAAAAACAACTCAACTCAACTCAAAAAAAGGAGGAGGTTCACAAGCTTGGATGCTTGACCTTGCTGTACTACAGAAATAAAGCTTAAGAGAAACTCCACAAATCAGAAATTCTGTGTCCAAGTAATGAATGCCACTGTTGTTCAAAATGAGGACCAAATTGTCTTCAAATGTAAATCTCTTGCAAAAAATCACCCTTCTATGTCAATGCCACAAATCACAATGCAAAACTGCAATTTTCTCTGTGTACTATCCATTTACTGATATGTCATTTTCTCTTTGCTGTTGTTCATTTTCTCTCTCTACTCTTCCTCTTTTCCTCTCTCTCTCTCTCTCTCTCTCTTTTTTAAATTAATTAAAAAATAATTAAAAAATGAATTAATTGAAATATGAATTAATTAAAAGGGAAAGGGGCTTTTAAAAAAATTAAAATGGAAAGGTGGGAATGAATTTAAAAATCGTGGGAATTAGGACTAAAAATTTAAAATCTAAAAGCCGAATTTAATGTTTGTTGGGTGATGATAGCGCAATTTTAGTGGAATTGGGATCATGGTAGGGGTAGTGGAAAGGTTTGAGTTGTGTGAGACGGGGGGCACTCGTGAGCTGGAGAGGGGGGCGCGTGAGAGCCAACGGGGATGAGGGAGTAAAGGGTTGGGTGCATTGAGAGTTGTGAGGTTGGGATGTGAGTGAGGGTTCAGGTGTGGGGACGAGCTGTGAGGGAGGGCCTGAAAGGGAGGGTCAAGCGAATGAGTAAGGGGGTGCTGTTTGCAAGCTCTAGGGTTGCAGGTGGGGTCGAGAGTTTTAAGGGTAGTGAGCAGGGTCGGGTGGGTAGCTTAGGGTGCTGTAAGTTTAGGTGGAGGGAAGGGCGTAGCTTAGGGAGAGGGGTCGAGCGTTGTAGGGAGGAGTGGAGTGTAGCAGAGGGTGGGGTAGTGTAGGCTGGGTTGGGGGAATGAGCTGGTAGTAAGGGGAGAAGGCTTAGAGTGTATGATTAGAGTGAGAGGGCTCGGGTTAGTATGGGGGATAGCGGCCAAGAGGGAGAGCGATTTCTAGAGAGAGGGGGCGTAGAGCAGTGGGAGGGCTGGGAGATAGCGTAGCTCGGCGGTGGGTAGGGGAGCAAGGGGGGCCGGGGACGGTGAGAGCAGTGATGGGGGTTGGTTGGAATAGTGGGAAGACCGAATGATGTAGAGTGTAGAGGGGGGCTGAGAGGCCTGGAGCTTGAATCGATTTTTTTATTTTTATTTTTATTTTTTAATTTTTATTTATTTATTTTTTAAAACGGAAGAGGAGTAAGAGACTTTAAAATAGCAGCAACTTTTTTTTCTAAATACTCAGCAGAAATGTAGACTTAGAAGTAGTAGGAGAATAATTTTTTCTTTTTCTTTCAGCAGCAGAGAATGGTGAAATTTTTAGCAGAAAAATCCAAAAATTTGTAGAAATTTTCAGTGAAAAACCTAGAATTTTTCCATAAACCCACTTTGAACAATTTTCCAATAGCTCTTCAATGTAGAAATTAAAAATACTCAGAAATATTTTCCACTAAAAAAGTCATAAACTTCTTCAGAAATCAACTTTAAACAATTTTTCCAACAACTCTCCAAAATGCAGAATTTAATGGGCAAAAATTGCAGGAAGAAATCAACCTTCAGATGTGCAGTGCTGCTCTTCTACAACACCACTGTTGCTCTTCTTCAAGACGAAATTTCTGAATGTGCCAATTTCTGAATGTTGCTCCTTCTAAAAACCAATTTCTGAATGGGGCAAAATGTCTACTGCAACAATCTCTGAGTGCTACAAAAATGCCAAGAATTTTTGCAGATATGCACAGGCCATAAACACAAATGGCTCACTCAAGGTTGAGCTGGTTATGGATGTCTCAGCTCTGATACCATGTTAAACACCATGTTAAGCACACATGGTGTATGAGAAGAATAAACACACACACAAGAGACTCAACACACAATGAAAGATAAGCGTGAGGCTTTCTTATTTTTTCCATTATACATGATGTACATTTATAGTACAATGGTGTGAATCTTGGTTTCACATTCCAAGGTCACTTGGACTCCATTGTGACTTTTCGCATTCCACACCTACCCATGTAGGATTCGGTGTTCCAACAGAAATATACCAAATTTTCTCTCAATATTCTGCAAAATTTATGATATTAGGCACATAATATGAAATTATCTATAAACCTTCCTAATAACATATTAAAGATAAAAAAATGTTATTAAGTGTAGAAGAAGATATTTAATATAGCTTTTATGCACCTAAGAAATTTTAGATGGGCCTTAATTTATGTGTAACTTGGAGGCCCATCACTAGTCCATTGCTTCAAAGTGACTTGAGTAGACCTTAGCTTACTGTGTATATAACACTTCCACCTCTTAAGTTTGTACGAACCCGATACTGATAATTAAAGTTGGTAGCCTTGAGATTTACAACACTCTTGTTGCAATACTAAGGCTCATTAATAATCCAAAAATATCACCAACCACTAGAATACTTACAAGCACACTCTTAATTTTGTATGAAGCCCAGGCTGATAATTAAACTTGGTAACTTTGGGATTTATGAGACTTTTGTTTCAATACTAAGGCTCATCAATAATCCACAAATATCGCCAACCACTAGAATACTTACAGGCACAAAGTAAGCTATAACATACCAAGTATTTTAAGTGGATGGGATTTCTACAAAAAATTCATTTAATGATCAAGTATAACAAGGGAGACATAAACAAGTTTTCCGAAATGCTTTCAAAGCCACCCATATAAAATATCATAGATTTGGGATATTTAATGCATATAAATAAATTCACCTATGATGCAAACATAGGGGAATATATAGAAGATGAGGACTTAAAGGAGGTTTTTCAACAGTTATAGAGTCAGAGTCACGTGGATAATGGAAATAAAATCATTGACTACAATATCTAGGATAGGTTATTCTACAAGTCAGATATGTCATGTGTTGCGAAAGGTGAGAAATTAAAACTGATTTGAGAGGCTCATTCCTCTAAGTTTGTAGGGTGCATGGTACGAGGAAGAGAGTGGCCAACTTGCATATGTATGTGTATTATGCCAAAATGCAAGAACATGTAGCTAGGTTCATAAGAGGATGCGTGAGTTATTATACAAATAAGCCTAGTAACATGAAACAGGGTCTATGTCATCTCATAGTTCTAACCACCCATCCTTGGTAAAGAATTTCCATCGAATTTGTGGGAGGTTTCACAACAATGAAGAAAGGGCATGAATACATGATTGCGGTAGTTGATAGGTTCAATACGATGTTGGTTTTGATGCTCTATAAAAACAACGCCAATGGGAAAGGAGTAGCAAACTTTTTTTTAGACAATTCTAGGTGTACTTTGGGATACCGAGGATAATTTTTTAGTCTGACACAATATTTATCTGTACATTTTCGACCACATTGTGGGGGAAAATTGACACAAGTTTAAATAGGTTTAAAACATTCCATCCTCATACAGATGGGCAAACATAAGTAGTCAATGGAACGTAGGTGTATCTTCTGAGGGGTTAAAATCATTCAAAGACCTAGGATGAAAAATTTGTATGCATACATCACTCTTATAAAAAAATAGTCCACAATTTTACAGGTATGTCTGTATTTGAAGATTTTTTTGAATATTTTCCTCATTCAAATTTTGATATTCGATATGGGAAACAAGAGGAGTAAAAGAGGATATTATAGGGGATGCCTCGAGGGTTGACAATTCTATTGATAATTTTATGCAAATCCATATATAGGTACATAAGACAGTGTAAAATTCATATGATAAATATAAGGCCATGCGTTATTAACACAAAATAGAGAATTCGCTCAAGGTGGGAGATAGAGTATGGTTACAGTTGAACAAAGAGAGGCTACAAGGTCTTGGTAATAATGTCAAGGCTCTAGGATATGGTCCCCTTGAGAGACTAGAGAAGGTGGGAGATAATTTCTATAGAATGTTCCTATGCCCATACAGAATCATATACTCAGTTATAAATTTAGAGAATCTGAATTTTTATGAGCCTTCCATGCTAAATCATGAAAGGGAACATCTCCTACCTTTTGTGGTGGATTTAACACAAGATGCTCAAACAAAGTTGAAAAACTAATTTTTTTTGTAGAAGTTGTGCAAAACTAAAAGAAAAGGGAAGCATGACCTTTGGAAAATTGGGTTAAAATTAAAACTTCTAAGCAAGGCCAAATGGTACAGTCGAGAGAAGGTGGAGGAAAATTTCCTCATGTCATTTATTATAAAGTTTTGGGGACACAAATCTTCCCAAAATAGCGAGTTGTGATCAATAGTGGATCATTATATTGTTTTTCATCCATATTAATGATTTGAAAGTGAAAAAAGTGGAGCAGTTAGCTCATAATACCCTTTTTTCTAGTAGAATATAGATTGGTAAATTGGGGTTTGAAAATTTCCGGGGGGATTTTGAGGCATCAAATGATTCTTTTTGGAATTAATACTTACCTCTTTAGTGGCACACCATTTTTTCCATATTATACATATAAAAATCTTCCCAAAAACATAGTAATCACCTCAATCAAAGTATTTATGCAAAGGTTATGCCACTTAGAAGTTGGTGCTCGTATTTTCACCTCCATAATATGTTGGGGTGCCACTTCAACCCCATAACTCATGAAAAATAGGCTAGCCATGTGATTATGATGAATAATTATATAAAATAGTTCATATTATATCTCTAGTTAAGAGTTGATGGAGTCAAACATAAGCACTAGTAGGCCATTGAGTTGTGTTATAACTGATCCACTAGGAGGAAAAAGGGTTCCATTATTTTCAATTGAATTGGTTCCATAGGAATGTAGAGCAACCGAGATGGATAGGAAGAGTGCACAAAAAGATGATTTTTTATTCTAGTATCTCACAGGAAGCATGCCTTACTTTTATTTACTCACATCCATTTTCTACTTAGAGAAAGAGAGCAAAGGAACCTCATCTTACAGTTGGGTTTTCTCCCGAAATGGTTTCCTAGGATATATCATTTGTCAATCATGATTCTATGAGTTTTTATTACGTTTTTATCTATTTTATACATGATAATAATATAAACTCATACACAATAAATAATGATTTATAGATCCAAAAGTCTCAAGAGAAATAAATCCTCATAATCTAGATTTCAAAATTTTAAGTATAATTTATCATATATGTTGTGGAAAATTCTCTAGTGAAATATCCATGGAAGTTTACAGATCAAGAAATTGAGATACAGTTTGAAAAATCCATGTAATTGGCCATAAAATATGTGAAACGAATTTCAGGGAAGAAACATTGTTAAACAAAAAAAATATCAAGGTATTATTGATTCTTCACAAGTAAAGAAAATAGAAATGTATGTGTGGTTCTAGAAGATTACATGCACAACATGAAACCATGGAAGACATTTAGAATGGTTATATATAAAATATTAAGAAGTGTTACATTATTGCAGTGTTAGTGGATGGAGATCCACATGTTTATCCATTATGGGTTGCCAAAGTTATAAAGGTCATTGAATAAAATGGAGATGATATGGTATTTAAAGTACAATAGTATGCAATACATAGTCATTCAATGGTGCACATAAAAGAGAGATGGTATTTTACAAATGAATCGGTAGAAAGATAAAAGAAATGGTCCAAATATAAATAATCATTGCACTTACCTATTAAAATTAGAGAATGTCGAAATACTTTTTTATGACTTCAAGATGACAATGAAAGGCTCTCTTTGATATAGGACCATAGATATTATCAAGAGGTTTCTACCACAAGAAACAATGGCAAGATGGAAATTTGTTAAACCCAATCGTAGATCTAGAAGGATTTTGACATCTCCAATATTGGGCATAAATTTAGACTCGGATGAGAAAGTGGTTGGTAATAGATAAAAATATGGGTCATCCATATCTTCATCCATTCATTCACTTGAAGATGATGCATATTTTGATGGTCTGTGAGAATATATGAGTCAATATGAATAATTTTATGAAAAATTTTATATAATTTTTGATCAATTTGATACTTGCATGGTGGAGAAGACGATCTCTGTGAGCTCTGCTTGACCTAACCCTAGGTCCCCTGTTCTCGCTATGGGCTTATGCGGGCTCTGCCCTCGTAGTCTGCCTCCCCTGATAGCCATGGTGCAGGTGGTCCCTCCTGCAGGACCCTCATTCAAGGATCAGGTTGTAGGCTCCTCCCTCGCGCCCACCTCATCTTTCTTTACGCGCCTTATCTCTTCTTCAACTATTCCGAGGTCTGAACAAGATCTCTATCCATGCTCTCCTAATCCTGCAAATGACAAATCAATCAAAAGCTCTTAGCAGGGTGCCTCTGACATTGGGGGAAAAATAAATTGGGGGATTCGGCTTGCACCCAACCTCTGTAAAAAAACCTTGACAGCCTAGGCTCGGAAGATACTGCGATTGATCAGGACAAGTTCCAATAAACAAAGGCTTTTCATCCAAAAGAAGCAAAAGTCCCAGAAATAAATATTCAGGAACCAGACATAGAGGCCTACAGAGAGTACATGAAGGAACATGCGATTATATGTAAGTTTATGGGAATATGGCCCTCTGAAGGGGCTCTAAAAGGCTAGATACAAGCCAAACGGAATCCTAAATGAGCTATCGAACTACAAGTAGGTTCGAAAGGTTTCTTCAGGGTTGTTTTTGCTCTTCTGGGAGATAAGGACTGTATATTCGAAGGAGGGCCGTACTTCTTCAATGCAGCAAGGCTATACATGAGATTCTGGAAGGAGAACTTGATGCCCAAAAAATAAGACTTCACCCGTGTTCCTGTTTAGAGCCGCCTATACTCTCTCCCCACGGACTATTGGGCACCCTCAGTGCTTCAGGCCATTGTAAATGGTCTGGGAGAATACATCAAAATGTCTGAAGGCACCAGGAATGGCCACTACATCTCATATGCTCACATATTTTCCTATATTGATGTCTCTGGAGCTTTACCCGAAGCCATTATACTAAATTTTAGGGATGAAACATGGACCCAGGCAATTGACTACGAGCACATTCTATTTAGATGTCGAAAATGCAACGATAACGGTCAGCTCTATAGAGAATGCCCTCAAAATAAACCGCCCCAGCAAGAAAGGCCCACAGGAGCTGGGGATGAATAGGGTTTCACCAAAGTAACACACAAAAATAGGCAAGGAAGAAGAAACAATGGAGGACGGGAAACCCCCAGGAAAGCAACACAAAATAGGTATGAAATACTCTAAAAACCCACAGAGGAAAAGGGTCAGACAAGTAACCTCACAAAACAAATCCAGGAATAGCACAAGGAAATGGACATTGAAATGGAGAACAACAACGACCCTTTATCAACAACCCAAGCATCATAGGAAGAAACATAAATGGATTACACTCAAGATCCCCCCACCTTAGAGGAAAAATATATTGAAGACATTCTAATGGGAATGGATCTTTAGAAGCTTTCAAAAAGTGGAACTCTAAAGGATTTGAAAATATACCAGAAGACCATCTAAATCGAATAGAACAGGCGTACTCACTGCAAAAAAAATTTCAAAAGCGAAGAGAGAACCAGAGCACAGGAGGGAAAAATCAAACTGGGGGCATCAAAACGAATCTCAAAGCCAATCACCAGATTACAAAGGGACAACCCAAAAGAAGAGGTAGGAAAAAAACTGTACAAAACCTCCAAGAACTAGGACTCAGCTTAGTCAATGCAGGGAAGGTAAAGGTTCATTATTTACCCCCCCCCCTACTTGATATTATGAGTTTCACTTCTTGGAATATCAAGGGACTCAATAACCCTTCAAAAAAAAGGATTCTCAAATCCAAAATAATCTTGGGAAAAACAAACATTCTAATGTTACAAGAAAAAAAGAGCGGCCTGTCAGAAATGATGAACATTCAGCAAGCCTGCTTCAGGAAGCAGTACAGTCACGTAGCCGTAGCTGCAACAGGCACAACAGGGGGCATTGCCACTTTCTGGAAAGATTCACGGTTTCATTTGCTTGATTCCTTTGTTTCCAAGAAGGCCCTCACCACAATTATTCAAATAATTGGCACCAAAGAGAAAATATGCATCACTAATGTCTATGGTCCTCACACAGTCTGAGAGCGTTTAGCCTGGCTCAACCAAGTTGAAAATTTTTTCCGGACTTTGGAATTCAAGCTCCAAATCCTTGCAGGAGATTTCTACATGATCCTAAATCTAGATGAAAAAAGGGGTGGAATTAGACGTCTTGATTCAGACTCTCAGGGATTCCAAAGCATGATTGAGAACCTTAACTTCATTGACATTCCCACCAAAAATGGTATCCACACTTGGAACAACAGAAGAGGGGGAATGCGTCTGATAGCATCCAGACTAGACTGTTTCCTCCTATCTGAAGATCTTTTCCTCTCCTCCTTGAAAACAGAGGTTGTTATTTCTCCGCAGGTTGGATTTGATCATTGGTCGATTGTCCTAACCTTCCAGATCTCTGAGCGCCCAAAAAACGCTCCCTTCAGATTTGAAGCCTTTTGGCTTTCCCATCCGGAATTCCAAGAAAAAATAAAAGAGTGGTGGACCAAATATTTTCCTCCTCAAGGAAGCAAAATCAATGGTTTCCACCAAACACTTAAATTTTTCAAGCAAGAACTGAAAAAATGGAATCAAGAAAACTTTGGAGATATCACTACGGAAAAAAAGCTCATAGAGTCAAATTTAAAAGAATTACAACAAACATTCATTCAGAATGGGACTACGGAGGAAACCAAACAAATAGAAATGAAGCTTCAGAAAGAATGGGAGGCTCGGGCTACTCAGGAAGAGATCCTCTGGCGATAGAAATATAGGATCCAATGGCTTCAGGAGGGAGAAAGAAACACTTCCTTCTTCCATAAATCCATGATCCAGCACAGGAAACATAACAGGATCCTCAATCTTAGAAACAACCAAGGACAGATGCTTGACACTCATCAACAGATCGCGGAAGAACTTCATCAGTACTTCACAAGCATCCTCACTGAAAGTAACCCGAAAAATGAAGAGCAGAGAAGGAAAATCACCAGTCACATCCCAACCATTATAACCAAGGATCATAATCAAATGTTGTTAAAAAAGATAACCATCGAGGAATTGGAAGAAGCGGTTCAGTCAATGCCAAATGGTAAAGCCCCTAGGCCTGATGGATTCACCATCGACTTCTACAAAGCCTTCTCGAATACCATAAAAGATTCGGTTTATGATCTGGTGGAGGAATCTAGAATGAAAATATCCATTTTTCCCTCTCTCAATGCAAATTTCCTGGCTCTCATCCCTAAATCAGACAGAGCTGACTCTTTAGAGAAATTTAGGCCCATTCCTATTTGTAATGTCATCTATAATATTATTTCAAAAGTGCTGGCCAACCGCATAAAGCCTCTTCTTCCTCTCCTTATCTCGGCACACCAAAAAGGTTATGTAGAAGGACGACAGATCATGGATAACATCATTCTCTCTTAGGAAATTATCCACGCTCTAAAAGATCAAGGCAAACCAGGTATTCTTATCCAACTACATATGTCAAAAGCTTTTGATAAGATCAATTGAAGGTATATCAGACTCATGCTCAAAGCTTTTGGTTTCAACACAGAGATCATTAAATGGATAATGGCCCTTGTTTCTAGAGCTTTCTTTTCTATCCTCCTTAACGGATCCCCCACCTTTATCATCAATCCCTTGAGAGGCATCCGCCAGGGGGATCCCGTTTCTCCCTTCCCCTTTATCTTTCTAGCGGAAGGGCTGGGTAGATCCCTTTCGGCTGCTTAATCTAGTGGTCTCATCTCAGGCCTTCAACTCTACCCTCAGCTCCCACCCTCAACTCACTAGTAGTTTTTCGACGATACACTCCTAATGGGTTTCCCTTTGGTTAAAGAAGCCCTTGCTTTCAAAAAAATCCTGGAATATTTCTCTCTAGCCTCAAGATTGGATGTCAGTCAAGCCAAATCCAAAATCTTCTTCCTCAATACCCCTGCTGCCATTCAAACTCATATCGCCCGCATCCTAGGCAAACCGAAAAGCTTCTTCCCCTCAAAATATCTGGGAATTCCCCTCACTGGAAAACCTCTAGCTTGTTCGAACAGGGAACCTCTCATCTCGAAGCTCAAGAATAAAATCTCTAGTTTTCATTCAGAGCCCTCAATTTGGTGGGCAGATTAATCTTGGTCCGATCAGTCCTTTAAGCTATGCCCCTTTACCTCTTTTCAGCCTTGGCGGCTCCTCGCTCTATTTCAAGCTAGATCAGAACTATTCAAAGGGATTTCCTCTGGAGAGGAAGAGCCCTTAAGGGTAGATGGGCTCTGGTTGCCTGGGATAAAGTGTGCACTCCCTTATTTGAAGGCGGGCTTGGCCTTAGAGATCTAGATCTCCTGGGTAAGGCCATGGGGGCTAAAACGTGGTGGCGTTGGATTTCCAACCCTTCCACCAATTGGGCAACGCTTTGGAAAGCCAAATATGCTCCCACTACCCCTTGGGCCTCCCTCATCAGGCTCTCGGGAAACCTTAAAGGTTATCCCATCTGGAATAAAGCTGGGGAAAACAAAATATTGATTCAGGAACACAACTTCTGGGAGATAGGCAACGGTCAGCAAGCTCTTTTTTGGGAGGATGCTTAGGAGCAAAGCCCTAGACTAGACAAAGAGATTTACAAGCCAGGAAAAATAATATTTGGAAGCACAAAAAACAACAAAGGTAAAAGATTAATGGAAGCCTATCAGAAATTCGAAATGGAGGGACTGGGAGAATCTCCAAGACTCTCTTCCTACTCACCTCCATCATTCCATAAACTCTCTTGTTACGAAGCTCCACAAAAGCCAAATTCAAAAAGAAGATGGTCCGGATATCCTTCGCTAGGGTTCCAACCCTGCAAGGAATTTTAACATTAAAGAAGCATACAACATCCTTCAAAATCCCACCTCTACTCAAGGGGACAACAGATGGAAAAGATTAGGGAGCAGGAAGCACTGGCCGAAGATCACTCTCCTTCTCTGGCTCATTACGCACAGGAAAATTATAACGTGGGACAATCTCTAGAAAAAGGGTTTCAAAGGCCCATCAGACTCTGAAACGATCAACCACCTCCTCAACACCTGCCCTTTTGCTTCCAATATCTGTTCTTGGCTCCTGCTGGTTTTCAAAACCTCTGATCGTTCTGTGGATTCCATTCATAGCACCCTGGAAAACTGGTGCCCTGCCTTCTCAACCCATCCGCTTATCAATCTTTCTTGGAACCTTCTCCCAGGAATCATCTATTGGGCTCTCTAGAGAGAGCGAATTTCGAGAATTTTTAGAAACCACTCGTCCAAAGAAGAACAGGTTCTTACCAATATCAAGGCCACTCTGAGAGAATCGGCCTCCATTGCCAATCTCCCTGATTCCCCGCACCTTCCCTCTTCAGATGGCCACCGTATCCTCTCTCTTCTCAATCTTTCCACCCCCCTCTTTGATTCCTCTTCTCGACCTGACTCTATCAATCCTGATCCCTTGTCTCTTTGGCAACCTCCTGATCAACCCTTTTTCAAGCTCAATTATGATGGGGCGTCTAAAAACAACCCTGGCAGGGCTGGCTTTGGCGGTGTTTTTCGCAATTCTCAGGGTTCCATCCTATGGATATACTATGGAAATATGGGACACACTACCAACAATGTGGCGGCGCTTCTGGCGATGGCTAAGGGTCTAGTCATTGCCAAGCAGAACCACTATTGGCCCCTTCAAGTTGAAGAAGACTCTAACTTCACTACCCAAGCATGCAGAAAAATTCAACATGGCAGAAGTGTGGCCAAGGTCTCTGAAAGCTGGCGCCTCAACCATATACTCCTTCACCTCAAAGATAGCATCATGGAAGCCAGAGGGCTCACGTTCCATGTTGTCAGAAGAAAGTCCAATCAACTGGCCGACTACATGGCCAATTAGGGGGTAATCACCTAGGCGCATCTAGTCTCCCACAGATGGAACGATTTTGGCTCACCTGATATCAAGAATAATTGTAAAATAATCAATCAAAATTACCTGCACAGGGCATGAGTCATTTTGCAGCAGCTCGAACCCCCAATTCATCATGATTTTGTGCTTAATTGATGCTTTGCTGATTGCTTCGAGCGAGAGAATTTCCTTGATCTGCTCGCTTGGGCATATTCCCATCCTATGTCTTTACTCTCCACCTGACACCATGATTAATGCTTGGATGTGCCACAAGTTCTCTCTTGCGACCTGACAACCTGATCTCAAGCCTTTAAATTATCTCATCCCAGCTTTATTTCCTCACTTTGCTCATTGGCTCAATTTCCCTTCTGATAAGTTTCTTTGCAGCCTTTTGGCCTTCTGTTTCCTGGCTTTGCTCTCCCTTGAGCCTTTTTCTTCCCTGGCCTTCTCTCTCCTGCAAGCCCTCTTCCTTTCACTACCTCTCTCTCCTTCCATGGCCCCCCGACGTAGGAACCCCCCTCCTCCCATCTGGCGTAGCTGCTCCTCCCAGTGGGAAAACCCTTCTCGCCACCCTGTTACTAGGGCCGAACCCTAGGATCACAATGTTGCTTTCTTTTTTAGAGATAACAATCCAACCCCAGCAAGGGAATTCATGGCGGAATTGGAGAATGATGCGACGGCTTGGCGTTGGGCCACCTCGACGAAGACGGTGGACCTAGAATTCCAGTGGATTCCGGACCTTGGCTTGACAAGAAGTTGGGAGAACTTGTACACGCGCACCATTGATCCTCACTGGCATACTAAAACTCTCCTCTCTATGGCTCTCTAGGAGCAAAGTAGAATCAGCAAACATATGGATAAGAAGATTCAGACCCTCTTGGAAGAGTTCAAGATGTATGTTAAAACGGTTCACCATTTAAGATTTGCTGACAGTCCTTCACCTCATTATGAATTGCTGAAGCGGAATTCAGGGCTTCAACAGAAAGATGGGGATCCTAACCTCCGGGTTAAAGTCGAGACTTCTTCAAAGGGCTCTCCTTTGGTTGTTGGACCCTCTTACCGCCCCCGTTTTTACCTTGAGGAAGGGACTCCTGAACGTCCGATCAACATAGATGATTTCTTCTGCGATGAAGACCCGGTGCTTTAACCTGTTGGTTTTTCTCTATCCTTGCCTGCTTTTTAGGTTTTTTGTAGCACTGAGCCTACTCGCTCTCTGTCTTCTTTTAGTTTTGTTTCAGAACTTCACTCTCATTCCCCCGTCCCCCTGTATCA
Organism: Pinus albicaulis; assembly: GCA_034641835.2. Classification (NCBI taxonomy): domain Eukaryota; kingdom Viridiplantae; phylum Streptophyta; class Pinopsida; order Pinales; family Pinaceae; genus Pinus; species Pinus albicaulis. Next base: position 44,347 of record JAXQQM020086052.1, read on the forward strand.
AGTTCCCTGAGAATGGTTTTTGTTTATTCACTCTTTCAGAGCCGCGGATGTAGGACAAGATGGCTCTCTTTGTAACATACGACTTTTTGATTAATGTGAATAGCTCTGCATAACTAAAAAAAAAAAAAAGCGATACTTGCATGGTAATGTGAAATAAATGCTTCAACTTGCCTATGATCATATGTGAAGTTTTGAGTCATTTTTATGATTGTTGGACTATATGTTTTAATTAAGAAAAAATCATTAGTTTTAAATATTGACAATGAAACAATAACTTTGAAAATTAATTACTTCATAAGGCATTCCTCTAGGAAGAACTCCCCCCCATGTCATAGTGTCTTGTCGTGGGCCATGATCCCTTGCGAAAAAAACCATCTTCCTCTTTCTCCCATTTAAATATGGCTATATGCCTCATCTTCTTCATTATGTTTTAAAGTTTTGGATAATTTTCCAAATGTGATTGTTGTACTTTTTTTCGTCCGATATTCTTCATGTATCAATTTTCTCTATCTTTTCATCTTTCATACAGTCAATTATTTTCCCATCTTCGATTTTAGTTCCAAAAACCTTCCGTGTTCTCTACCCCTTTTTCTTCATAGTTTTAGAAATATAGCTATTATCAAGTTATGGCTTGTATGTTGAATGGTATTTATGTCCCATGAGGATTTATTTTTCACTTATGTTTCATTTTTATCTGATGTTTTTGGTTTTTAATTATTTAATTTGATTTAATATGTAAAGAATAGTTTCTGTTAAGAGTATAGATTGCCAAATCGGAGAGTGTTTTGGGCTGATTTATGCCTTTAAATCATAATCATGGCTTCTAATTATGCCTCCTGATCACAATGGTTGTGTATTCGGTTCGTTTCATTTAAGGATGTAGATATTAGTGAAGACCTTTGCGTGTAAGAGTAAATGATGCATTTGGGTTAAATTTAATGCGAATTGTTTTGGGTGCGTTTGTGCAGAATACTGTGAATGTAATTAAAATTGAAAATATGCCTGAAATGACCAACCATGCCATTTGAATGGGCCGCATTAGAGGAAATTTCAGCCTAAAAGTGCCCATGAAATTTTCCTATAATTTCCATGTCATAATATGTAAACCAATCAAATATCTTTAAATTTAAAAATAGGTACATGTAAATATTTTGGAGAGAAAATAAGAAAAACTACTTTTTTAATTGTATTTTTAACTTATCTCCTTATAGGTTTACTGAAATTTAAAGTGTGGACACTCGCTGGATGCAAAATTTAATTCCGCATCTAGTGAGTGTCTTAACTTGAAATTTTAGTAAACCTATAAGGAAATAAGTCGAAAATACAATTAAAATAAATAGTTTTCTTCTTTTCTCTCAAAAATTCATAACTTTTATTTTATTATTTTAACTATTTTTTCATTATTTTTCCTTAAAAAACCACTTTTAGACTGAAATCATTTTAACTCTTTCGAGATACCTAAGAAAGGCCCCATCCATAATATATCTTTCTAGATATGCAAGATGGGCCCTCAACGTAAGTATAAGGGAACGTCACATATAATACATATTTGACTAATATTATATGAGCATGTAACTTATAAATAATATTGAAATGAAAATAAAAAATTATCAAACATGTATAAACTATAAAATAATACATTATATACACAAGTCGTCTGACTTAGTGGAGCGCCAACACCATCGTCATGACCATCTTTGACCTTATTTTCCGAGGTGCAACTTACTTGTCGTTAATTCCTTCAGCTTGAAATATTGGAAAAGTAACATTTAAATGAATCGCTTTTCGGTCAATTTTCTTTTAATGTACTTAGAAATTTTTCCAAATATTTTTAGTAACTTAAAATTAATTAGATTTTCCATATGTTAAAAAAACCATTAAAATTTTTAAAAAGAACTAACTAAATTGAAATGGTTTTTGTATCTAGTAAGAAACATCTTCTCCCTTTTAAGTTATCCACCTCATTCGTTTATTTTTCCCTTTTCCTTCTGCAAAATTTACACTGAGGATTTATGAAACATAAAAGGTATGTGAATAGATAAGCCACCAAATTTCAACAATCTGTTAAAATTTTGAAAATGGAAAGGTGGTGGTGAGGAACAATTAAGCCCATAATGACATGGCTACAAATATTGCAGGGGAAGAAGAGATTGAAAGTATAAATTATGTAAATTTAATTTGCACAAAATTTCTAATCTATTTTTTTATTAAAATTTGAATTTGATATATTATTTTTTATATTTTTATGTTAAAAATATTACCTACATTCTTTTTATTTATATTTATAATATAATAGTTTAGTATTTATATTTATAACAAAAGATAAATTCATTTCTTCCCTTATAACAAGGGTCAATGATGAAGAGAAACTCTTATTACGTTGAGATTGGTCTTATTATGCATTAAATTAGATTGATCTCTCTCCTTCTAACAAGGGTAAATAATGATGGAAAAACACTATCACATTAATATTGGTATTATTATGCATTTATGTCAACCCTTTGAATATTTAATACACAATCTCCACAGTTTAGTTATCTACTCCATTTATTTTTTGGTAAATGAGGCTAATCTATATTAAGTCAAAAATTTAATAGTACATATGCTACAGTTTGAGTTGGTAAGCTGCGCTTAACCAATCCCAGCCTTTGTTGCACAAGTATGGGGCTGCCTCCATGGAGGAAATGAACTCAAAAATAACATGAAACAAAAAAATTACAAAATGTGTCGTAGCACCAGTGAAAATAGAGGTTCTGTGATAATAACAGGCATGAAAAAAATATAATATTAACTATCTACTCCATTACTTTGAGGAGCACATTAACATCTAATAGGAATCAACTGCATCAATCAGATTTTATCTCCCATAGATATTTACCTTCCACAAAATGGTGTGTGAGGATTCCACACCAATCCTCATTCATCATGCAAAAGATTCTAGCCACATGTGAACTATGAACATCGCTATTGAAGGATCGGAGTCATATATTTAATTGTGAATTGAAGGAGTTGAACCAGAACCTTAGTTGGATGTTAGTGTTTTGTAGCAGAAAAAAAAACCACAAGTTTTAGATAGCTCCATAGAGAGTGTATTTTACTTGTACTTTCCTTACTCCCATACTAGAGAAAATGGAGTGGAGCAATTTCACCTTCCAATTAGGTTTTCTCCTGTAAGAGGAGTCGAGCAACTTCACCTTCTAATTAGGCTTTCTCCTATTAGAGTTTTCAAGAGAAAATATTTGTTTTCATTATGGATGGTGTGTGATAATTTTTATTTATTTCATACATAAGTAATTAACAAATATGGAATGTAAAGGAATTTATCCTTCATTGAATAGATTTTGATGGATTCCGAGAAACTATAGTAAGAATGTTGTCCTTTATTTTTTGTTAAATTTAATTTAAAATTTTTGTTTTTAACTTGTTAACTTTTCTTAAGTTGATGACTTACAGTGTTTCCTTTGCAACATCTAGTGCCATTGCTATTTTATGTCCCATTCAATATAATTTTCTATTTTATGTTTCATTCAATGTAATTAGCATTGAGCTATTGATTAAAAGTTTAAAAAAATGGAATTAATATTGTTTTTTTTTTAATTTATATGATGATATTGTCATGCCATTATGTAATATTATTATTTTCTACACCATATTGCATTTTTAATGCCCCTTTGAAAATCTAGTGCTTTAGTTTGCTGGTAAATTTTGAAGATTTGGTAGTAATGGATGAAATCATTTTAGCGTAATATTTCAAATGAGATATCATTTTAACCTTAAAAACAAAAATTCTCTAGGTAGAATGAATCTCTAATTCACGTGCTGATTTTTAAAGTTTTTTGTAGTGATAATATTTGTTTTTAATTCCATGGTTAAAACACTGTCTAAATATTATGAAGTGTGTAGGATTGTATGAATGTTTAAATTTTAGGGTTTTTTCTATTCATGACATTTGGTTTTAATTCCATGCTTAAAAAACGTTAGAATTTTAATTTTCTTCATAGTCATGAAATTTTATCCTCAATTCGATGTTTGAAAATTGTTTAACTTTTGAGGTTTTCATAGTAATAATATTTGGTTATGATTCTAAGGGGCGTTTAGGTACATTCATCTCATGAATTCATAGGGACCTATATTCATGGCATCATTTGACCATGTTCTATATATTATAAGGGCCACATATTACCACTTTTCATTCACTACTTCACATTCCCTATATTTTAGGATCATCTCCTATATTTAACCTTTTCTATTTTTAATAAGTTTATTTTGAGCGATATATGACACCTAGGATGTTGTGAGGTAGTGATTGGGTGCTGACTAGATTGTGAAATGTTATATTATACTCTATTAATGTGTACTAACACACAGATAGGTTCTCTTATAGTGTATGCACACTTTGTCTCATAAATTTAGCAACTTCAACCTTGTCAACAACCTTCCACTCTTCTACATTTGTTTATGTTGACTTTCAATTCCATATTTAGTGTTTTTTAGGGTAATTATTTCTTTTGAGATCTATTGCATTAGTTATAGATTATTTATAACTCCAATTATTTTTAGTCAACCCTTTTACTATATATATTTCTAATTTGAGATATTCTACTCTAATTTTGACTTATTAGCTATTCTAGAAAACTACTCTAGTTATATGAGTGCATACACAAGAGAAATCCAACATAGTTTGAAATGCATTTTTACTCATGGAGAGACTATATTATGTATTCATGTTGAGAAATAATATAGCATCATATATAATGAGTAATTTGTATTGTGTCCTTGGTTATTGAGTCAATTTCATAGTAATGTTTATTCTATCTTCTTTCTTGACTTGTAGTAGCTACTCTACTATTTTTTCACACTTAGATCTTGTGCTTGTGCTTAAAATCATACACCACTAGCCTTATATTTCAATAATAATTATGATACCTATGTGTACTTACCTAAATAATCACATGGTCCGCATCTAAAACTCAACATTTTCTTGCCTCCAATGCTTTATTTATGCTACTTTTGTTGCCATTTCCATGACAATATTCAAGCATGGATCCCCTGCTATTGTATTTATATAATGTTTATCCAATTTCATTTATTATTGATAAAAAAAGGCAGATAAGGGCTTGAGAACAACATAAAAGTGTGGTGGAAGTAATTTGAAAGTGTGGCGTCGAGGGAATAGTTGAGAATTATTTATGCAACTTACATTACCAACACTGGTAATCTCTCCACATATTGAGTGTTAGGGAAGTTAGGATTCAATACATCGTTATTTACTTTCATGATGGTTCCTATCTCTACTAACCAAGTGGCATCCGCTTAGAATCCAGGAAGCAACATTCTTCCACATTCCCACCAAATTTATTTAAAAAAATATTGAAAAAAGTGGAAATTGCACTAGTGTTGGCTATAGTTGTGATAATGGTTCGCGACCACTACTAAAGTTATACAAAAAAATATCTGTTTACCAATCACATCATCTAATATTCAATGCTATATGACACGGTAATTCTATAAACTCATCATGTTTTATATGATTGTAGATTGTTTGTTTCAGATTTTATTATTGGATAATGTTACACACATTCTCAAAGTTAAGAGATACACATGATAATGAAATATACTATGGTACTAGATTTCATTTAAACTTTTGAGCCTTTAAAATATTTATTATTATACATTTGCATTGATTATATAATCGATGATAAAAAATATTTGGTTAAATGATTTGCGGTGGCATTAATCAATTCTGCAACATTAAATGTGGACACCTACCCTTACTAGTGGATGGAAGTTGGCATGTCTTAAATTTCTTGGTTCTTCATGCCCACTATAGATCTGGTTAACCCTAGATCTGACGATGAGTGCTCTAGTTGTAGTGGTTAGGGTAACTACTCTGACCTGAAGCACTGAGGCATAACTCATTTGTTTCTTAATGTTGCTACAATGCAACCTCTGCAAGTTTTTCTGTTTATGACCCATATTTCCAGTAGGTTAGTTAGTTTCCTGCCATATCACTTAGGATTTTCTTCATGGATTTGGCTTTATTCATTGCATCTTTAGTCTGGGTTATTATCCTACTAAAAAATGACATGGAAATCCTTCAACTGATTGTATTGCCTACAGACTTCTTTTCCTTGACAATTTGTTTTGCTAACATTGTTGCAAAGTTTTCTCAATGTCTCAGGTAGGTAAGGATGCTTTTGAAACCACTCAGATTATTTTTCTTCTGGTTTAGTATTACATTTTGAACTAGGGTAACTCATAGCTCGATAATGGAAATTGCCCATTTTTCTTTTCAGAGGTATATAAATGGTGTTGGCTCAAAATTAAACAGCTAGGGTTTTATTGGCAGGTAACATGATATCTCCCTTGCTTCTTCTGAATGGGTTTCATGATTCCATCCCTTATGCATGCCAGTCCAAGCAGGTAAGTTTGCGTGTTTTTTTTTTGTATTTTTCTTCTGGTTTATAAAGGTTTTCCTCCAGTTGGAGTGTTTGTCTTATAAATATTTACTCACCATTGATGCATGTTGTTGGGTTAGATACAAAGATGCTAGACTTCCGTGGCACTGTAGGTGAAATATGGGTCCCTCAATGTGTTGTTCATGATTCTGGGCAAGCCATACCTTGTCCCTAGTTCACATTGTTCTCTTTCTTGTTTTCTCGAATTGTCAATTCATGGTTTATTGAGGGTAAAACCTCTTCATGAACAGGTGTGGCCTCTAGCCACTTAAGCTTGTTGCATGCCAGAGTCTCTCTGTTATCTGTCAGCATGAAGGGTTTGAGACACTCTTTTTGATGTTAACAAAGATTCACTTCTGTTCTTTATGCTCTTTCTTGGAATAGAGGGTCATATGTTGTTGATTGTGATGTTGTGTGAACATGCATAGTTCTTTTGAAATTTTTTTTATTACTATGCATGATGCGCAACCCGAACTTGTACATGATGGTTCTATTTCAGTTGTAAAGGACATCATTATTGTTTAGTCGGATTACTAAATACTTATATATTGCAGAATATTTTGTCATAGCATATAATCACATTCATGTTTCTTAATTTACAATTCCATTATGCTTCTCAAATTCAGTCTATGTTCTGGTTCTATGTGTTGGTCATTTGAGTTTCTATGCTATGAGTTAAATTTTCCACGAAAAGTGTTTTTCTTTTAAGCTTTCAATATTTAATTAAACATTGTAAGAGTTTGTTTGGTTTAATCCATAAATATTATTGGCTAGGGGATCATGATCCCTACCCTGCAGATGTGGGGCTTGGCTTCTCCACCCCTGGGTCTGCTGATATTCCTGACTCATAACATTGTAAGGGTTTTATTTTAAAAATAAGATCATTGGTTATAGTTCCAAAGTCATGTCGATTCCTAATTCTATTTTTTTGGTTACCATAAAATTATAGTTCTTTCTTTGCTCGATAATATCTGTCAAGTATGTTTTTCACCATAGCTTGTTTAGCATGGTCCATTTATTGTTATTTCCAACTGTTCTTACGTCCTATATTCTCTAGTTGTACTAACCTTTAGAATAGGTACAAACCACACAGATTATCATAACCACATAAAGTCTTAAGCAATAAATATATGTGTATTCACTTCTTTTACATCGTTTTTCTTGCTATCTATGCTAATTTTAGAGTTATCACCTCTTTTCAAAGTAGATGGAATTTAACAATATCTCTAATTAATAGTAAACTAAAATTTACCTCCACAGAAAACTTAAAAAGAAATTATCTTTCTGTGTAAACAAGTTAAACCAGTAAGTTCAATATACTTATCTCAGTTTCTCTTGATTAAATGATGGCACCGCCAAACCGTGAGAGAGGCAATCATGTCCTCTTCTCTCCCCATGCTCCGCACCAGAGTTTAGATAGTAGGTTTTCTCTTTCTAAAGTTATATCTCAGGACCCAAGTCCAGTCTACCCTTCTTTGGGTACAAAGTTCCACTGGTAAACTTCCAGCTCTGGAGAACTCTACTTTTTTCACAGTCTTACTGATGCGAAACCATTTTTTCATTCTAGAATAGAACCCCTTGCCCTTCTTAGTATTTCCTTCTATCCTCTTTGGGAGGGTAACTGTCAGAAACTGCCTCTTCCTTTTACTCTGGAATTTGGGAATTCTTTAACATGCATTTAAGAATTACTCAATGTAATTTATTATTTATGAAATAAATTCCAGTTTGTTTTCACTTAATAGATTCAAATATATCAGTAAAATTATTTTAACATAAATTGAAAATAAAATGGGGTGTTACATATTCCCCCACTAGAAGCAATGATTATCCCCGATGTTTACTTTCTTACTTCAACATTTCAGGATATGTCTCTCGAACAGAGTTTTCATCCTCCTAGGTAGTCTCCTCTAGGCTGAAGTGCTTCCATTGCACCTTCACTTGGGGGATGACTTGTCTCCAAAGCGTTATTTCTCTCTAATCGAGAATACGCTGAGGTTCTACCATAAATTTTCCATCCAGTTCTACCTACAATCAATAGATTTTTTTTAGTTTAATTAAGAACTCTTATTTCCTAGAAGTTATAATGTAAACATAACTTACATATACGTTCTGCCAGTGTATCACATGCTTAGGGTCATGTATGTATCACTTCAGTAAAGATACCTGGAACACATTATGTACCAATATATGACTAGGAAAAGGCATTCGGTAAGCCATTGGCCCTATCCTTTCAAAAATTTGGAAAGGCCCATAGTATCTGCAAGCTAATTTTGCACAAGTATTCCACCTTAAGTTGATTTTCTTAGGTTTAATTATTACATACACGTGGTCACCAACTTCGAATTCTCGAAAGGTTATTTTCTTATCAGCATATACCTTCTACCTGTCCTGGGTTGCCTTTATATTCTGTCTAATTTTTCTTATCTCACACTCCATTTCCTTCATCATGTCTGGTCCAAGCATTAGTTTGGTTTCCGGACTACTCCAGTTTATGGCGATCTGGCATTGTCTACCATACAATGCCGCAAAAGGAATCATCGTGAGATATTCCTGGTATCTATTGTTCTAGGAGAATTCGACCATTGGTAAATATTCTTCCCACTTTGTGGGTTGCTCCATCACATACATGTGTAAAATGTACTCTAATATCTGATTCATCCATTCAGTTTTTCCATCTGTTTGAGGATGGTAAGTTGTACTAAACTAGATACGTGTCCCCAATCCAGCAAATAGTGCTTTCAAGAAATTTGAGGTGAACTTTACATATCGATCTGAGATGAAAATTCGGGGAATGTCATGAAGTATAAATATCTCCCTCATGAAGATATCAACAATCTTACAGTCTTGTAAGTCGAATGAACATGTATGAAATGAGATACCTTGTTAAGTCTCTCCACCACAACCATAATTGAATCATTAGTGTTTTTTTCTTCTCAGTAGACCTGTGATGAAATCAAGAGATGTGACCTCCCACTTCCATTCTGGTACAGGTATGGGCTGAATAAATCTCACAGGATGTTAGTGCTCCACCTTAACTTGCTGACACTCTAAACACTTGGTCAAATATTCAACAATGTTTTTACACATTCCAAGCTAGAAATAGTCCTTTCTAATGGTTGTCAACATCTTTTGATACCCGGGGTGTCCAACATAGGCACTCTAATGATATTAATCCAAAATCATCTCCTTCAAGCTCACTTGGTTTGGAATACATATCTTCCCTCGAAATACTAAGAGTTTTTCTATCATTAACTCTATAACTAGATTTCTTTCCTTGTTTTTTTGTTTCTTTTGCTTGCTGCCATAAGAATTGATATTCAAGATCTCTTTTTGATGCCTCATTTATTTGTTCCTTAAACATAAATTCTGTGTGGTTAAAGTAGAGTTCGTATATGCCATGAAGTTTCCTGCTCAAATCATCCTTTACATAGTTTTCTTTGCTTTTCACGTGCTGAATGTCCAAATCAAATTTACTTAGGAACACATTCCATCTCGCTTGACGAGCATTCAAGTCAGATTTTTAAAGTAACTGGTCAAGCTATTATGGTTAGTCCTTAGCACAAACCTTTTTCCTAGCATTTAATGTCTCCATACCCTGAGAGCATGCACTACCACAGTCAATTCTAAATCATAGGCAAAGTATCACTGCTCATTGTCCTTTAGATTTCTGGATTCATACGTTATTGCCTTACCATATTGCGTCAATACTACTCCCACCTCTTCATTAAAAGCATCTATGCAGACTTCAAATTCTCTGTTTGATTCAGCCACTTGTAACAAAGGGGCAGTGGTTAATAGTTCCTTTAACCATTCAAAACTAGCTTGACATTCACTAGTCCACTTAAAAATACGCCCCTTCCGCTGCAAGGAGGTGGTGGGAAAGGCTATCTTAGAAAAGCCTTTGATGACTCGCCAGTAGTGACCAGTTAGGCCCATGAAAGAACATATGTCTGGAAAATTTCTGGGGACTCTCCATTCCATTACTTTTTTTATCTTTTTGACATCCACCGAGATACCGTCAGTAGATATCACATGGCCCAAATATTGGATCTCTGTAAAAATTGCATTTGCTAAACTTGGTGTAGATTTGATGCTCCCACAACATTTTCAACACTAAGCATAAATTTTCTTGGTGTTCCTTCATATTTATAGAGTATATCAATATGCCATCAATAAAAATTAAAATAAATCTATCCAGATATGGGTGGAATATGCCATGCGTTAGGCTCATGAATGTTGTTGGTGCATTAGTTAATCCGAAGGGTAGTACCACAAATTCATATTGTTCATACCTAGTGCGATTTTTTTTTCTTGATATCTCTTCATCTTTAATCTGTATTTGGTGATACCAAGATCTCAGGTCGATTTCTGAAAACACTTTTTCTCCTTTTACTTGACCAAAAAGATCGTATATACGTAGAAATGGATATTTTTTCTTGACTGTCAACTTATTAAGTTGTCAGTAATCCACATATATTCACATCGTTCCATCTTTATTTTTAATGAACAACAGAGGTGCTCCCTAGGGGGACACACTCAGTCGAATATACTCTTTTTCAAATAGTTCTTGCAGCTGCATTTTAATTCTGTCAACTCAGGCACACTCATCCTGTATAGTTCTCGCGATACAGGTGGTGCTCTAGGTAGTAATTCAATAGAAAAATCAATATCTCTTTTTTGGGGTAATCCTGGAATATTTTCAGGAAATACATCCATGAAATCTTGAACAACTCAAATATTTTCCAGCATAAGGGCCTTGTCTTTAGAGTTAGTAAACCCCACATGGATAACATAGATTTGACACCCTTTCCTAATGAATTTACCCAGCTAAGTTGCTGTGATTGGGTGTAATTGAAATGGTTTCTTAATTCCCAAAAATACTCGACGAGCACTATCTTCCGCCTTGAAATATATAATTTTCTCTTTGAAATCTACTAGTTACCAGTGCCTCTCTAACTTGTCCATTCCCAATAGGATGTCATAAGAACCCAAAGGTAAAATATTCAATTCTACAGTTATATATTGTCTGCCTATTTCCAGGATACAATATGACACTTTAATATTAACTGTTCGCCTTGTCCCCATGGCCAATTGTACCAAACAGGGACTTTTAAATTTATGACTTTGTAGTTTACAATTTTCAACTACTCGAGGGTTTATATAAATTAAAATGGCACCAGGATCAACCAAAATGGAAAGAGTTTGAGATTGTAACTTACCTTCCAGCTCTATCATGGTTGGTTGGAAATCGTCTTGTCGGTCCTCTAGTGGAACATTAATTCTTGGTACGTTTCATGCAACATCCCCTACTATAAGCGCCTCTTGAAAGTTGACTGTAACTTCTTTTCTTCCACGGTGAGGGAAATTTTTGAAGTAATGTGCCTCACCGCATCCCCAACATTGTAACAATGGTTTTTGGGATGATCCAAGGTCTAGCCTGTTGGATGCTTCCATAGGTCACTCTTCCACTGCTCATTTGGGCTTTTGCTGGTTTCTCCCAAATTTCCTATTTTTTAAATTTCTCGGAGCATTTTTATAACTTCTTGGTGTGTTGTTTTTCTAAATTTCCTATTGTGTGTTGCATTTTTGTAACTGCCCCACCATGAGAGAGGCAATCATGTCCTCTTCTGCCCCCTTGCCCAACCATGAGAGAAGCAATCATGTCCTCTTCTGCCCTCTTGCTCTGCACCAGAGTTTAGATAGTAGGTTTTCCTTTTCTGAAGTTAGACCTCAGGACCCCAGTCCACTCTACCCTTCTTCAGGTACAGAGTTCCACTCAACTCTGGAAAACTCTATTTTCTTCACAATCTTACTGATGTGAAACACTTTTTCCTTTCTGGAACAAAAGCCCTTCCCCTTCTCAGGATTTCATTTTATCCTCTTGGGGAGGGTAAGTGTTAGAAACATCCTCTTTCTTTTACTTTGGAATCTTGTTATTCTTTACCATACAGTTAATAAATTACTCGATGTAATTTCCTTTTTATGAAATAAAATTTCAGATTCTTTTCACTTAATAAATTTTAATATATCAATAAAAGTCTTTAAACATAAATTGAAAATGAAACGAGGTGTTACATGGTTCCTCCAAAAATGTCTCTATATCTAGAAATCATAGTGGATTCACTCATAGTGGATTTACAATTTGATTGAATGGTTTTACCCAAAATCACCATTATGGACCTTAAACATAGACTATAACAAAATGGATTTTATTTATTGACTCTTCTTTTACTATGTAAACTTTATTTAAAATATCTTTACTTAATTTGGTTAATTTAAAACAATGGGCATGAAAATCATGAATTATTATAAAATAGATGTCATTTGTTGCGTAAACCTCACGAGTTAACAAAATTTCTCTCTGTGACTCCTTAAAATGTTTGTTAACCATTAAATATCTATCAAACTTGATTTCCCATAGTAACATATTTATTGGAGTAAAGGTTTATACTTTATAAAGCAATGTGTAATATTAATTTAAATTTAGTCTATGAAAATATTTTTTTTATCTATGTTGTCACCTTAAGTTTAAGGATCCAAGTCTATTAAAATGCTTCATTAAGATCAAAATCCATAGCACAAAACTACTTGAAAATCACCACTGTAATTGAATTTAAAATTCATTTTAATTGTTCTAAAATAATATATAATTTTTTAATTTATTGGACTCAGAGGCCAAGTTTGAGGATACCAAGAAAAATCCATAGACACAAAACTACTAAAAAACCAGCACAATTAATCTAATCTGATTTAAATAACATTTTAGTTGCACACATAATGTAATGAAAACATTTAACTATTAATTTTATTTTTATTAATTTTTTTTATTAGTTAAAGTAATTTTGATTTGGTCAAGTACGTGTGGTTTTTGAGCTCATGGTATCGTGATAACCCATGGTATTGACACATGGTATTTAAGTGGAATACAACCTATATAAAGCTAGAATTAAACCAACCTAGATCCATCTTAACTTTAGATTTACTGACTGTCGAAAGACATCAAATCTCTTCAAGAAAGAGATTTGATCCATCTAAAGCTTAGTAGATCAAAAGTTAAGATAGATGTAGGCTACTATATATACTGAACATGCATCTCATTATACGAATCTTTATCAAAATTGTGAATCCAGGAATATGGTGGATTTTATCATTTGTTTTTGTTTTTTAAGCAAGGTTACCCAGAAATATGGTAGATTTGTTGAACATGCATCTCATTATACGAATCTTTATCAAAAATTGTGAATCCAGGAATATGGTGGATTTTATCATTTGTTTTTGTTTTTTAAGAAAGGTTACCCAGAAATATGGTAGATTTGTTGAATTCATGGTACAGTGATAACTCATGGTATTGACCCATGGTATTCATGTGATATATAGCCTATATAAAGGGGGAATTAAACCAACCTAGATCCATCTTAACTTTGGATTTACTCTAAGTGGCGAAAGGCATCAAATCTCTTAAATATCTTCAAGAAAGAGATTTGATCCCTCTAATGCTTGGTAGATTATAAATTAAGATAGATGTAGGATGGTATATATACAGAACATGCATCTCGTTATACAAAACTTCGTCAGAATTGTGAATCTAGAAATATGGTAGATTTTATCATTTGTTTTTAGTTTTTAAGTTTATCAAAAAATATGGTACATTTGTTGACTTCATGGTACCTTGATAATCCAGAAATATGGTCTCTTGAATCTATATCATAAGATTTGCTAACACAGAATACAGCCTCTGAATCTTTAAGTGATTTCATTATGTTGATAGAATCAATGAAATTTTGTTAACAGAGTTTCTATCAACTTCAGTTATAATTAATATACATCTTAACTGGATTATAGGGCAAGGTTGTCTATTTGCGGATGTAAATTCTCTTAATATTTTTGGAGATGCATACATGAAAAAGGTCATGTTTCCTCTCATTCTTGTATGGGTAGCCTTGTATGCTCAGGGAAGTGCACCTTATGTACTACGAAGGAAGTAGAGAATTCAGTTCGAGGAATGCTTCGGTTTGAGGCAGGGGAGGAGAACAACTTTGAAGTTGGTGAAGAGCTATGTGTTATATACCCAAGAATCAACATCAAGGACATTCCCTTGTTTTATTTAGTGGAGAGGTGTTGATTCATTATTTTCGGTATTATTTTATGGATAAGCTCCAACATTAGAATTGAATTATGAGGGTATTTAACAACATTTTAATCAGTCAATGGTAACATGGTAGAGTATCATGGAACAGGGAATAGAGATCCTATTTTCGAAAAGATAAATTATGGCAGTAAATTCCATATATTAAGGAGATAGATATGATGTCAAAGGAACCCCTCAGTAGTTAAAGGAAAGGGGCACAGTTGGCAGCGAATTAGTTCCACATCACAAAATATAATGCATATATTAAGGCAAAAAATCGACAGTGGCAACTAGGTGGGGTATTATTCTATCAGATTATTTTTGGAAAGCTACCTTTTGGACATCATCAAACACAATAGATTGTTCTGAGGGAAGTAAAAATCATAAATTCACATAGAGTAGACATACCAGAATGTCCTAAAGTTTCTAATGAAGTGAAGGACTTAATTCAGTGATGCCTGACATGCAACCAAGAAGAAATACAATATGTACTTACTGTAGCCCAAGATTCCTATACTTCCTTAATGAAGCGGAAATCACAAATCTATATCATAGGATTTTCTAACACAGAATAAAGTCTCTAACTCTCTATGTGATTTCGTTATGTTGATAGAATCAATGAACTTTTGTTAACATAATTTCTATCAACTTTAGTTATCATTATTATACATCTTAAGTGGATTATAGGGGAAGGTTGTCTATTTGCGGATGTAAATTCTCTAAATGCTTTTTGAGATGCATACATGAAAAAGTACATGTTTTCTGTCATTCTTGTATGGGTATCCTTGTAGTCTCAGGGAAGTGCACCTTATGCACCATGAAGGAAGAAGGTAATCTAGTTTGAGGAATGGTTTAGTTTGAGGTAGGGGAGGAGAAAAAATTTGAAGTTAGTGAAAAGCTGTGTGTGATATACCCAAGAATCAATGCCAAGGACATTCACTTGTTTTACGTAGTGGAGAAGTGTTAATTCATTCTTTTGGGTATTATTTTATAGTATAAGCTCCAACATTCGATTAGAATTATGAGGGTACTTAGCAGCATTTTAAGTAGTCAAAGGTAAGATGGCAGAGTATCCTGGAACAGGGAATAGAGATCCTATTTTTGAAAATATGAATTATGGTAGTAAAGTCCAGATTTCAAGGAGATAGAGCTGAAGTCAAAGGAACCCCCCAATAGTTAAAGGAAGAGGGCACAGTTGGTAGAGAATTAGTTCCAAATCACAAAATTTCATGCAGATATTAAGGAAGAAAATTAACAGCGGCAACAAGGTGGCAATTGGTCAATGAATAAAAATAAATTATATATTTGTCTTCAACAAAATTCCATCAACTTTCAACCTATCACATAGCTATTCATCATCTACTACACCTTTTTTTCAAAAAGGCATAACTTCTACATCCAAAGCTGTTTTGAGAGCTGCTTTTTTTAATCGGCCTAATTTTTTGATATCATTCTATTGGACCATTTGGTTTCAGCCTTTTCATCTTCATGTAAAAAAAATGGAAATTTCATGTCTATTCTTAAAAAAAAAAATTATTTCCAATGGCTATCCTGCATGGTATAATTACTTAGAAGTAAACAGCTTTATAGAATAGCCACAGGAGAAGAATCTAAACCTACCGATGGAGATAAAGTTACTAAATGGGAAAATAAACAAGATCAAGCATGAGGGCTGATAGGAATGTCCATTACTCAAGAGCTTAGATTTCATATCCAAGAAATTGACTCTCTTGTTGAAGCTATGAAAAATTTCAATATTGTTTTTGGCTTTAAAAATGAAATGAGAGCCCACTAGCTTGAAAATGAATTGCTTACTTTGGACTCCAATAATTTCTCCTCGATTGAAGATTTTTTTTCCAAATTCAATACCCTTAGACTTCTTTTAGAAGGTTGTAAGGTCAAAAAGGAAGATGGTAGCCTTATCTATTCCATTCTTGCTAAGATTGGCCCTGCATACTCGGTATTTGTTTCCACCTTCCATTCAACTAGAGAAGCCCTCATCTCTCCAGGAACAACCTATATGGCCCCCTCTTTTGATGCCTTTTGCGATTATTTGTTAGGAGAACAAGAAAAAATCTTAAATCTTGGTATTATTAATACTAGAAACTCTTCTAAGAAAGCCTTAGCAGCCTAACAACAACCATATCAAAAAAATCCTAAGAAGGAGCATCCTAAAAAGAATGGTCTAGACCAAACAAGGGTTTTAAGAAATTTCAGCCACAAACTGGAAAAGAAACTCAACAAACTAATAAGGAAAATAAAAACAAAGGGAAGAAGACATATAGACATTGCAACCTTTTTAATCGTGATCGTCACATAGAGTCAAAAAAATTTAAGAAGATGGAAGTCTTGGAAGCAACAATGAAGAAGTAGAACATCAATTTGGAGAACTCTTAAACATCATCCTCAGGAATGGCACTTTTTGTTTGTCATTGTCAAGCATCAAAATCTAGTAATGCATTGAATTTATGTTCTTATTCTCATTCTCATGAGTGGCTCATTGATTTTGGAGCCTCTTACCACATGACCAAAAATAAAGCCATGTTTTCTTCTTTAAATGATTTTTAACACCAAAAACATTTATGTTGGTGATGATAGATATCCTAGTGTTGTAGGGTCTGGAACCATTCATCTAGATAACGGTTAGTTTAAGGATGTATTATGTGTTCCTACCTTGTCCTGAAAACTTGTATCTGTTTATTAGATAACTGATTCAGGTGAAGGGAAAATAATATAATTCTGACCTCAGGATGTTGTAATTAAGGACCTAAGAGATCCAAGACATATTTTAGCTATCGGAATTACTGATGTTTCCACAAGGTTGTATAAGTTTGACAACATTGGGTCATCATGTCTTCCCTCTGTTTTTTTTGCTCATAATGATGAAGTGAGAAAAATTTGGCATGAATGATCTAGTCACTTAAACTATCGCTCTCTTCAAACTCTATGTAAAGAAAATATGGTGACAAGACTTCCTATGCTCTATTTCCAAGATGTTGTTTGTTCTGGATGTGTACGCAGAAAACGTCATTAGGATAGTTTTGACAAATATGTCTCTTGGTATGCTTCAGCCCCTTTGTAGCTTGTGCACAGTGATTTATGTGGTCCACTTCCAAATGTTTCTTTCTGTGGCTACAAGTACTTAAATTTTATTGATGATTTTTCCAGATGCACTTGGGTATACTTCTTAAAAATCAAGAGTGAAGTTGTTAAGATTTTCTTTGTGTTTAAGGCCTTTGTTGAGAAACAATTTGGACATCACATTCTTAGGTTAAGATCTGACAATGGAGAAGAATATGCTAACAAAAAATTTATCCACTATTGCACTGAGCATGGAATTCAATTGTAACATACTGGTTCTTATACTCCACAACAAAATGGTGTAGCTGAAATGAAGAATCAAACTCTAAAGAAAATGGCTAATTGTATGCTTTAATATAAATGACTTAGTCTTAATTTTTGGGCAGAAGAAATTAACTTTGAAAATTACATATTAAATCACACTGCTTCAAAGGTTTTAAGGAATATAACTCGAGAAGAATTCTAGAGCTCAATCAAACCATATGTAAGTCACTTTCTTGTTTTTGGAAGTGAAGCTTGGGCCCATATTCCAGATGCGAAACATAAAGCCTTAGAACCTAAGAGTGAAAAATGCATTTTTATTGGATATTCTGAAGATGTCAAAGGATATAGACTATTTCAACCAAAATCCAAAAATTTAATAATTAGAAGAGCTGTAAAGTTTGATAAAAATATATCGACCTGTGAGCCTAGTTTGGCAGGTGTGCCACCTTCGGCTTGTGAAGTTGATTCGGCATATGTGACACCTCTCTCTATCTATTCTATTTTTGACAAAATTCCTTCTATTTTGGATGATGAAAATCCTCCTCCACCTCCTCAAGATCTTCCTTCAGCTCCACAACTTCCAAGATGGGTCTTCTCTACTCGGGATGCAGCAAGTTCTCTTCCAAGTGACCCTGTAGATCAACGTCGTACATGTTATCAATCTAAAAGAGCCTCTTCCTTCCTAGCTCAAGTTCCTGAAAATCCTGATCCAAACACCTTTGAATAAGCTTCAGGTCATCTAGATTGGGATGCAGCTATGAATGAAGAATATCTTTCCTTACTGGAAAACGATACCTTGGATCTTGTTCCTCTTCTAATGGGAGGAAAACTTGTCAGATGCAAATGGGTTTACAGAACAAAGTTTGGACTAGATGGAAAAGTGGATAAACATAAAACTCGTCTTGCTGCTAAATTATTTTCACAAGTTGAAGGCATTCACTATATTGAAACCTTATCCCCCGTTTCCAAAATGAATTTTATTTTCCTTGTTCTTTCCCTTACTACCTCCTTTAAATGTGAATTCAATCAGATGGATGTTAAATATGCCTTCTTACATGGGGATTTTCATAAATAAATCTACATGGAACAACCCCCTGGATTTATCCAAAATGACTATATCCTTGTTTTTTCCTTAGGAAGTCTCTTTATGGTCTCAAACAAGACCCTCGGGCTTGGTATGCCAAAATGGATAGCTTTCTCTTAGATAATGAATTTTCTAGATGTTATTCTGACAACACTGTCTACACCAAGAAAGTGAGCAAGTCCTTAATCATCCATGTTCTTTATTTTGATGATATTATCCTCACTAGTAGTGATCCCAACCATATAATCCATGTGAATTCTAGCCTCAAAAATAAGTTTGAAATGACAGAAATAGGACACTTCCATTATTTCCATGGTCTTCAAGTCTTTCAATCCAAGGAAGGTATTACCATTTCTCAATCCAAGTATACGTATGATCTTCTTCGCCACTTTCACGTGGAATACTGTAAGCCATCCCCTTATCCATTTCAGTCTAGAGACAAGATTTTAGTCACTTGTACTACCCTTGAAGTTGATGCTACCTTATACCGTCAACTTGTTGGTAAGCTTTTGTATCTAACCCATACCCATCGTGAACTTTCCTTTGTCATTAGTCTTGTTACTTAGTTTATGCACAAACTTCATCAAAGTCACTAACCCATACCCATCGTGATATATTCGAGGTACAGTTTAGTTTGGTATTCATTACTATGCAGGAGCATATCCATTGTTTATTGGTTTCACTAATTCTGATTGGGCTCATAACCCTTATGAGACACTAGAAGCATATGTTGAACGATTTTAGTATAATTTGCAAATATATTCATATACTGCACTGTCTAAAGATATTTTGAAAGAAGCAATGATTAAAGGAATGAAACAATAATGGGTAGAGACACTTAATATAATGGGAAAATGGGACATCTATTAATAAGAATATGATGAAATTATTGCATTGTGTATGAGGTGCTCTCGAGGTAGTACATGAAGTAGAAAAACCGCATGGGATTCAGTTACGAGGAATTATAAACAGTCAGGTGGCAGCGTGACCGGCGCAGAATTAGGAAATATTTTAGAAGATTTTAAAACCGATATCTCAGGCACCCTCACAATGTAGCTAGATGTCCTACAAGCCAAACAGAAGCAAGCTTTAGTAGAACAAAACTTGGTTTTTTTTTTCCCATGCTGTTGGAAGAAGCACAACTAGCAGGAGTGTCCATTAGACATGGTCTAGACATGTTCCATTCGTACCAAGGACCAAGCCACTGACCATTTCCCTTCACTCCCAAGGTTTAAAGTGGTTTTTAAAGAGGCAGGAGAAGAAACAGAACTGGTGTATCTAATGAATCAAAGCCGACAGTGGCAAGCACGACAAGGTATGTCACAAGACTTGTCTTAGTTATTTTCTCCTCCACAATTTAATCAACAGAACCCTAGAAGAGCATGGCAAGGCCAATCACCTTTTTCTTTCTGGCCATCCCAATCATTTTCCATGCCTCCTTGGCTAACACAATCCCATTTAGGTAATAGTTTGTCAAATTTTCTTTTTTCTCCCCCTTACTGGCAAAACAATCCATACCAGTCCTAGTGGCCTGCTTCCACTTCAGAGAATACAAATTGGTCTCAAAACTGGCAGGGACCCCTAGGAATAACCAATTTACCTATGGGAACAGGGGCTCAGAATCAACCCACATTACTAGATCCATACCGAGTCCATCAAAATCCTCAGCCTATTATGCATCCTCAACTGCCAGCTCAACCTAATCCTAATCCTAATAAAAGACCAGTTAATCCAATACAAATTAATCTGAACCCAAACCCCGAAACTGAAAAGAAGAAATGCAATGAACTTAGGCTGAGATTAGGGCATGTTATTTCACCTAAAGAATATACAACCCTACCACAACTTGAGTCTGAAATTCCAACAGTACCTAAACAATCAACTGTGACAAAAATAAATATAGAGCAGGGGAGGGAAACAGTTGACCAAAAAGATCCTGAAAACCTTATTATTTCCTCTCCTCCATTCCCTGAGAGATTAACACTACTTAAACTAATAGTCTCTTCATATTTTGAGCTCCTAGGGGAATTAAAAAATATTTTCATTCAAATTCCTCTCCTACAGGCTATACAAGACATCCCTATCTATGCAAAAACAATTAAAGAACTATGCGGAAAAAAATAGGTGAGGAAAGAAAAGACTATACCAACCGCTCATGTAGTGGGAGCACTGTCAGAGTTACTCTTGGGTAAAGAAACACCAATAAAATACAAGGATCCATAAAACCCCATAGTCACAGTACATATCTTTGGCCACTTCTTTTAAAACACATTAGCTGATTTGGGTGCATTCATTAACATCTTAACTACAGAAACTTGCAAGAAGTTAGGTATAACAACATTGGAACCCACATCTACATTTTTGGAACTTGTTGAAAGATTTTTTATCAAAACAAAATGTATATTATAGGACATCTTGGTTTCTGTGGACTCTTGGGAAGAACCGACAGAATTTTTAGTTATTAACTCAAAAAGTAGGTTAGATGGACATCCCCTGATATTGGGACAACCTTGGTTAGTGACAGCTGATGCTTACATAGGCTGTTGAACAGGCAACATGACCATTTTAGGAGATACCGTAAAGAATATTTCCATATAACCCCCCTGCCAAACCAAGACTTCCCACTCTAAATATTCACAAAAAACCACATACATACTAGGAACAAAACATTCGTTCACCACTGAAAATAGTTGAAGCAGTTGAATTCAAAGATCAAACTGAAGATGATGTAATCAATAACTTCATGAACCAACCATCTACTTCAAAAAATTTAAAGTTCCAAATGTTAAAAATAATTCTTGATAACGAAGCACAGGAGGACCCCTTAGCAGACATTGATGACCAGCATAGACCCACAATTTTTTTTTTGCAACAGCATGGCAATTGAAATTGAGCCAGGAAAAGTTTTAAATATCAACGACAGTCTAGATAGTAACTGACAACAAAATATCGTTAAAATTTTACAAAAATATAAGGGAGAATTTTCTTGGGACTACCCAGACATGAAGGGTATAGATCCTCAACTATGCACACATCACAAGTATACTGACAAGAATGCTCAGCCTATTCAGTAGCCTTAGTGGAGGTTAAACCCACATCTGAAAGACATTGCAAAGATGAATTACAAAAGCTGCTAGATGTAAACTTCATTTATCCTATTTTAGACAATAAATGGGTCTCTCCTTTAGTAGTCGTTCCTAAAAAGAATGGTAAGTGGTGAATCTGTGTGGATTACAGAGAACTGAATAAAGCAACACAGAAAGACTAGTTCCCCATCCCTTTTGTTGATTAGGTCCTTGATACATTGGCAAGAAAGCGGTTCTTCTCTTTTCTTGATGGTTTCAGTGGTTACAATAAAATCCAGATAGCCCCTGAAGACCAAGATAAAATGACCTTTACCTGCCCCTAGGGTACATTCGCCTATAGGGTAATACCGTTCAGACTATGCCATTCCCCAACAACATTTCAAAGGGCCATACTCAACATTTTTTCTCGTTTAATAAATGAAGGGCTCGAGGCTTACATGGACGAATTTACTCCATATGGAGATGACTTTGATCATGCAATACAAACACTAGAAAATTTATTGGAATGAAGTATTGCTACCAGATTGTGTTTGAGCAACGAAAAGTTTCACATGATGATGACCGAAGGAGTGATCCTAGGACACTACATCTCTATAGCTAGAATACAGGTAGATCCAGAAAAGGTATAGGTAATTCTTTTATTAGCCACACCTTGTACTCAGACAGAGGTACATAGTTTCCTTGGATATGTAGGGTACTACCGTAGGTTTATAAATATTTTTTCACAAATTGCTGCACCCTTGTATGCATTAACTGGAAATGTTGAATTCCATTGGTCTGAAAAATGTGACACTTATTTTTTAGATTTGAAGAAATTGGTCTCGACTGCACTAGTCTTACGTGGCCCCAATTGGGAGCTGCCCTTTCACATTTCCTCAGTTGCATCTGATACAACGATAGGGGCAACTCTCGGTAAAGAAGAGGACAAGAAGCCCTACACTATTTACTATATCAACAAGAATCTCACTCCTGTTGAATTAAACTATACATTAACTGAAAATGAATTCTTGGTTGTCATTTATGATATTAATAAATTTAGACATTATATAACTGGCTATCAAGTATTCATGTATACCGATCACAGTGCCATTAATTTTTAGCTAATAAACCTATTAAAAATGGAAGAGTGACTCGTTGGTTATTTATTTAACACGAGTTTGATATAAATATCAAGGACTGTCCTGGAAAGGAGAACGTATTTGTAGATTTCCTGTCTAGAGTTTCAAAGTCAAATGACCCACTAGCAGTGGATGATCAATTCCCTGGTGAGAATTTGTTCATTGTAATAGTCAAAATGTCATGGTACACAAATGTAGCGAATTATCTGGCAATAGGAAAGCTGCCAAGACACTTGACAACAAAGGAACATAAGCTAATTGTTCAACGCAGTGCTATATTCTCCTGGATCGATGGATATATTTTCCATACAGGAGCTGATATGCATATATGCACATGCATCCAAGAAGACAAGATTTATGAAATCTTAAGGGCCTATCATGATGAACCAAGTGGCATCCATTTTGCAGATCGCGGGACGGGGTGCAAAGTATTAAAAATGGGCTACTATTGGCCTAAAATTTTTAAATATCCCAAGAAATATGTCCAAGCCTGCGATAGTTGCCAAAGAATGGGTCGCTCTTACCAGTTTAAAAAGATGCCATTGTAGCCACATTTGGTAGTAGAACCTTTAGAATGGTGGGTAGTAAAATTTGTAGGGTCATTCAACCTGCCATCGAATAAGAAGACCTACATACTGGTTGCCACAGATTATGTGACGAAGTGGGTAGAAACAATGGCTTTGTTGAGAGCTACAGAAGAATCTGTGATAAATTTTATTTTTTACCTATTTGTGCGGTATGGATTACCGAGTGAAGTGATAACTAATGGAGGGGAACAATTTGTGGGAAATAAAATCACGACCACTCTAAAGAACCACCATGTCACCCATAGAGTCACCTCTCCCTACCACCCGCAGGCGAACGGGTGGGTTGAAAGCACCAATAAATTCCTTGATGCAATTCTCACTAAAACAGTCTCAACACATCACCGTGATTGGGCTACTACACTGTCATAGCCCTTATGGGCTTATCACACTACGTGGCGAAACACCATCAGATATTCTTCGTACCATCTGGTATCTAAAAAGGAACCAATTTTCCCTATTGAATTTGAAATAAATGCTCTGAGAATAACCCAGGAAGTGGGGTTGGATTTGACGGAGGCCCAACTTAGAAGACTCCAACAAATAAATGAATTGGATGAATAATGACTACTTGCTCTACAACAAAATACAATTATTCAACAACAATGAGCTAAGTGGCATGAAAACCTCATAAAAAAGAATACATTCCAGAAAATAGATTGGACATTCCTCTATGACTCTAGATTCCAAGACTTCCCGAGTAAGTTACAAACAAGGTGGCTTGGGCCATACAAAATTCAAGAAGTGCACAAAAACGGTACCATTACCCTAACCACCATATATGGACCTAGCTCTGCCTTTCGAGTCAATGGACACTGGGTGCGTCTCTATCATAAACCACTTATGAAAGATTCTTTCTGCCAGCAGGTGCGTGATGATCCCACCATCGAAATTTTAGCTATAGGGCACGATGGCCCTATAGCTTTAAGTTCATAAAAAAAAATTATTTCCTCTTGTAAATATTGTATATATGTTTCTGGCAATTTATAGTTCTTCTCATCATTTTACATAATTATTCCATCTCTTTTTCATTATTTTGATGCTCACAACTGCATTCTTTTTCTTTTTCTTTTTCTTTTGTGTGTTTTGTTTTTCCATCCATTAACCAATTGTTGTTCAATCAAATTGAAGAACTATCGTTCAATTAAAATGAATGGCTACATTTTTTAGTGTTTTTATTTCTGTTGTTCAAACCATTGAACAGTTGTTGTTCAATCGAATTAAACAGTTTTTGTTCAATTGAATTGAACAATTGTCGTTCAATTCAAATGAACAATTTTTTTTCTGTTGCGTGAATTTACTTTTGTTGTTTAATCCATTGAACAGCTGTTTTTCAATAAAATTGAACAACTGTCATTCAATTCAAATGAACGGATGTATTTGTTTGTGTGATTATTTTTGTTGTTCAAAGCATTGAACAGTTGTTGTTCAATCAAATTGAATAGCTGTTGTTCGATCGAATTGAACAACTATTGTTCAATTCAAATGAACGACTATTTTTTTGTTGCGTGATTTTACTTTTGTTGTTCAAAACCATTGAAAAGTTGTTGTTCAATTGAATTGAACAACTGTCATGCAATCCAATTGAACAAATGATTTATTTTCTAGTATGTTTTTTTTTTCTTTTTTTTTCTTTCTATTTTTTCGTTTAATTTAGCAATTTTTTGTCTTTCGATGATTTATTTTCAAATATCCACTCTTCCTTTACACATTCTCGCCATAAAACCATTTTAAGAAAAGGAATTGGCACCTAAAGAAGATAAAAGTAGTGATATTACTAATATTATGATATTTTGAAATTTTCATGGAAATCTCTACTTCGAGAGCTGACATGGTTTATGTGGATAATGAAGGGCTCGATATCTCCTATTCAAACATATTATTACAGAATTCATTTCTGTAGTCTTATGCTGTTATATATTTTTACACTCTCAAGTGGTAATTCTCTTTGGCATGAGGATATAGGAATAAGAGTATTAATTGTATTGGCATTATTTTTACTTCTTACACCATCCCTAACTCTTAAGGAGTTAATGAGCCTCCCTCTATATATATATATGTGTGTGTGTGTGTGTGTGTGTGTGTGTGAATTTGTTTTTTAAGAAGAGATAATAAGGGGTCTCATCACGAGCCAACCTACCATGATCATGAGGTTTTAATAAGTGACATTCCCACAATTGCCAACACACCATGGTAGTGACCTTCTCGATAGCTAAAACTACTTGAAGGACAGAAGGTATCATCAAGATATGGCCTGACCACTCTGTTAAAATCTCCGTGAATGGAACTATGACTATCTAGCCACCACAACAACATAGTGGTTTCTCCATAAAACAAGCAAAATGTCTACCTTTAAATAGAGTATTTTGGCTCATTTCAGGGTCTAAATAGCAACCTTGTCGAGGCTATGGATGCCTTCTGGTAGCAATGGATCTGCTTGTGATATCAAAGTATTTTTATAACAATAGCTAATTACTTTTATATCCCCTATTTCCTATTGATCCATTTATGAAGATAAATGCACTACTTAAATAGGTGTTATCACTACCTACCCACATAATTAGCTATGAGTGAATTATATTTTCATGATGAATTAAGGGATGACAACATCAACAATAATATGTCACCTATCATACTTCCCTCATGCTATGCCATCAAAATAGGACATCTTGTTCATAATAATTTCTACTCCACTTTTATCCCCTTCTTTGGTCATTTCCACCTGATGTTCAGTTGTGCTGATTATGAACTTCTGACATTTACTTCGTCTGCATTCATCATTGTTACCACATTTTCTCTTTTCTTGAGCTTTAAGGCTGTGGACGCCCTTCTCCCATTGGAGGGGGTACAAATATTCATAATGAATAAGCATGCGAATTAACCATGCAACTCCCTTTAGATATGTTGATTGGATGAAAGAATCACTGCATTTACATCATGAAGCCACATTTTTAATAATATATTTTATAAAATTTGCATACAATTTTTATGTTGTTTTAACTAATAGAGCCAAAAGAAACACATGCAGAAGGGTGAAGAAACCAGTTCTGAACACATAGTAGCCATGGGTGGAAATTCTCTCCACAATGAACCAAAAAATTTTCAAGCCTCAGAATTAGCTCACACAATTCTCCAGCAAGCTGTCTGGATTCCATATCTACACAGACTACATGGGTTTAATATAGAAACAATAGTTGAATTATTGCAAAAACCTGCAAGAAGGGCATACCATAGTCAAAGGAAGAATCATACCAGTCTCCGAAGAAATCATCGTTGAGGTCTCCGGACTTCCAATAGAAGGAGAAATATGGAATGATAAAAATGTACTTATACAAGAAGCAATTTCACTGTACCAGGACCTAGGTGAGCCACTGGATCGAAAAGGGAAAGGTATTAATCA
This sequence comes from Pinus albicaulis, assembly GCA_034641835.2. Classification (NCBI taxonomy): domain Eukaryota; kingdom Viridiplantae; phylum Streptophyta; class Pinopsida; order Pinales; family Pinaceae; genus Pinus; species Pinus albicaulis. Next base: position 71,550 of record JAXQQM020086052.1, read on the forward strand.
TGCGTCCTTGTAGCAGCCTTGGCAAGAACTGGCAGTCTTCATTCAAATATATATCACATGCGACAGATGCCAGGATGTGGTAAAGTCCCATCAAATTAATCTATTAGCTATTCTCAAGTGAAAAATTTCAGTTAAATTTCCCTTTTTCCTAAATTTTTTATTGCATTGTACTGTTGTTCGGACTGGAAGACCTAAAAACCCTCAAGTAGTTTTTAGTCACCATGGCTTGTTAATCCTACCCTACCTGCCCTTAAAGAAAACCCCGAGAGAGCAGAAATTGAACTCCCTAGAATAGCCATACCCAAGAGAGCAAGAGGGAAGAGAAACCATGTTTCAACTGCAGAACCAGGAAAATAGAGACAGTCTGAAAGGTAAAAACTATGGAAAAACACCTCTGTATTTCCAGATGAGGTGGGACCATCCCATACACCACCTCTGAGCTCTCAAAATATGTCTTTACAAGACTGTGAGGAGGAAATGGATCAAGTACTAGAGCAAATGAGAACATCTTGGCAAACCATCTGAACAATCTGAGGAATATAGGGACCATTTGAACCAGTATTCCTTTGCTAGCAGCTCTATCCATAATGAAATCCTACCTCCCCATGATTAATTGTAGGATTTTAGGGTTTTATCCCCCTTTGATAATGAATGGGTGAGTAGGGTAGACTAGATACAGAAAATATCTGAGTCTGGAAACTAGTCAGGGGATACTATTCTACTAGAATGGGACACAAGTATTGAGAAAGTTCCCTTGACACCTGAAGAAAATATTATTCCACCCAATCAGGACATCTATGCTGAAAGAACCTCTTGGACACCTGAAGAAAACATCATTTATGATAAAATTAGAACTTTCACAACCGTTACTGACCCCAAAGCCACTGCTACTCTTTCTCCTGCCAAAATCCTGCCAAAAGAAAAAATAGCAGAGATTAATTTAAGAAAAATGAACAACAAATGTAGGAAATGGAGAAAAATGGTAAAACAGTTAAGGAAATGGTTGGAATAAGTAAACAAGGCTTGGAAGCCTAAGAAGGAATTAGCTACCATGGGAACCCAAACAGATTTTGTTACCCAAACGGTAGATACTGCTGAACTCTCTGCATAGACTGATTTAATACTTATAGAGGACAAGGAGACTCAAACAGAGGTAACATCTGCCTACACTCCTTTGATAGAAAAAATTGTCAATCAAAAGCTTCACAACGAATTAACTCAAGTTTAGCATGAATTCACCCAGTATAAGAAGGAAGTAGTACCCTTACAGGAAAATCAGGCACTACTAAAAAGAGTCAAAGAACTTTTTGGAACTTAAGATGAAACCTTTTATTAACTAAGGGAAGAAAGGGGAAAAGTGAAGAAGGCACAATATAAATTGGAATAGGCTAAGAAACAAACCAATGTTGTTTGTTCTATTTACTCAGATGTATTGAGTTGCAAGGCACCAGCCACTAATTATGCTTTATTCTTAGTGGAAATATAAATGTTGCTGAAAATCAAAGCTGTCAAAGTAGAGAAAATCACTACCTTAAAAACCATTGAAGAGTTTGTCCAATGTTGTAACAATATTGATGAACAAATCCCGCACTTTTTTGTGAATTGTATTTTCACAATTTATTTATAGAAGAGGATAGAGAAAGTAACGCCAATCCCTTCATAGGGAACGTTCAGTTCCAAGATTTTCGGTCCTTTGACAAAAATGAGACTAGATGGGATAAGACCTAAAATACCTTTCAGAAAAGAGAACATGGATTATATCTATGGGTTAGAGGGGAACCTACCAAACCCCAATATTTTATTACTCAACATAAGAATTTTATGCAACGGAAAGGAGTGATAGAAAAATTGGGACCTATTCACAAGGATATTGTGTAGAATGGGTGGGCATAATTCTGAGATATTCCAGAAGAAGCATTATTAGCAGTCAAACAGAGATAGCAAGCCTCTACAAATAATGTTAAGAACAGTGAACCATTTGGGTATAGGAACTTTAAAGTTGTTGCTTCCCATTTTCTTCTTTACAATAACCTAATTTTGAACATGGGTCCTACATGGATAGGGTGCAGATAAAGATGTCCCATCATATGGTAGCCTCTTGAAGACTATCTCCATGATTATGAGTTACCAGAGGGGCACAAAAACTTAGCATTTGCAAAGGTAAAACAAAAACATGGTTTTAGACTTTACGAGGAAGAAGTGTATCCTTCATATTATTTAACCCAACTACACCTCAATCATCTGTTTGCATGAGGGCATGCAAAAAGGTAAGAAGGGGGGTATGTTGGACCAAGGAAAAGGTACATTTTACCCCTATATTTACCATGAATTTTCATTTACTTTTATATGTCTTTCCTTCATCTTAACAATAAAGTAAAGGAAAATAATGCAAAATTAAGGTAGAATTAATTATTGATAAAAGGTGTGTTTAATACCATAGAAAATGATTTTTTGCTATCTTTATTGATAGGGAATCGAAACAGCCAAATTTTTGGCTAGAATGACCAAGTAACAATAGACAAGAAAATAAAATGGAATCGTATCAGGTCATATGAATTAGCAGAAGATGTAGAGGCATGCCTATTCTTGGAGTATTCAGTTTATAGCCACAAAGCGGCAGGATCTCCTGATCTTGAGGAACTGTTACTCTGTTTTATTTTTCCTTTAAGTTATAAAAGGATGGAGGTGAAAGAGACGGAGGAGGAAGTTCATGTATTATAATTTTCTTGTAATAAATGTATTCGGACATAATCGTCGAGTTCGTGCTAATGTAATTTCGTGGGATAAAAACACAAACTTCTTCCATAAGGCCATGATATAGAGGAGACAACATAACCATATATTTTCCCTAAAGGACCTAGGAGGAAATAGACCAGTCCAATGTAATGATATGGATACCATGTTAGTCAATCATTTTAGTAATATTCAAAAAGACCCTGACCAACATAGATCAAAAGCTATTGGGTGCATCGCAAGAAACATACCCTCAATAGTTATCCAGGATCAGAATTTTATTAGGCAACTTGGTCCTTGATTGGTAGGAACATATGGGAATTAGTTGAGGAGTCCTGACGTTCACGATAGCTATATCCAGCCCTCAATTCCACCCTCATTTCTTTCATTCCGAAGCAGGAAAACTCAGATGTACCAACAGGTTTCTAGCCTATCGCCTTATGCAATGTAATTTACAAGATCTTATCTACTATTATGGCAAATCATTTGAAACCTATCCTCCTGGACATAATTTCACCTGAGAAAATGGGCTTTGTAAGAGGCAGGAAAAATTTGAAACACATAATTACGGCATAGGAAGCAATACATTCTCTTCATACCCTTAAAGAAAAAGGTATGTTGATTAAACTTGATTTTTCTAAAGCTGATGACCATCTTAGCTAGAATTATCTTAAAGCTATTCTCCAAGACTTTGGCTTTGATGTAAGATGTATTTATTGGATAATGTATTTTATCTCATCTCCTCGCTATTCCATTCTTCTTAATGGAGTTCACTTCAATCCCTTTAATGTTACCCGAGGGCTAAGACAAGGAGATGCTCTCTCCCCATTTCTCTTTATCATTGCAGCTGAAGGCCTAGGTCTTCATATCAAAAACAGGATTAATGGAGGAGAGTTGAAGGGAATTAATATTTTTGGAGGAGGTTTAAACCTCTGCCACCAACAGTTTGTATATGAAATTATGATTTTTTTTCAAGCTACCTTGAAAGAATCTAAGGCTATACTATCAATACTTAAAGAATTCATGGAAGCCTTTGGGACTCTTATCAATAATGACAAATCAAATATGTAGTCTTTTAATACTAATGTATTGTCCCAACGATTTATTTCACGTACCTTGGGATTCAATATAGGATCCGTGCCTATGAAATATTTAGGAATCCCCTTGATTCTGAGCTCCCTTCGTGTTTCGGGTTGGAAATATCTCCTTAACTGCATACAAGCCCAGCCTCAAAATTTGGCTTTCGGGGTGCTTAACACTCTCAGTTAGGTTGTCCTCTTAAGAGCAGTCTTACGATCCATTCCAACTTATCATATCTCAAGACTGGCAGCTTCTAAAACTAGTTGTATTGATATTTTTAAGTCCCTATATTCCTAGTATATAGTCCCTTATTATTGTTAGTGTAACCCCGTTATTGTTATTTTTGTACCCCTATAACCCCCATATTGTTATTATTGTGCCCTTAAATTATTATTGTTAGGTCGGCTAGGATTACATTGTGGTCCCATGGACTCCTATATATAGGAAGGAGGTTTTTTCATTTGCATCATCCAAGAATTGTCATTCATGTAATGTATTGGAGGTTTCCCCCTCGAAGTGGCTTATTTCTAAGGCATTGATATCTTTTTTCTTCTATTTTTGGAGCTGGTTTCACAACATTTGGTATCAGAGCTTTGGATTCTAGTGTTTCACTACTCCAAATAGGTCATCGTGGCATTTTTGCTATCACAATTTTCTATGAACGCTCAGAAGCTGAAATTTTTAAAGTGTGAAGCCGAAATCATGAGGAACCTTGTTGCGAGAATTTTCACTATAATTGTTTTTCTACAAAGATTCAGAAGCTGAAATTTTTAGAGTGCGAAGCCGAAATCCTGAGGAACAGTGTTGCATAATATTAGATCTTTTTTTGCAATATTTTCAGAGATATGGTCTATGGAAGTTAGGACTTTTTCAGGCTACCAAATTTCATTTGAAAGAGATGATCGTGGGAAAATATTAATAACTCTCTCTCTCTGAGCATCGGATTGAAATTCTGTAAAAAGTGACAGCAAGTACACGGAAGGTAGCTTCCTGTCTATCAATTTTAGATCCCAAGGAGGAAGCAGTGACATGTGGAAAGTCATACAATTTCACTCTTCTGAACCAGTCCATAATTTGGTCTTCGTAAGAGATTGGGCACAACTTTTTCTTCAAGAATCAAAATTAGGTTAGCCTTGTGGCATTCGAAAGCGGATTTAGAGGGCTAAATCAGTGCCAAATTTCAAATATTTTATATCCAAAATCACAGATATAATTCAGTTTAAATATTGAGCTCCTCAAAAGAAAGAAAAAGGTGTGTATTTTTTTCCGAATTGCATAAGTCTTGTGTAAAAAAAAAAATTAGCTTGAAGTGATTCCAAGGGCCTATTGAAGATTTTTTATCAGTATTGGGTTTTATAATGCCTCCAAAAAATAATTCCATACCCATTAAGCCCTTAGAAATATATACTATGACACATGAAGAGAAAGAATTGCAGTATGAGATATCAAAATTATGGTATCAAGTGCAACAAACTTCAATCTTACGAAGTGCAACCGAAGATTACATAGATGGTTTACAAGAAAAAATGGAGGCTAATTTTTATGGTTTTAAGGATCAAATGAAATCTAATATAGATGATAAAGTAATGGAAGATCACATTTAGCATCAACAACAAGTTCTTCAACTCTCAAATAATAACCTAACTTTGGTGCAGAATCAAATGACACAACAGGAATATTAAAATCACATCAAAAGAAGTTACGAATCAGTCACAAAAACAATAAATCGACAAGTACGATCAATTTCAGAGTATCTTAGAAAGTGGAAGAACTTTCCTGCAGACGTTTCCACATGGGAGGATGATAATTTTATACAAAAGCATCAAGAAATAGTCAAGCATTGAGGACAACACTTGTTCGAAGGAGAGGGGCATGTTAAGTCCCTATATTACTAGTATAGTCCCTTATTGTCTTGGGTTTATAATGACAATTTTCTAGTTCTGGGTTGTAATATTTGGTGCATGGGCACTGTGGGTTTACAAGTGTTGAACACATAATCCGCTATGGGCAGGTGTGGAAGTCGAAGAGTCACAAAGGAGTCCAAGTGACCTTGGAAGATGAATCCAAGAGTCACACCATTGTAATATAAATGTACATCTATGATTAATGGAAGGGTAACTCACGCCTATCTTTCCTATGTGTGTGTTTAATTTCTCATACACCATGTGTGTGTTTAACATGGTATCACAGCTATAGGTGAGGTCATGGAATTTTAAGGTTTGTCCATCTCCATTTTAGCTTTTATGCTCTTCTAATTCACTCTCTATCGTTTTTCCTCTACGCTGCTCGGCCCTGCCTCTGTCGATGCAGTGATTTGCCCCATTCCCTTAGGACCACTAAGATGCGGTGATTTGCCCATTACCTCCATGTATGATTTTGAATTTGGATCAAGACTGGGCTCAACACTCGCAGGTGCAGATGAAGGCCTCACTGACCCTTGACCAACAGTTTGTACATCCACATCCACTTTGACGTTCTTGGAATTTTATTCAGAAATTCCTCTCCAATCTACTTGCTTTATAGGTGAAATGGCTCCCAAAATGCCATTAATTTTCCCCGTGTGTGTCTCACTTTCAACTTGATCCTCCAAAATTCCATTTGCAGTATGAAAATAATGCCTACTACTTTGTATGTATCAAAGAGCAGTCTTCATTGACTTCATTTTGTCAATTTTTCCTTCCATAGACCTCGGCAGGCCCTCAAAATATTTCATATCTTCAATTCTTGATTTGACCAGTTCTCGACTAACATTAACCACCTCAGATACTACCATAGAAGCAGCTTTTGCGGTAGCTGCAGCTTCTACAGCTGGACTTGGCTCTAGAGCCTTCTTCCACTCAGTTTCATCAACTTCAGAAGTTACTTGCCATATCCAAGCTTTCAATTTTGGAATAACTGCATTCTTGAACAACGCACCGGCACCAACATCCATTGCAGTGAGAAATACTACAACAAAAATCATATGTGTCCAGTGAAAATGGGTTGGTTGAACCAAGAGGTCCGTCGATGTTGTAACTAGTGGAGTCGCTATATGCTTCAACGTTTGAACTAGGGGTCGAGTTTGTACAGTAATGGGAGGTGATGATCATGTATCTTGACTTTGAATAGTTTCTTTAGCTAGAAATTCATTAAATGGGGGATCTGGTACACACCAAAAAGCTTCATCAATCTCCTCCTTTGTTAAACCTTTCCTCTGAAGAAATGAGCATCAGTAGGTGACTGGAGAACCACGTACTTTTGGATCGACTTGCATCACTTACCGATAGCAGCAAGACTGCACCCATTTTAACTTTTGGGCAGGAAAGTTTTAGACTTCAGGCTCATTCAAAAATAGCGCTCTGCGATCTCTGCAGAAAAAATTCTCACTAGCTTGCATCCACTTCATCAAGTGGTGACCTTGCTTTGTAATTCACAAAGAATCACAAAGAATCCGAATCTTGCTCTCTTGCGGCTACTCCATGAGGTTCTGAAGCCAAAACATCCAGTCCTGCATTACACAGCTTTTTAAATGAAGAATTTCAAGCTGGTGCATGAACTCAATGTGCTTGGGAAGCTTGAGGATGCCGCAAGAACCTTGAGAGGAATCAATATATTTTAAGGACAAAGCTCTCATATTCGTCATGCTCACAAAATTCCCCTCCTCTAGTTGAATAACACCCTCCGATGACGGTTCCTTAAGTGTTAATGATAGGTGTTGCAAGAGGGTCAATTGTGTCAGATCCCGCCTTTACAAGGCCTTGGCCTGTGAGCTATATCCAGTCTCAATCTCAAGAAAATAAATACAGCTTCATAGTCACATTAATGGCTCTCTCATCATAGTTCAACTTAGAAGGATTGTTACCATGCCATTGAGGAATAACATTTTGGAGCATACAATCTACTAATGTTATCAATCTGCTAAGGTGAATTTATTGGGATCGTTAAGGAAATTCTTTGTATTAACATAGGATTATTTATAAAACCCTTGAACTTCCTCTTATACCTTCACCATTTGAGTTGTTACACCCATTCACTTGTTAGGCCTGAGTTGTTTAAAAAAAAAAAAAAAGGTTGAAATTGATGATGCATTAGAGTTGTTGAACACTTTTATGCATTCCACTGTTGATAATATCAGCAAAGCACCTTTTTTTACATTAAAAAATTTCTACAAAATGCACAAGAGAAGATTTATTTTTTGCAGCTTGAATCCCAGCTACAACAAGAAGAATTACAGCAGTGGAGTCATCATTCTAAACCTGTTCAGAGGGAATCCAATCAACAGAAATAATATAAAGTTGTAGTCTATTCACATTCGGTTCCTTGTACAAGAGCATATTTACATGCAAATGCAGCAATTCAGTCTACGCTTCCTAAGCCCATCATCAGACCTTGGGAAGAGATTGTCCACAACAAGCACGGAACTGGTCTTGGATATGACAAGAAATTGTCCTTTCATATTTCAGACTACTGCAAGCCTATAAAATTTCAGAGTGCCAGATTTCTTCATGACAATTCACCTACAGCTGTTCCAGATCCTGCTACTCTTCCACGGCAACAACAACGATAGATTGTGAAATGCCAAGACTGTGATCAAGTTGGCCATATGAAATATCATTTTTTTGATCTTCAACCATGAAAAAACTGTGGTCAGCACACCCATTCTTCACACAGATGCTTCAAAAACAAGCCTCCTGCAAGAACAAAGATTCACCTTGGATGGATCGCTTCTTGGCAATGGGCATCAACAGTGAAGAAGATGTTTAAGTCGCATGTCAGAACTTGTTCTCGAATATTGAACAATATTGCAGTTGAGTTTTCGCCATCATCTCACCTTGTACCTGATAGGGGGGGAAATGGTGGTCATCTACAAGCTTCGGCGCTACATCAAGCAAGCCTGAGCCATGATCTCTTATTCCATACTCATAGTTGTAGCTAGAGACACATCAGTTCAAGTGAGCGTGAGCCACAACCTATTGTTACAGATTCATAGTTGAAGCTAGAGACACAGATGCCCATGAGCATGCCTTTGGTTTATGGACAACCTTAAACCATCTATGTGAGGTTGATATTCTTCCTTTTTCAGAACACTTTCCCTAGCAGAAGACTTCAGCTTCTTGCTAGCTTTAGAAGAGTTCTAGGAAATGCATCAATCATTCCAGTGTTGGTGGTCATCCTTAAACCATCATAGGTTGTAGACTTCCATTCTTTTAGGTTGAAGGTATCCATCTTCAAATATGAGGGACAATTCCTCTACCAAAAGCCCTTAGCTTCTTGCTAGTTTTGGAAGAGTTCCGGGAACTACAATAAGCATTGAGTTCCAGTGTTGGTGGTCATCCTTAAACCCCCTCTTTTTGCCAACATTTCAGAGACCTGAATCAGCCTAAGTGCTGCAATGCATGCTTTGAAGATTTATATTATAAATCTCTTCTTGGACTCACACATACCCCCTCGGATTAAGGGGGGAATGTTGAACACCTAATCCTCTATGGGCAGGTGTGGAAGGCGAAGAGTCACAAAGGAGTCCAAGTGACCTTGGAAGATGAATCCAAGAGTCACACCATTGTATTATAAATGTACATCTATGGTGAATAATATGAGCATCTCATGCTTATCTTTCTATGTGTGTGTTTAGTTTCTCATACACGATGTGTGTGTTTAACAACAAGTTCCGTCTGGATGCTTGCTGGTAGTAGTTAGAGGGTATAGGCTATGTTCTAGTTTTGCATGTCTTTATTTTTGTTTGTTTTGCTCACATATGCACTCTACTTGTCTTGTTTTATTTCCCCATTGCAACCCCAGTAGTTCGTCTTGCCAGGCTTATGAAATTTATTGCATGGATTTCAATGACCATTTTGTTAGCAGTTCTTGGTTTAATTCTTTATCCAGAGTCTCACCCACTCAGTATTTTTGTAATAAGGGTGGCCCCGACTCAACTTATACTGATATTTATCCTTCCTTCTGGGGTCATGTGGGTTGTTCTATTGGTTTTCCATCGGGGTTGTGGGTTTTCAATTCTGTTACTAGTGGTGACATCCTATTTCAAGGATTTTTATTCTTATACATGTTACAAGGGGGCTCATTCTGGTTCCTAAGGGGTTCATTCTTGTTACAAGTGTCTTTGTTCTAGTTTGCGGAAGTTTTGGTTGCTTCGTTGGGTGTTTTATTGTCATTAGGATTTTTTCTTTGGGTGCTCAGGGAATTCACTTCTCATCATGGGAGTCTCTGGCCTCGACCTATTAAATTCTTGCAAGAGAATGGAGATATTTTAGCCATGCATTTTCTGTTCCACGAGGAAAAGAAACTTCATATCACCACCCTTCTAAATCGTTGGATGATGTGAAGGAGGAATCATGAAATGTATTGGCCAGCTAATTACAAGGATGTCAATCCTGACAATCCGGATCTCTTTCACTGTTGTTTCATTAAAAAAATTATTGAAATTATTTCGCAATATACAAGTATCTCTAATTTCTATATAGGTGTTTCTCTAGCACTGTTCATGGACTTGCCCCGACCTAGTCAGTCAATCCAATGATCTGTATTGCAAAACAATATGGTTAATGGCAAGGCAGCAAAAAAAGATGCCAAAGATAAAGGCAACTAGAAACGGAGTAAGCTTATAGTGGGCCCTAGTAAGAGAGGAAGGAAGTCAAGTAAAGAGGTAATGGAAAACCTTTTCGATGCCTACTCCACAGGTATTCCTCCACAAGTTAGATCACTTATCTCAGGTTGGGAACAAGATTGCAACACTAAGGAGGAAGGGGAAATACGAGTGGAAGCAATGGAATTTCCAAAGGATCTTGGTAACACGAGGAGCATACTATCATTATTCCAACAGTCTATTCATACACATTGGACACTAAAATGTGTATTCGCTAAGATAATTATCAGCATTCGGGAAATTGGAGGGGACCCAAAAGTTGCCTCCATTTTAAATGAGATAAGGAGAGACATTCAAGAAATTCACCTTGCATATCACCATAAAAATGTTAGTCTGGGCCGCATAGATCGACAACTCCAAAGCATGCATCAAGTGGACATGTCCTGTTCTAGTGTTAAGGACCCGACACCGATTGAGTCTTTGGATGATTAAGTTCCTCTCTTTCCTATTCTTTGACCATGCATATTTCGGGTAGCATTTAATTTTTTAAGTTATTGTATGTAACGAATAGTAAACTAGACATATCTAATAGTATACAGTTTAAAAATTTTTAGTATTGGTTGGCCTATAGCTCTTTAAGGTGACCAAAAGACCTCATTTCCTATGGGCAGGTTGAGGCCATCTAGTTTTATTATATGTAACCTTATTTTCTCTTTTTTATTAATAGAAAATAGGAAGGATCTGCTAAACTTACAAAAAAAAATATATGTTACTATGAGAAAGCAAATTTGATAGATAAGTAATGGATAACAAAAAATTTAAAGAGTCACTTAGAGAAGTTGTGTTAACAAGTGATGTTTAAGCAACAACTGAAATCTATTTGATAATAATACATGATTTTCATGCCAAGCTAATCAAATTAAGTAAAGAGATGTTTAAATAAAGTTGACATAGTACAAGAAGGGTAAATAACTAAAATCTATTTTTCTATAGTCTATGTTTAATGTCCATAATGGTGATTTTAATTTTTGAGAGTGAGATTAATTTCCAATTGGCTGATCTCTAGACATTCTAGGGAGATCGAATTAAATGAAATCTCTATTGGTTTCACTATATCTTTGGCCAAGTACCATTTATTGGCCGAGTATCATAACATTAATTTGGCCTAGTATCCTAACATTTGCAATAATTCTGACTTCATGGAGCTAAAGATGATACTTAGGCCAAAGAAACATTGAAACCATTGAAGATCCCATTGAATTTGATCTACGTAGAATATCGAGAGATCAACGGCAACAAATTTATTAAAAAATGAAACAGAAATCTGCTTCTTTTTCGCAATATTTAAACATCCTCGTTTTTGTTTTCTCTACTACGAAAAAATAGATCTGCTGGACTGAAATGTTTTATGATTATGTTCATTTTGATGGCCTTGGATCAGGGTTTCTTGGCATATTCCAGTCGACATATGATTTTCATAAGGATATGCTTGACTGAAATGTTTTATGATTATGTTCATTCTGATGGCCTTGGATCATGGTTTCTAGGATGATGCTAGTCCACATATGATTATGACAATGTACTTTTTATCTTATCTTAATATAAACATCTTTTCTATCCTTTCTGAAAAATAGATTACCTAAATTTATAAATGTTATGCATTACAGTTGATGATAAATGGATCTACAAATGTTTTAATTATTTATCTTTGAAAGTTTATGTTTAGTTTATTGAAGAATTTATAACTGTAGTTTTCATTAGTTCTTCTAACAAAGTTATTAGAAATAGATTTATGATTGGTTTTTTTTGTAACTCTTATAATAAAGTTATTATAAATAGATTTATTATTTGTTTTTCATTTATTTATCACAATTCATTATAAATAGATTTACTATGTGTATTTATGTGTGAAGGTTTATATTTTCTTTTAATTTAAATTTTTTGAAAATATAATTTTGAAAAGGTATTCTCTAAATTTTCTAGTGAAAATTCTGATTTTTCATAATAATATTTTTTGGGCATTTATATTTAAGTTTAGATAATCATAATATATGGTTTTAATGTTTGAAATATTGAAATAAAGTTATTGGAATAAAAAATAATAATTAATATTTATTTAAAATTTGGATATTAATATTTTAATAATATTTCTCATCTATACACATTTAAACCAGCTTAGGTTGCATTTTTTTAGAGTAAAAAGAAATTTGATCTCTCTCAAAGCTTAGTGGATCTAGAATTAAGATAGAACTAATTTGGTTTAATTCTTAGTACCAATTAGTCGTATTATTTTTATATAATTTTCACTAATAAAAATGTTCAGAATCCATTTTGTTAGCTGAGATTTCTTCTTTGTTAATTTTAAATATTATGCTTAATAATGAGATTTTCTTACTATTTAGTCTATTGATTTATTAATTTTATTTTCAATTGCATTTAACTATCATTTATTTGACTAAGCTACATCCATCTTCAGTCCAGATCTACCAAGTTCTGCACCCTTGGATCTCAAATAAAGATGGATATAGGCTAGTTTAATCTCCCCTTTGAATAGACTATATTCCACATCATGGATACCATCGGTTCTAAAGACCATGGCTCAATTTTATTTTTTTTATGTTGTTATTTTTATTTTTAGTTTTTAATTATATTTTGAGGGTTAATTTTATTTTGTTAATTTATTTTACGTTAAGTGAGTTAAAATGTTTACATTAGATTATTTATTTATTTATTTAATTTAATTTAGTTTTTTTTTCTTTTATCTAAATTTCACTTAGTCAAATCGTTGAAAATTACATTACTACATCTCTACTATGCTCAGAGGTCCTCTCAGGGGAGTAAATAAATTTAATTTAACATGAAACCAACAGCAAAAGAAACTAAAAAAACTCATATTTAGTTGAAACACCTTGTTATTTATTTAATGTGATGGTGCAACATCATTATGGAAGACCTTATAAATTGAAAAGTGGTTAAAGAAATACAACAAATAAAGTCTTCACATGGAATACCTTGTTATTTAATGCAATAGTTAAAACCCTTGCAAGTTGGTGAAACATCACTATGAAAAAACTTATAAATTGAAACATAGTTAATGGAAGACAACAACTTCGTAAGAATCCAAAATCACTTTTGAGCCATATCTCTTCTACTCTAGAACCAATAAGCAAGAAAGAAACTAATATTAATCACAATTTCTAAATTAAGTAAAATTGTAAAATTGTAATTTAAAAAAACCTCTATGAGTTGATAGAAATAGAATACATTAAATAATAATACCATGGGAGAAATCACGAGTTATGTATCACTTTAAGAAAAATTATGCATTAAAAATCTCTTTAAAAAACCCTAAATTATCAAAATTATTGTTAGTTTTATTATTGTTAGTTTTATTATTATTATTATTATTATTTAAAAATATTGAACACGACCCTAAAAAATATTATAACATTTCTACCCTAATAGAATAGAGAACACATCTCACCATAAGAAAATCATGTTGATCGTGCTAACGTAAGGCTGGAGGGTGACGTTCTAGAAAAAGAAGAAGCTTGTCGTGGATCCGTTGAGAAAAAAAAAAGGATTCGTGGGTTGTGCTCCAAGGCTTGGGAAGAGACCATAAACAAAGAAATGGTTGATGCCAATAGATGGGGAAGAAGTTATTCGTTGGAATGAGTTCGATGTAGGCGAGCTTTATTTCCTCTACCATAGGCCCATAAACACGCCCAGGCAGGAAATGCCTGCCGTCAGATTAAAGTTGTAGATAATCCTGCGGCGGGCATTTCCTACGTGGGCGCATTTATGGGCCTATGGCGGAGGAAATAAGCCTCATCATTCATGTATCCCCTGGAACCTTTGTGTTTATGGCTTTGGTCTCCCAAAAGAAAATAATAATAATATTTTTTTAATTTTTGGAATCTAAGCTTCTGTGATCCATAATATAAATTAGTAGAAATTCTTTCGGTAATAATCACATGCAAAGGAACGTGGTCGACGCATTTCGAACCAACCAGTGTGGTTCATCATCAGGACTATGTGAGAGATCAGATCCAGACATTAAGTATAAATAGATGTAGAAATGGCTCAACTAGCCGTTAGGATAACAGCTAGTTTGACTATGAAAAAGTAAAAATTCCATTATTTATTTAATTATTTATTTATTTATTTATTATTATTATTTTGTTTATTTATAAAACCTTTAATATATTTATACAATTAATTAACTAATTAATTATTATAATGGTAACTAATTTAACAAATCGTGGTGTATATATGTAAATTTTTATTAATTTAATTGATTAAATTATATAATAATCAATTATTATTATTAATTAATAAATATAATTAACTCTTATTCAATCTAAGTTCTAGCTGGCTTAGATCTTTTACAGTTTGACATGGAGTATGAAAATATTCTCCTATGTTTCTTTCTATACACCAGTTACATTGATTATGATAATAGGATTCATAGAAACATGGATCCATCCTGTAGGCGCTTAACCCATAATCAAACCACCAATCATGCAACCATGGAGGTTGTCGGTTTGCTTGGTTTGTCCACCAAATTTTAATTTGGTGTAATGAGTTTCATTGCGCCCATCCTTATTCAGCAGATTCCACCAATGCTTCTTATAACCAGCAAAGTCATACACAGTGTCAAGAAAAATAAGGACAGGATTATTACCTGGCCACATCTTGAATCTTTCTGTCCAATCCCATCCTAGAAACCGAGTTCTGTTGATAGCATAAGATTTATAATAGATTCTTGTTCAGTCACTGCCACCAGTACATATGACAGTGAGATCACAAAAATATTCAGACAAGGACCTTTCGGCTTCTTGGGAAGCTGTCATACTGGTAGAATAGACCATATCATGAATCCACTTGTTGCCTTTGGTATGTACTCTTCTTTCTGGTACCAGATGTAAAATATCTGAGTGGCTCTGTAAATCTGCATCTAGGACCTTTGTGTTGCGGAGCTGCCACGTAGGTCTCCACTTTTCTCTGTATACGGCCCAATATTCATCGTCAGATATGGATCTGAGGGACTCTTTTTGTTGGGCTTGATCCCATTCTGTAATAATGACCATGACAGGGTCTTAGTCTTCTTCTGCTATATGTTCTTGTTGCTGGATGAACTCTCTACTAAGAAAGTCTGGCAAACAATTTTTAGAACCTTTTATGTGTTCAACTTTAAAATCAAAATTAGCAAATGGTGCCTGACATCTTGCAAATTTGGCATCTTCAGGGTTTTTGATAGTCTTGCTAATTACCTTTTCCAGAGCCTGAGCATCAGTTCTTAGTAAAAATAATATATTTATCAAGTGTATAGAGAATTTGCTGATGCAGTTCCACGCAACCTTGACTTCCTTTTCAATTGTGGAGTAATTTTTCTCAGCTTTACTCCATACTCCAGAGGCGTACTGCACTATCTTCTCTTCATTCTTCTGGCTCTTTTTACTTGGTATTTGTTTGAGGACACCTCCCCAACCTATGTCACTAGCATCAGTTTCAAAGACTTTAAATGAACTATCATCTGCTACATAGAGTATAGGGAGATTGTGAACCTTGGATTTAATTTCTCTGACAGCCTCTGTGTGAGCCTCTATCCAAGGTTTGGGATTCTTTCTAAGTCTTTGGTTGAGAAGAGATCTGTCAATGGCACGGGATGGATAAAAATTGCTTACATAGTTCAAACAACCCAGAAACCTTTGTAATTGAGTCTTAGCCAGAATGATGTCTGGAAATTTTTTTGCAAATTCTAATGCATGACTTTGCAAAGAAATTTTTCCATTTTCTATGGTGTGCCCTAAGAATTTTATCTTGGTCTTATATAATTCCATCTTCTTTTTACTTAAGACAAATCCATTTTTTTGGACCAACTTCATAAAAATTCTCAAATGCTTAAAATGGTCGTGTAAATTCTTGGAAAATATGAAGAGATCATCTATATATGCAAGTAACCATTCATCATATGGCTTGAAGATTGATTCCATTACCTTCTGAAATTTCGAAGGTGCATGCTTCAGGCCGAATGGCATCACATTCCATTCGTAGTGGTCGGTTGGTATACTGAAAGTCCTCTTCCATTTATCATTTTCAGCAATAGCCACTTGCCAGAACCCAGATTTTAGATCAAATTTTGAAAATACTTTGGCCCTGGCTATCCTACCCAACAGATCTCCCTTGTGCGAGATAGGATATGTATCATCTACAAGAACATAATGAAGAGGTTTATAACTAATAACCATTCTAGGGATGCCCCTTATATTTTCACTCCGTTTATTGACATAGAAGCCATAACAGTTCCATGGACTGTTAGACTACCGAATCAGCTTTCTTTGGAGAAGCTGATTTATTTCCTTCTCATAGAGCTGTCTGTATTCTTTTGACATTGGAATAGCTCTGGATTTACAAGTTTTTCCCGTATATCCATCTTTGTAGGGAAACTCTACACAGTGTTGCTTGCGATGCCAGAAAGCATTGGGTTCTTCTAAGTAGCAAGTGTCTTCAAACTTCTTTTGTAATTCAGAGATTTGTCTCTGAATTCCTGGGGAACTCAGCTGATCTTCGATTCTGATCATATTCTTATGATCCTTGAGTTCAGCCAAACTGTTTTCTGCTTTGCGAAGCTCCTGCATTGTCTGCACCATTGTTGAATTGCGAGGATTAGAAATATAAGGAAGTTCTATCCTCTTATCCTTTTTGTCAGATGTAGGCACTGTGATGAAATAGCCCACCAATTTATCTGGAAATTTGAAAGAACCATGGGGCTCTACTACTGCCAAAAATACATTACCTAATATGCAATCAATGGGAATATCTACTACTGCAAACTTGAGTTTGACACAGTGGGAGTCAAAACACACTGCAGCTTTAGGAACTTCAAATTATAACTGCTTCTTTCCCAGTCCTATGACTTTCTGGGAAGCAGATACCCAAATTCTAGAGGGGAAATTTTTTTTGGAAAGAATATTCACATCTGCACCTGAATCAATTAGTGTAGTCAAATTATACATTTTACCTTCAACACAGAGGTTTACTTTGATATGGTGTTGTTGGTACTGGACTGCAAGGACTTTCATTTCTCTGAATCCAATGGTTGGATCAGGTCTTCCTTCAGCAATCTCTACTTGAGAGACTAATGTCTGTCCTGGAGTAGCGTGGAGAGTGTAGTTTGTCTGTCTGCCTGAAATAGAAGTAGAAGGCCTTATTTCTTGTTTGGCCTTTTCCAATTGTGCCACTTGTGATTTGAGGGCAGAAATCTCAGATTTCATTGCATGTATCTCCTTACTCACCTCCCCCAAAGTGAGTGTACGAACTTTGCTTGAATTGTGCTCGAGATACGATTTGGTATTCTGGTCATAAGAAGCATCAACAAAAATGGGATTCTTACTAGTGATTGGACTGGAAGTGCCAGTACCATGCTGCATAAATGTTTTAAGCAATGCAGCCTTCAAATCACTTTCGTCCATGGCACGGATCTGTGCAAACACTTTCAGATCATCTTCATCAGTCTGTGCCATGAGGACTTTGAGTTTTCCTGCAAATTCTTCTAGAAGAGAGTCATCAGAAGAGTACTCTGAATCAGAATTAGAACAATCACAGTGACAATTTTTTGAATCAGAACATTGGCAATAAGCATGAAATTCTTCATCAGAACATGAAACATAAGATTCGGATTGAGTATCTGAGGAAGAAACTTCTTCAGCTTGCTGAAAAGAAATTCGATTACAGTCTTTTGTTTTATGAAAAAAAGAATTACATCTAGCACATCTAGATTCAGATTTCACAGCTGTACTTGTGCTAGGTCTATGTGGTGGCTGTGATTTCTTGCCACGATTTCATTTAGACTCAAGGGCAGTAGGAAACATATTTGAAGTATGCCCTGTTTGACCACATAACCAACAGACAACAAATTTCATCCTTTCAAGCTTTTGTTCTTTTGGTCTAATGTCTATAGGCTGATAGTAGTGAGTCTTGGGCACATATTTATAATATCCCTTTCTCCCCTTTGGAGGTATTCTTTTATGAGATTTGAGCTTACTTGTTTTCTTAGAGCTCAAATGATAAGTAGAGGCTCTGGACTTTCTCTGAGCCTTCTTTACTGTCGTTTTGAATTTCTGTGAGTAACCAGAGGATCATCGATGGTTATACCATACTTACTGCAGAAATACTTAGTACCAGGTAGTCTATTCAACTTTTCAATGGAATTTTTCATTTTGGAACTAGTACAAAGAGTGATCAAAACTTTACACTAGTAAAAAATGATGAAATTAATGACTAGGTGACTAAAAAAGTTAGTCACTGCAATTATTTCAAGTGAATTACTACTAAATTTGAGCAATTTTAAGTGATTGAACTAAAAATTACTAACTTAAATGACTAATTTAGTCTAGGAATAAAATATACGACTAGATAATAAGTGACTAAACTAAAAGCGACTAACTTAAATGACTAATTTAGTTTAGGGATAAAATATATGACTAGATAATAAGTGACTAAACTAGAAGTGACCAACTTAAATGACTAATTTAGTCTAGGATTAAAAATTTATGACAAGATAATAAGTGACAAAATTAATAATGATTAATGTAAATGAATATTAGAGTCCAAGAATAAAAACACGACCAAATAACAAGTGCAGCAAGTATATGAATTAGTCATTTATGCGAGTAAATTTTAGTTGTGTCACTCTATAAATAGAAAACTACAATTTTGATACCGAAGTGTTACATTTCACTACAGGGGTCTCTAAATCCATTTGTAGTGTTGAAATTTAGAGACAAAGGGGTCTCCGAATTTACAGTGTTAAAATTCTGAATACCCCTTTGTCTCTAAAGTTTAACACTGCAAATGGATTCATCTACAATTAACATAATTGCATGTATCATCTATCTACTTTACACTAATGCCTTCATTATAATTTTAGTAAAGATAATATTTAGATAGCCAAATTAATATTTATATTTATGTGTGATCTTTGGCCATAAATTAGTTTAATTTTTAAACTTCATTGATTTATGTTAAAAGTATGAGCTCATTTAAATCTAGTATTAAATCGTCATATTTGCATTAGATAAATACTAAATAGATAAACTTAAAATATATATTTATAGACCTATTTAGAAAATAAGTATGAACCTTTATTAATCTAGGTATGAACCTTAATTATTGTTTTTAATGTTGTATATTGAACCTCTGTTTTTTTGTAAGTCAATGTTCTATTCATGTAGGAAAAAAGTACATAATGCAGCTTACAAAACAGGTGGTCTCACCCCAACCAGGTTTGTTGACCAAAATTTGCACCAGATGAAAAAAATACAAAAGAGTGACTAGGGATATTCTCCATAAATGGTTGGGCCAGAGGCACCTAAACACATATAAAACATAAAGAACACCATATAGCATACTATTCATACGACGTGATGGATGTAGGGTTGTCCGGGGCTGTTCTTGGAGGCAGTGGAGGACAAAAGTGAAATTGAACGTGCCCTTCAAAGTGTGCCAACCAAGTGTCCATATTTTTTACTTTCTCATGAGTGAGTTGATCATTTTGGCCTCGCCAAACCACTACTAGTCTCTTCCAGACTTGGCATTGTAAATAGTGCATTCGGTCCAATGTTGCCATCTGCTTTGTATGCTCCTCAAACACATGGACTAGCAACCACTAGTAAGTTTACTCATTTACAATTTTACCCCTACACAAGTGTTGATAAGTCTTAGTAAATATGTTTAGTTACATCTTATTCCTATCCATTTTTTATGCATATACTTGCTTAAATGATGGGAAGTAAATGATGGTAAATATGTTATTTACTTACTTCAAAGCTTAAGATTGAAAAATCACTACAAAAATATCTAAAAATAACACATGAATTATATTACAACCATATCCATAAATTATGGCATAAAATATGTGAGTGAATCCACATGACATTATCTTCTCTAAAGGCTGTAGTAAGGCCAAATTACCGTCCAATCAAATGTTTGAAAATTTTCCTAATAATATTGAAAAATAAATATTTATTTTTCAAACTTGAACATTGCAAGTAAATACTAAACTAATATTTGTCAACATACAAATTGATTACTAGAGCCCTCCCTTGGTAGAGACTAATAAAGCATTCGACAACTTCTAAAATATTATGGGTTGAAAGAATTTGTCATCTTTATGACACCAAGAGAGTTATAAATAAATATTACTTTCTCTTGAAATGTCCTATACACACCCACATTAGATCACAATTCAAACTATCATTATTTTAACTTATTAATTCATCACAATTATAAATTTAAAAATACTTATCTTTTTTATATATAATTTTTTTTACAATAAAAAATTAAATTATATATTTAAAAAAATAAACTAACTATTAAACCCAAGATACCTACCATTATTTTAACCTTTTAATTCATCATGATTATAAGTTTAGAAATACTTATATTTTTTATATATAATTTTTTTTACAATAAAAAATTAAATTATATATTTAAAAATATAAACTAAATATTTAAACCCAAAAGACCTACCATTGTTTTAACATATTAATTCATCACAACTATAAATTTAAAAATATTTGTATTTTTTATATATAAATTCTTTTACAATGAAAAATTATATTATATATTTAAAAATATAAAATAAATATTTAAATGCAAAGTACCAATGTATCAATGAAACACAGCTTTTACACTAAATTTCTCAAAAGCGCTCTCATTACCACTCTGTATACCCACTCAATTCCAGCCCACATGAAAAATGCGTGGGAAGAAAATATACAAACTCAAAGAAGAGGGCACGCTGAGCGGCGGGAAGAAAATATACAAATAAAAAGAAAGAACACACGGCAACAAATTCCTAGAGTGCTCTTACTGTCAAATTTTCCTCCATATTCTCCTCGACGACCACCATGGTCTAGGATTTCCTTGGAGCTTCTTCTGCCAAATTTAGAGGCAAGACGGCCCCATTTGCCCTAAACAACAATCCATAAACCATGGACCTCTCCTCGGCGACCGCCACGGTCTCCGACTGCCTTGGAGCTTCTTCTGCCAAATTTAAAGCCAAGACGGCCCCCATTTGCCCTGAAAAAAATCCATAAACCATGGACAAAGAGGTAGCAGGATTCAATTATCACAAAATTATAATCAAGTTGGATTGCCCCAAAGTGCAGATTTTGATTATATCCACTTCCAATATTTCTTATTTCTTGATTCAAATGTAGGGAAAAGATCTCGGGAAGAAGACACACCACTTTCCAGTGGATTCGTGATGGAAAGCCGTGGCAGGAATCAGGCACAGAATGGAGCAGTTCCATCAGGACCACTGCTGGATTTCGTTTCATCAATTCCTGCCAAAGAGCCCAATGACCATGCCAACTGAAGAATCCCTCTGGAACAAGTAAGTATGCAAGAACCTAATTTTGTTGCTTTTTGAATGTTGGTTCAAATCCCATTTTGAGATGGCATGGATAGATGCCCATCTAAATTTCAATAAATTTTTGAATCAGTAGTCCGTTATGTTATGCAATCTAAATTTTTCCCAAAATAATAGTGATTGGTATTACCGTAGAAGTTATACAGCTGGTTATGTTTAGATAAATTGCTTAATCATAATATACCAAGTTTTATATGGTGAATCCCTGAACTGCAGTTATTAAAGTAAATTTTCCTCATAATGTACCAACTCATCATAGAGAAATTATTTTACACTATCAGAGGCAAAATTTCCCAGCACCCCAACCCCCCAAGAAAGCAAGACATTTTCCATGTTATTGTTTTTGAATTTGTTTTGAATATATCCATTTACAAAAATCAGGATATATGAAAATAATTTCAAGAGCATTAACATGGAAAATGTCTTGCCTTTCCTAGCTTTCCAAAGCTTTTGCACCCAATTATGCTGACATGCCATACTTCTCCACACAATTATTGTAATATGCCAAATGTTTGCATCTTTTTCTGTTAAGAGAAATGAAAAATCAGATATGTAAGCTGTTCCTAGCAACAAAGTAGAAGAGAAAGACACTCCTGAAGTGGATTTTATGTTTGGAGCTAGTGAAACTTAGGGCTCAAACCTAATTCCATGCTTATTAGGTATTCGTGTTATAATTTTCTTTTGGAAAGCCACTCATAACTTTTGATCAATGCCATCCATGCTCTTACAATTTCTCTCATAGTAGTCTTGGCGTTTCGAGGCATTGATGAATGGATTGTTCTACAATGATGCGTACTCTCTAACTAGTGACGAAACTAGTAATAATGGTAGCATTAGGTGAAGGCATTAATGCGAATGAGGAAAAATAACGAAGTAGAACCAAATATCTGCATGTACAGGCACTGCTTGACCACCTATCAAGACAAAATTGATGCATTGGCACCGCTTGACCACTCTTCAAGACAAAACTGTGGCTATCTGCATGTACTGTCACCGCTTGATTGTCTTCATCTACTGGCATTGCTTATCATCTACATCTACTGCCATTGCTTGACTTATACTGCCTCATTTATTGTTGTTTTTGTAGGCTATGGATATCTTGGTTGTGATGGTCTATCTCTTTGTATTGCTCATTGTTGCTTGTTGTGAAGGTCATGAATGCTTCCTAAATGCTTCCTAATTATTTTTCCACAAACCAGAGCCTTCTGCTATCTTGACCTTTGCTTACCGTAGAGGATATATTCTCGTAGAGGATGTATTCTGGGATAAGGAAGTGCTAAGCTGCTCCCATACTACTGCATCCAACATGGACTCAGTGAAATCGAATTCTTCAATCCATATAGCAGCCTACTTTGAAGCTTTTGAAGCATGTGGAGCACAGAACATTTGAAGCAAAAATTACTTTTAGGTATGTACTATCATTTAAATGTTTGTTGTATCCATGTATAAGCCCTTATTAGAACATCACTATAGTCTGAAAAATGGTTCACGCCTCCAAAAATGGAAAGATTAATTGCGGCTAAGTGAAAATGGGCCAAAAATGGAATCCAAATCACATTGATTATCACAGTTTTTAAAATATGAATATATTTGAGTATACATATTTTCTATTTCTGGAAATTTCAACAATTCCATGATAAAAAAGATTAAATTCTAAGTTTAAAAAATATTACATAGAAGCTACAAAATATATATTTGATTTTAAATTGAGGACATATGGTTGAACTGGCACAATTTACTACTCTAGGCATGAACACGATTATTAAGGCATGAAAACAATTCGACAATATTGAAATAGACGATCAAGAAAAACTAAAATAACACACACCTGTTCTATTTAATCAACAAGTAAGATTCATTAGTATAAGCTTCCATTTATCATTATTCAATAATTGATATCCTTACCTCATGTTACCTGCTATTTGGCAGGTGCATGCATTATTTCTATGTAGCAATTAACAATTTTCACGATGGGGTGGGGTGCACCTGGTGTGTTGGAGGTAAGCTTGTTGTTATGTCATTAATAAGAATGATTATCCAGTGTCACGACCTGTTTCACAAAAAACGTGCCTTAATGAAGATCATGCCTTGGAGTCTTGTTGCCTAACCCAAGTCTAGTTTGAAAGGATCCTACCTACTTCACCAAAGCCTATTCTAATGTGAGTCTGCCTGAAGGAGGTCCTTCTAACAATGGGAAATATTAAGTATGGTGTATGGATCCCCCATTTTGGTGATGAAGCCTATTTTCAGTAAGGGTTGAGTTCGACAATAAGCTTTTTCTTTAATAGTTGAACTGGGCAAGAATGTTACTTTCCCTCTGAGAGTATGGGTTGGTTGGAGAGGAAGATAAAGGTCACTTTCCCACTAGCCACATTCCAGCTTCGGGTTAACACTGAGTCTATAACTAGCTATTTTGTTTGGACCTTCCAAATCTCCCTTGCCTTCTAATTTTCGCAACTTCCTTCTCTCTAGAATACCATAAGTCAATTTTTTTTATTATCCCTGTGCTAGTAACTGCGTAGGGGCGCATAGACAGTAATGTCAAAATCCACGCAACCAACACTATGTATCATAAATCAATTTGTTTTATTCTCCTCGTGCTTGTAACCATGTAGAGGCGCATAGATAACAATGCTAAAAGCCACACAACCAACACCATGTACTGGAAATCAAATTTTTTTATTCTCCCCATGCTAGTAACCACATGGGGGCACATATAAAACAATGCCAAAAGCCACACAACCAACACTATTTACCTGATAATTGCCCATCCTTCACATGCGCAATAGAAAAACTCTATATACCTGATAAACCCTCCAGAACTGCACTGGAAACGATGAGATTTAATATATTCACATGGTTATCATGATTCAAGTGTCATTTTTCTACTCTAAAAGGAGCGTTGTCTTCATCCTCCATAGCTGACACCATGAGGTCATCTTTTTTTACTTCTGAACAAGTTGCAGCAAGGATACGACTGACTTCCAGGGGACTTTTTGCCAGATGATGAACTGCTTCTGACGCATTTTCATTTAAAATTCTTGAGATTATATGAATGAACTGGATTTTGAGCCCTTACCTATTCATTAACACAAATCATTGTTAGGCATGGGTTCATTCAAAGGTTGTACCAGTAAGCGAGGTGGATTATCCAAGTATGGTAGTGAATGGAGCACTCAATGAACACGTGAAATGCATGCAAGCTCCAACTCAAGTCTTTTCCTTCCATCATTTCGTATAATAATAGACACAAATTACTTGCAAGGTGCCACGTTATATGCCTATCTCATATCCCTATCTGAAAAAAGAATTGGCAATTCAAAAATAGATATACATCTTTATGATTGCAATACTTAGGCCACTAAACGAAACATCCATAACAAATGTCAAAGCCTCTCCATAAAATTTCTGCAATGGATGGGTTTTCCTACTCCCTACCATTAAATGAGAAGTACTGATTTTTTTCATGGATGGGCACTATTAAAAGACAGGTAAACCATCTAAATTAAAAATAACTCTTATTACGATAAGAATGATGTGGGAGCTTTAAAGGTTGTAACATCAAATCTTTAGGTCTCCCCCAAATAAACTAACAAACTCAGATTTTCTTCTGCAAGACAAAAGTACAATCTGTGGCGATGGTATTACTCAGTAAAAAGAAAAAAGCACAAGGTGAAGCTGCCTTATAAAGTTGTAGCATATAATTATAAAACACAAGTAAAAATCCTACCACCCAATAATTATTTTAAAAGATCATGATATCCATCTCTCATAAGGACAAGGGACAATCCTCCTGTCATTGTGATTAAAAGGTGTAGCTCCTCGATAAAGATCAACTATTATAAACAAATGGGCGAAATCCCTAGGAATTTGGACAAATGAAAATGGCTTTCATGTTAAGTTCTACAATGAAGACTTAATCTAAGAATGTATCAGCCTGAAAAATGAGTTGAACAATCAATTTAATGTCATTATTATAGTAAATTTTAGACAAAAATAAGCCTCTCAAAATTTAAAACCAAATATATCAAATTTCTATCCGAAGCATCCTCAGACAAACTAATTATATGTATTTCTGAGAGTAAAAACCTGAAAAAAATGTAATGGATTGTTGAACAAGTCGATTAAGCCATACCTTTAAACAAACAAAGTTGAGATTTCATGAAGAGTTGATAGCGATTTACAAAACAAATTCAAAGAAACTAAATAAATATTCATTTCAGAAAAGGTTAAAATATAGAGCAAAACAATTCTATATGTTAATAAATTGGAAAATCACTTATCACTTCTGTTAGGGGTTGGCTCGACATGAATCGAGTTTTTTCAACCCATTTCCAAAGGCGATAGAGCATAAGTATTCACTCGAGGGACTCAAACAAAGTTACTCCTTAAACAATAAAGGCCATCAATTGTCATAGGGAGTTGCTGGATTCATGATGACAAGAGCAAAGGTCATCAATTGTAATAGGGGGTTGCTGGATGGGGAATCAAATCGAGAACATATCAATGAATTGGGAAACACTCACTCAACAACCTATCTGTCATTGATTATGAAGGGATAGAACCAGTGGTCCCATTAGTGGCACCTAATTTTGGGAGAGGAAAGTGGAAAGATATCGAGGGTTAGAAATGAACTAAAGACAAAACTTCATGTTTCTGACAAAAGCAAATCTCTCTTTGACGAGGGAGAAAAGAGACTAGTTTTCCTCATTTCAATACACGGTTGACACATAAGCTTTTCCCTTAGATGGAAATTTAATGAATGCCATTCAATCTCATTTTAAGAATTAGGGTATCTCACCCCTTCCAATAAATGCAATGACTAAAAATGGGGTCACACAGTTAGTTTTACACTGAGTATCTTCTTTCTCCACGCAATTTTTCAGGAAATAGTTGTGCAGTAGTGCGGGCAGATGCACTGAAAATTGCATGGCCGAAAAAATAGTTTTTGGTGAAACAACTTCACACCCTCCACGACTCCTTAGCAGACAATTTGGAAATGCACACAAAGGCAACTGAAAAAATCATGGACAATAGGTAGCATACTTTTGATGAACCTTGGACACTACAATACCTAACTCAACTCTTAAAAACTAAAATATTAAAATTGACTTAACTAGCTGAGTAAAAAAATCAAAATATTAAAGCTGGGAAGATTGTTGACATAGCTTATCGACTGTAGCAAGGCAATTGGAATATAGAGACCCACTTAGAATCTACAGATTTCTCAAGAAGTTGACAAAATTTCTCTAAAACCTTTAAAACCCCAAGCATTGCCATTGTTGTGGGTGTGATTGTGTTAATTTTGATTAACATGTTCTTTGCATAATACAATTACTTCAATGTTCCTTATAAGACCATTTATTAATCCACACATGAAATATCATCTTATTGACTGAAATGAAGAAAGAACAAAAATTTTAACTGTAGAAGACAAACCAAGACAAAATAACACAAAGATATGGCACAAGCCAGGGAAAAACCTCAAGAGGGGGAAAACCCTTGATCAATTCTTCTTTTTATCAGTATCCAATGTTTAGCAGAGAGAGAAAGTACAATAATATGAGTCAAAATAGACTTGCTAAATTAGTGTTCAAAATAATCTTGAATCTTACTACCTAGTTAGGGTTCCTAACAATCATTCAGTAACCTTCTTCCAATGCACTGTACCCTTTGCTATCATTTACAAGATGTCCAACAATGCTACGGGACCTGTGGTTCCTTTTCAAGGCATCCAACAATAGTCCTATGCTAACAGTAATAAGAAGATGCTCACAAATGAGGGTTAAACTCTTTGTTTACATTCAGTCCCTCTCTTCTTGAATGAAGCTAGGTTAAAGGACTTATATTAGGTCATGTGTCCCTTCCACACATGCTTTCATACTAGCTATTGTAGCAGCATTTCTTGTGGCCTGAACCAGAATGCAAAGCATGAACAAATAAATCCCAAAATTCACCTTTAAACCAGTGTCCTGATCTGTGGCTCCATAAAAATAATGCGACCTTCTCTTGAAGAGGTTCACACCCAAAAACCATGATGAAACATCACGCAAAATTACCCTCAAACCTGAGGCTAGGTGCCTTCTCCTACTTGAACCTATGGGAGATCAATACAACACGTCCTCCTTGCTTATCCACGTTGTGGTTTCCTTACAAAGAATTACCCAAGAGTTGAATGCACTCTTTTAGGATGATCTCTAATGAAGATGAGGGATCCCTATATATATAACAATTTGACCTTATAGAGGTGAAGCCGACCTTAACACTTGGAGGCAAAATTTGAATTTCAAATTTTTAGTTTTCCTGCCTTAATAAGGTTATGTCCTGTGAAATTTCTTTTGAAATAAATAAATATTTTTCTCATCCAAATTTGGTGATTTTAGGTCGATTTTTGTCCTCTCAAAAAGAGGGATTCAATGGAATGATCATCTCCATCAACTAAGCAGATCTGAGTATAATTTTTCCCTAGTTGCCAATTTTAACACTCCCTCCTAACTAGGGAGAATTCCACCTGCCAGTCCATCTACTGTCATAGATCATCATGCCACCCTATCATTAAGAACCATAATGAACCATCTATTTCTTCTTGTCTCTTCTCTACTGAGCACCGATGTGAATAATAAAGAAGATTTGATTAATAGTGATTCACAAGACCTTGCCACTCATCACTGACAAAATTCAGTCCAGAGGTAGAACCTCAATTGATCCCATATCAAGTATATAAACACCAAGCATCCTAGCATAGAGAGTATGACAATACACAATGCATCCATCAGTAGTGCTATGGTCTCTATCCTCATTTCCCAACTCATTGGCTAGATGAGAGGTACTTCCCATGAGTCCCAGACATCATGGGTAGGATGATGTAGAAACACCATATCACATCCTGCTCATAATTACATGTAGGGAAATGAGAAACCACATTCTACAAACACACATCAAAATCACATGTAGGGAAACGATAAACCACCTCCTGCACACATGCAAAACACCGAGAGTAGGGAAAGGAAGAACCACGGCTTACATGCATGTAAAACAACAATAGTAGGAAGGATCCTACATGTGGGGAAATAATGGACCACATCCCACCGATATGTCAACCATCAATTGTAGGGAATGAGCATCCTACACGTGGGGAAAATGATGAACCAAGTCCCATTGACATTTTCACAACCAAATGCTTGAATGCATCTCTCACTGGGGTACCCATGGGAGAAGGTGAACCACTCATTCTGCTCATATGCCATAGGGGAAGGTGAACCAATCATCTTATGCATATTTCATAATACGTAGGTTAAGGAGAACCACTCACCCTACACATGTGTCCGCAAACATAGGGGAAAGTGAACCACTTATCCTACACACATGTTAGATGTCATAGGGAAAGGTGAACCACTCACCCTGTACACGGTGCACCTATAGAGGAAGGTGAACCACTTACCTTAGGGTCATTTATAGCTCAAAGAAGTACCCTAGGCCCTGAGGAGCTCCCAAAGTTCAATGTTCAACCAATACCCTTGTATTAGGGTCTTTCTAGGACACCCAACCTCTCTCTATGAAGGAAGTTAAATCTGTCCTTACCAAGGAGTTTTGAGGGGATGTTGGTAACATGTACATCCATCCTGTAATGCTGGAGCTAGATTGCTCCCCACTGTGCCATATCAAATAAAGTGGAACCTGATGTTAAGCGACGGATTCCAACACATGCTCACATGACTCAAATGTCTTCATAATAGGCCATGCTAGCTTCTTCATTCGTTCAGCCTCAGCGGTGCTCCCAAACTTTAGTACTTCATTCATTCATGAAATAAAGGTGGATCCCAAGAGATATAGGATCTAGAAGTGCTCTTTCCATTTATCATTATGCCAATCCAACAATTTTGGCAGAGCATTACAGGTCACAATTAACATGGATATCTTATTGAGCTTGAGAGCCTTCACAAGTTGTATGTATTCGGATCAACAACTTGTCCATTTTATCAGAATTTTAAGCTTGAAGAAGAAGTGCATCAAGGCTAAGACAACCCCTCTCACATCGAGAGTATCTTTATCTGTGGACAAACATCATCAATAACTGTAAACCTACCATAACTCCCTCTGAAGATCGGAAAAGCAACTTCACCCAAAACATAACCATTAGGCTATCTGCAACTTGCTATTAATCAAGGTCATTCAGTCATAGTCATCTGGCTTTTGTAGATCAACGTCTTATGACATGGTATTTCTATTGTAAAAATCAATAGGCAAGAAGAGTTGACAAGCCATTCTGCCAGGGATTCCATAGCTTCCTCTAAAGACTTACTTCAATTGAACATTCAACCTTTTTCAATATTATCCTCATCTTTAAGATGAGACATTATCATGTTGCAACTATACCAAAAAACGTTCAATTACCAAACTTCGGCAATGCACAAGTAAACTCTCTCACATGTTCTGCCTGTTTAACTGACAGACCTCAACAACATTATATCAATAGAACCATATTACTGATTTCATAAGTATTACTAACTGAATGAAGATACCAAGGGACTTTCACCATCCTCATCCAAGCAAACCTTCTTTGGCATTACACAATTCAAGCTATTCTGATCTTTGAAGTGAAAATCCTAGCAATATTTGTAATGATCCTGTTGTGTCACTGTACTGGCACACACCATATAATAGTAACATGCTAGAATTTGTATTAGAACATAAAATTCTCGGACCATTCTACCTTTACCACAATTATCAAACTTAGACCAGAACTTTTTCCCATTTCAACAAATGCTACTATTGGTGATGCTTCTTAGGATGAATACACTGTTGTACTTAAAATTACTGATATCCCTGACTGTATGGAGGTGCCAAGTGATTCACATCGAAACTTCCTTAAAGTGATTTGCTTTAACTTTTCTTTCCGTAAGAGGTTTACTTCAGAAATTTACACGCTTGATATATATGACCTTGAAGAGAAGCCTTAAAGACCTCAAACCAACCTTCAACTATATATATTGACTATAAAGTTAGTACCTTTGATATGCTTCAGATCAACATACAATTAATATTCAAATTTTTGAACCTTGGGAAATCTCAATCAATTCTGGATTTGACATGAATGATTGGCTTAGAAGCTCACGCTAAATGTTTCTTCAATAAATGTACTATCATGCCTTCAATGAACATCCTTACAGAATTGTAGATCTGTCGTATAAGCTTCTGAGGAAGGGGCTTCATCTTAGTGAGTTTCAGATCCGATCACTGAATTTTCAGCCTTAAATTTGTGCAATTTTGTTCACTGGATACATCAAATTTGTCTAAAATAACATTGAAGACTCTGCCTTAATGAAATGCATGCTTCATATATGATGCACAGATTAGTTATTGAAGGATGGATGGATGGCCTTTAAAATCACCAGAACATTAACCCTTAGACAATAATTCTTCAAGATTCAGCTTGAAGTGCTCCACAGAAATTTTCGAATGAGCATACAATATGTCTACAAATTTGTAGACTTAATGTGTTAGCCTAGGAAATTTCTACCTCAGGTTCAAGATCATAACTGAATTATTCTAGACGAGATATACCAACCCAATTATATATCAAAACGATACTCAAGTGATAAGAATTGCTTTAGAATTTAACCTTTCAAGAAATGCCACAAGGTTATGCATAACATAGATGAAGAGCAATTAGTCACGGGAATATTTCAAGATTGATTGAAATAAAAAAAACATAAACAACATTTGAATAGGCACTATGCATGTAAGCTCCAAAAAGTTTCAAGATATGATCTTTGAATTAAGTTGAGATTTCTAAAGATATAAACTGTGACTTTAATTTGATAACTTTGGAAGAATTTCATGACCTTGTGCACATCTTGGAGCTTGTTGTGTTGAGTATCGGCAAGGTTGTGACTATTGCAAGCACCCACGGATTTTCTTCAAGACTCCACGCAGATATTCAAGACTGTGCAAGGGCCACAACAAGAATAAATAGTTTTTTTTTCTTCCAAAATTTTGGTAAAATACCTCAAGCATACACTGGAAAAGTTTGGTACTTTGAGCACTAATTCAGGTGATGTTCTTCAACAGATAACAACATCCAATGATGAAGTGTCAATATTGTTGAGATGTTATATACCGTGATGGAGGAGCATACCATTGTCTGAGAGTAGAGTAGAAACATATGGCATGAATCTTATACCTTTAGGAGAGAGAGGTCTGAGACATAGGTGTAAAGAAACCTTAACGTTGTTCCATAATTCTTCTAACTTGCATATTTTCCAAATGAAATGCCCCTAAAATAGTCCTGGAATCTCGACCCTGAAATATCATTACAGATGAATAACTTAGCAACTGCTAGAGATCCATCCTTCCTTCTGCTGTAAATCAATTAGGCAGTCTTCACTCATAGTCCACTTCATTTTGTTCAAACTTCAGAGAGGGAGGAGATCATGGATACTTTGATAAAAAACTTATTTCAGTGATTTCTATCACATTCACTCTAGTCTTGGGCTTGTCCTCACTTGGCTTTGATCTCATGTTAATTTTTATTAACATGTTCTTTGCATAATACAGTTACTTCAATGTTCCTTATAACCCCATTTATTAATCCACACATGAATTATCATCTTACTGACAGTAACTGAAGAAATAAAATAAATGTTAAAATAAGAGGACAAGCTAAGACAAAATAACTCAAAGATATGGCACAAGCCAGGGAAAAACCCCAAGACGGGGAAAACCCTTGATCAATTCTTCTTATTATCAATATCCAATGTTCGGCAGAGAGAGTACAATAATATGAGTCAAAATAGACTTGCTAAATTACTGTTCAAAACAGTCGTGAAGCTTGTTGCCTAGTTAGGGTTCCTAATAGTCATTGAGTAACCTTCTTCCAATGAATTGTACCCTTTTCTGTCCTTTACAAGATGTCCCACAATGTTCTAAGACTTGCGGTTCCTCTTCAAGTCATCCAACAACAGTCCTATGTTACCAGTAATAAGAATATGCTCACAAACGAGGGTTAAACTCTCTGTTTACATTGCGGCCCTATCTCCTTGAATGCAGCTAGAGTAAATGACTCAAATTAGGTCATGCATCCCTTCCACACATGCCTTCATAGTAGTTGTTGTAGCAGCATTTTCTATGGCCCGAACAAAAATAAAAAGTGTGAACAAATAAACCCAAAAATTCACCTTTAAACCAATGTCTTGATCTGTGTCTCCAAAAAAAGAATGCAACCTTCTTTTGAAGAGATTCACACCCAAAAACCATAATGAAACATCACCCAAAACATTCCCTCAAACCTGTGGCTAGTTTCCTGCTCCTTCTCGAACCTCTGGGAGATCAATACGTCACGTCCTCCTTGCTTCTCCAAGCTGTGGCTGCCTCAGAAATAATTACCCAAGGGTTGAATGCACTCTTTTAGGATGATCTCTAATGAAGATGAGCGATCCCTATATATATATAACAATTTTTCCTTATAGAGATGAAGCCGATCTTAACACTTGGAGGAAAAATTTGAATTTCAAATTTTCAATTTTACTGCCTTAATAAAGTTGTCTTGTGAAATTTCTTTCTAATAAATAAATATTTTTCCTTATCCAAATTTGGTGATCTTTAGGTCGATTTTGGTCCTCTCGAAAATAGGGATTCAATGGAATGTTCATCTTCATCAACTAAGCAAATCTAAGTATAACTTGGCCCTAGTTGCCAATTTTAACATATTTTTGTTTTCACATTCTCATTATTTTGAAGAAGAAAATAGAAGATTAGCAGTGCTTATGAGACAACAGACAATAGACTAAGTATCAACAACTAAGGATTTTGGAAGGAAATCTCTCACTATTGATTAGTTTAGAGTATTCAAATGGTTGGAATCCTTTGCCAGATGAAGGAACAAGTTGTGAACGCTTCTAGAGCTTTAGATTTAAGATTGAGGAGATTGAATCTGCAACACAGTATTTCTTTGAAAATATTTTGTTGAGGAAAAACAACTACTGTGCTGCTTACAAGGGGGTTATTGAGAGACGTGTCTTTTTTGGTCGTCAAAAGCATCAATAAGATGAGTTGCACGACAGAGGAATTATAGTTCCAAGAGGGTCTTAGGACTCTTTCGCGTGGTGAGGTTTAGAGGTTTTTGTTGTTCCATAGGCGGAGGCGAGTGATTTCTTGTGTATGATTTTGCACCCAACGATAATCTATTGTAGTTTTTGGATGCAAAATATGGGAGGGTACTCGACTGGCCTGATAGAGTAAGGATTGCACATTGTTGCGAAAGGTAAGTCTCATTTCCTTTTTCATTTGCTTTTGGTTTGTTTTCAGATGTCATTATGCTGATGAATCATACGTATTTTTCCTTAACTAACACATTCAAATAGTAGAAATGGTGTTACAGTAAGCACAGTTTCATTAGATAAAGTGTGTGGCTGGGAGTCCATTATAAATGAAAATAATGTTAAATGTGGGTGAAAATTCTTTTGCTACAAGACCAAATTATTCTTCTCCTATTTTCAAAGCTGAGGTTCAAGTTATTCACTTTTGGCTTAGAAATTCTGTAACAAAGCCAACCTCAATAGAGTCAAAGTTCAAGCAATTCCTTGCCTTAAAAAAAAAGAATCAATGTTGAAGATCTTGCCCATCTACTTCTTTTCTTAGACACCAAATTTACATAGCAAAAATACTTTGTTGTAGTCTAAAAGTAATCTATCGATGCTAAGCGCATGAACCAGAGAGAAAATTTCATGCACCAAAAAGAGCTTTCAGGTCATGAATGGATTCATATCCATTTGAGTTGTGTCAAGAGGTGAACCAGAAATAATGTTGCTACCCTTCCAATTAGTAATGAAAAAGAAGCAATGGAGTGTACACCAGATGAGGATGGGGTACTGGTTGTATTCACTGTGCCATTTATGCACAATCAAAATCAAACAAATTAGTGACGTTATCATTTACTCATAAATTACAAGAACTGCTTGGTCTATAGATAGAAAAATCACTACTCTAAAAACATTCAAGGGTGATTGGTCTCTTTGTCTGGACAGTCAAAAGGGGGTAAATGGATGTAGGACAATGATTGTCGTGCTCTTTACCCAAACGTGCATGAAATTGACCCACATGTAGTTAGCACGCAGCACACAGTGGTGTTTTTCAACTGATGATCACAAGTTCATGTCTCATATGACCTCCCTATAGGCAAGCACAGTGACAGATTATAAGCTGGCCTAGGAAAATGGGGATACAATCCTTACCACCTGTTAGGGTTCTCCAAATTCAGTAACAGGAGGTATATCAGTCATAATGTTTCAGAAAATCAGATATAAATATGATTGGATTCTGATCATGGTTTTTACGATAGCGTAGATCCTAAACCCAACCTCCAATGTAATGAGACTCGTAGTCATTTCTAGTCCCTAGGATTAGCCAATGAGAACTACAAGAATCACAAACCTGCTAATATTTAGTTTTCAAATTAGAAACATTTAATGTGCACAACTTTTGAGATTTGGACATCTTAGGTAAATGGCTAAGAGCCCATAGACCTCCATGAATCATTCCCTAAATTGTATCTATGAAGAAGAATATAAGAGAAAAATGTAGGATCATCAGTGATCTGGCCTTGCAGGGTGGCTAGGCAAGCTAACGTTACTACACAGAAACCACAATGATAATAAACAGTATTCCAGGAGAAACCCACATCAATATAGTTATGTTTATAGATTGTTTTTGTCAGGAGATGTCCAAACTAACATTTTAAACCCATACTCAAACAGAAAAATAAAATAAAAAAGCAGAAGGAACAATAACTAGACACCACAACGATACTACACAGTATTCGAGAAGAAGCCCACATCAATATAATTATGTTTATAGATTGTTTTAGTCATGAGATGTCCAAACTAACATTTTAAACCGATACTCAAATAGAAAAAAAAAAGAGAGCAGAAGGAAAAACAAATAGAACTTAAAATATGGGTAACTAATAGGAAACAGTAGATCTAGGACTTTACCTAGATTTTGTATACACACAAGATTCATAGCTTGCAAGCAATTAAAGTTCAAACACGTTGGAGCCTTTTAGGTATGTGTTGAAAGCCTTCTTTTGTGACTGTTAATTGGCATTTAGAAGGCCAAATCTGATTCATTCAGAGGCAGACTTTTCACTTTTTCTAAAGATATGTCTGACTTGTCTGAGGCACTTTTCGTTGGTCTTTTCTGAGGCTCGGATCTGGTTTCCTGATGCCCATTTTGGCCTGCCTGAGGGCATCATCTGAGGCATAGTTCTATGATTATTTTCAGCCTCCCTTCACAAGGATCTCTGCAGCTACCTGCAGCATCTATTCGGCCTGCTCAACAGATTTTTATCTGAGGTTATTTTTCTTTGTTAATGAGGTAAGTTTGGCCCTCTTCCTGAGGTAGCTCTAAGGTCAAATTTTAACCACTGAAGTAAAAATATATCCATGCAGACAAGGTAACACTTCTGTGAACGTGAAGTTAATTTTCACATTGTCTTGGCGAGGGTTCTTCACAGGTTTGTCAGAAGTTTTCAAGCAATTTTTCTGAGGAAATTTTTACTACAATTTTGAACCCTAATCCAAGGGC
The DNA here is from genome assembly GCA_034641835.2 of Pinus albicaulis. Classification (NCBI taxonomy): domain Eukaryota; kingdom Viridiplantae; phylum Streptophyta; class Pinopsida; order Pinales; family Pinaceae; genus Pinus; species Pinus albicaulis. The sequence continues at coordinate 107,963 of JAXQQM020086052.1, forward strand.
ATTTGAGGCTTTTTCATTGTTTTCCTGAGGCTTATTTTGTTGGCATCTGAAAAATTCTATTGAAGGGCAAGAAGCACCTTGGTCAGGACTTGATTTAAGGGTTTTTGAGTGAGTTTTCAAAAGAGTTTTGCTGAACCACTTCAGTCATTGAATAACAGTGTGTTAACTTAAGAAGCTTGTTTGAATCATCTTAAGGGGAGTAAAATCAGAGCCTTGTGCTATACAAAAAATGTCAAACACTGAAGACATCAGTGACAATATCAAAGATTTCAATCAAAGATATATCGGTGACATAAGGAGAGGGCACAAAAGAGACATCTCCAAATCAGTGACAAAAAAATCCATGAAGAAGGAAATCTGAAGTATATCTAAACCTTTCTGAGGTCTGATCAAGGGTCCATTCAAAGGGCTGACAGAAGTCTATAAAGAAGTAGACTTGAGTGGACTAAATATCTAGGCAAGTAACTGAAGGGAATTGACTGCGAGTCAAGTTTTCTTCATTTCCTATGGTATGATCTTTTCATACAAAGGAAAGGGAAGACTTGAGATCTCTCAAAGGCATATTTAGGCACAACACTTGGTAGTAAGTGGCACTCTTCATATCAAGAATCTGGAGGTATAAGACATGTTATGTTAAAATTGTTGAGGCAAGAATTTTTTAGGAGAAGTATACAACAAACAGACTATATATATAAGCAGGGATAGAACCAAAGTGTTTTTGATCATTCTATAGCAGAGCTAATGACCACTTGTTGCTAAAGCATTCCAGAGGGTTTACCTTATAAAAATGTCTTGCTAATTGTGTAGACAGTCTAGCTAATTATGCAAGTTGGATACTGTTATAATTTACTCATCTACAGCTAGTGAAATATTCTTTATCATTTTGCTTCAGCACTAAAGGCAGAAAACTTCCATAAATTCGAAATCTGGAAAATTTTGTAGAGAAATTGCAAATCCATTAATATTTTTTTCATTTCATCACCCCACACTATTTTTTGTTGTTTCTTTGGGCTTTTCCTAAATGTGTATTTTAGTGTGGAAGAAGATTCTAAAGGCCTATCCTTTTAGGACTTGTTGCTTTGTTTGGTCATTTTATCCATTTCAAGCCATTGATTTGGGTTGTTAATGAATCCATATAAATTACCAAGGTAGGACATTTAACAATGTTTGTAGAGTGTTGTGGATTGCTTGAAGGTTTTCTTTTTAAGGGTATACTCTTGTTTGGTCATGCATATCACTTTTCATAATCTTGTGGGATTCTTATTCCATGTTCATGTCATTTGGGACATAATTGATGTAGATTGCAGTGAGGCTTGCCTAGAAATTGCATAGGAATCTAAGCACATGCTTTAAAGATGTTAATTTCCTTTGTCATCCATATTACTTCAGGCCTATGCCTTTCACCAAATTATGTTTCTGCCCAATTTTATACATTAAAACTACCTGTTATGGTAGACAACTGTCGTTTGTTGTCTAATGTTTCTCAATGTGTATCAAGTCCTAAGGAAGGACATTCAGTGATTTTTGTAGAATGTTGTGTAACACCTTCCAAAGGTTTGCTATTTTAGGGTTATGGCCTTTTTGTTTTAGTTATGCATATTACTTTTCATTTCTCTTGGACTCTTATTCAATGTTCTGGTTATCCAGTAGATATTTACTATAGAAAGCAGCAATGCTTGCTTAGATGTTGTGAAGGACTCTTAGCATGTGCTTAAAATATATTAATTAATGCCTTATTTGTATGGTCCATGGATATCATTTTGTTGCTCTATATATGTGCTCTCCAATGACATTTCAATGGTATTGATTGCAGGGAAATTACCTGGAACACTGTGTAACTTGGTTTGGTCAAAATTCCCTTCTCTCAAGATGCCAGTAACGACATCTACATGTGAAAAGAGTTTAGTTGAGGGTGGAAAAGGAGCCTTTTGAGCTAAAATGCCTCATTAGAAACACTAATGCTGTAATCAAGGGTTGCATGCATCATTCTTGTGTATTTTGTCTACCATATTCTAGATAAGGTATGTTGTATAATTTGGTGTAATAATATTGTGTATTACTAGTAAATGAATTGAAGGTTCAACTAGGATCAGATTTCCCTTACAAATAATAAGGCCATCAAGTATATTGAGATGATTAGCTTTGATATAATTCATCTACATATTAATTGTGAGAACTATTACATAAAACAGGGAATTCTCCTGTCTTGAGGAGGACCGAGTTTCCTATATCCCAATGTCGGTATTTAGAACACCAAAGGGACATGCTATCTTCCCTCTTAGACTGATGAGAACCCCATTGAATCCTACCATTTTAGGGTTTCGTTTCAAGGCACCATCAGAAAAAAAAATGAAGGCTTTTTGAGTCTGACTACACTCATGAAATAATTGTGGAGTTATATGAAGCTTCCAACATGATTGTGGACATGCTTACCTGGGTCCCTGGGTCAAGAAGAAGAACAAGAATATTTAAAATTAAATTGATCTAGCAATTGAAGTTCTTACTTGTCTATAATGAATTTAATCCCTTTTGAATTAAGATGTTTAGATAGCACTGCTTTAGCTTTAATTGCCACCATCTCCATTTCACTCATCATCTATTTGGAAGATGGCAAATTTTTTTACCAGCCAGATTTACAATATACTAATTTAGACAATGCAAACTAGACCCTTTCAAAAGAGCCTTGCAATGGAAGGACCTTATGTAATGACTATGACACGTCCAAATTAGTTGCTTCAGTGAATTTTACTACTTGAACCAACTCTCAAGGCCATTTACCACCACTGACCAAGCTACCATAGTGAAATGGAAATCTAAAAATAGGCAATGAGAAGATTTCAAACTAAAGGCAAAGAGCACACTAGGAGGGACCCTGGATCCCTTTCCTTTTCATATTTTCTGAGGTTAACATGTTGTCATAAGATAGGGTCCAGTAGAAAATATTAATCTTTGGTAAGGCATCTGAATGCCATATTTTGCTCCAGATTGAGGCTTTGTGGTGAAGTGAACAGCGAGAAAGTTGTTGGGCATAGCTCTGCTTAACTGGATACTCAGCTAAACCCCACCCGCTACAGTCTGATTCCTCTAGGTTCTTAAGGGCACAGCCATGCAATTTTTGTTCCATTGAGGCCACCAAATGAAACAAGTGTGAAGATGGAGCCCCAAAATCCAACCCTCTCAATAATCCTAAAGCTCTGTCCCATGAAGAAATGTCAAAGAGGGAATTTTCTCCTTTCTGTCCAATCATATCTTTAAAGGAGTGAGATCCTTGAGAGTTAAGTAGCTGGTGACCCATGATGTTATACTTCCAAATATTAATATTTTACCATTTCCTAAATTCCAGGTAAACTGATCCATTATTATTGGAATGTCAGATTTCATAAGTCAAACATTTATGTATCATTCAATAAATTTAGCATATGCTAGGAAAGATGGAATTGCCTTGTATCTTTATAAGAAGAATTGGGTGATTACAAGAACCGAGTAATGGTGTGGTTGGTCTTCAAAAGTAAAAATCATTTTCTTTCAAGAGTTTTTTAGGGTCTTCAATTGACCAAGAAAGACATGGCCTTCAAATATCCACTCCTCCTCGATAATATAGTCCTAAATTTCCATGTGAGGAATATCCAAGGTTTGTTGAAACTTGAAGCACTGCACTTCTTTCATTGCTCTGTTTCTGATAATATTTTTGTGTAGATAGAATCTGAGTCACTTGGTTCATATTTTTCTTTGAATTTAACTGTAATGTTAGACTTATATAATCATTTATTGGCTTGCATTAAGTAGCGACTATTTTTGATCCCTTTAAGACATGACGAGTTTGTATAAATGGTTGACAAAGTTTGCTTGCAGCTTTAAGGTATGTCTAAATTCAAGTTATAAATTTCAAATTTAGTGAACACAATGACATAGGATGCATTTTCCTCTTCAAGAATTATAGGCCTAAATTTTTGTCTTCTTAAATACCTTGAACAAAGGTTCTTGACTTTTCTCATCAGGGCCGTGGTTACCTTCATACACCATAAGCTCTAGTATCTTGCTATGATAGTCACATTGATTACCTCTTTCTTCTAGGTTGTGATTATGACTAGGCTTAATTTCTCAACATTATCCACCCAAACTGAAGTCAGGGTGTGGTTGGGTTCACTAGGGGAGTATAGTTTCTATGACAACAATGTCAATGTTTCTTCAATTGATGGTTAGATCACCGTCTTTGATACTATTATGAATTCATTGTACTTGGATGCTAAAAGAGTTTTGACACAATCCTTTCCCTTATATTTAGTTTCTACAACCCCTAAAGGGACTTTCTGGATGTGACAGTGGTCTAGCCATTCAAAACTTAGAAATGTGAAGAATAAAAAATCTAAATCAACAAGCGATAATGCTAGACAAAGTTGCAGCAATAATTTTGTTAATTCTGTAATTGGAGAGAAGAAAGATCCTGGAAATGTTCTCCATCCTCATCATGGGACTGTTACACCATGAGGGCTTTAGCAATACATCTGGTCTCCAAGAATGCCTCCAAAATTTGCTTCTTCCAGTCTTCAATAGATCTTCAACAATACCACAAGGATGTCTGACTTAGTAAGTGACCTATATAAACTTGGAAAATCTTCAATAAGGGTCAATGATTACTCTCCAATCTCAAAGATTGCTTCACAAAGGCTCCCAAAAATATGTAACTATGTGTGCTTAAGGACTGCTCCCAAAAATGTTGCAACCTGCTCCAAAAATCTTAGACCTGAAATGTGCTCAAATATGCCATAACAATGCTGTCATAATAGATTAGATTATTTTCCACAGGACTCAGTTCTGAAGCTCTCCTACAGATCTGAATTTTTTTGTTTGTAAATAAGGCTCAAAACAGTCATTTAAACACTATCTCAAACATGCATGAACATGCCTTTAACTACAGCCTAACACAAGCTTATACTGCATCCCTTCCTACATCCTACACAGGCCTAGTTTGGCTCTTCTTTTGGCTTACACAGATATGACAATCACAATGTTGTAGGCATTTCAGAGATATGCCCAAAACCAACGATCTAAAGTGTATTTTTTTTTTTCTCAACAATTTGTTGTAGCATAGATAATCAAATCATCCATAAATTTGTTGTAGGTCTTTCTCTTAGTAATTTTGTTGTGACCCCATCTTCATGAATGAAACATTCAGATAAATTAGGCTTAGATCAGGGCATTTTGCTAGGATCATTTTAGCGAGCTTTAGGATCCCATATTCAAGATGGGAATACTCTTGGACATGTAGGGTATTGATACATATAGCATCATGTTATGGCAGACATTATTCAATGAAATCTGAGGGGATCTAATACTTGACTTCTTCAAGCCACAGATCCATCGTTATCCTCAATTTTTTAAGTTCCAACATTTATGGATCAAACATAGGAACAATTTTATGTTGGCCATGAACATCATTGTTGCAGACAGTGAGTTGTTTTATATGAGAAATTAAAGCTGCCCGAATATAATTTATAGTTAGGAGAAGAAACTCCTTTGAATATAATTTATCATACCTATGAACAATAAGAGACAAACTTGGAAATGGTTTTTCTCACTGTGTAGTTAATCAATTATGGGTTTGCATAAGTCCTCTTGTTTTCCTAGATATTGGTTTGTTCTTTCAATATGACAAGACTATTCATCTTCAGTAAGGATTCCTTCATCAAATGGAATGGACCTTTCTGCCTTTCTCTCATATGGTTCACAAAATGACTTGATGATATGATCAGACTTATTTTATTCCTCATTAGAGTCCATGTCATATGTAGGATGACTGTCAAAGGAAAAAATATCAGACCTTGCATTGTTATGTTCAAATTTAATAGGCAATGCTGATTGGAGATGCACATAATTATGGGTGCCAAAGTTTCTACCATAGTCAAAATCACAGATAGGAGTGTTGGTCTCTTGAACCTTAAGGGATCTTCAGGATTTCCCTTCATTAATGAGTGTCTTATTAATTTCATTTTCAGGAAAACTAGAACTACGGTCTGGTCCATTGTCTCCATCTGCACTCAGGATTTTGTCATATGTGGGTTGAATTTCCATTTTCCAGTGTAGAAAAAAGGAACAGCATGATACCCATGTCATCACCTTCTAAGTCTTCTAGGGTGATTGCAAGAGTGGTAGAAAGTTGTTTCCTACCCTCCTACTGATATTCCTCCTCTACATTCAGGACCTTTTCTCACACTATCAATCATCCAAATCATTCAATAAATTTAGCATATGCTAGGAAAGATGGAATTTCCTTGTATCTTTATAAGAAGAATTGGGTGATTACAAGAACCAAGTAATGGTGTGGTTGGTCTTCAAAAGTAAAAATTCATTTTCTTTCAAGAGTTTGTTAGGGTCTTCTATTGAAAAAGAAAGACATGGCCTCCAAAGATCCACTCCTCCTCGATAATATAGTCCTAAAGTTCCATGTGAGGAATATCCAAGGTCTGTTGAAACTTGAAGCAATGCACTTCTTTCATTGCTTTGTTTCTTACAATATTTTTGTGTTGATAGAATCTGAGTCACTTGGTTCATGTTTGTCTTTGAATTTAACTGTAATGTTAGACTTATATAATCATTCATTAGCTTTCATTAAGTAGCGACCATTGTTGATCCCTTTAAGAGATGACGAGTTTGTATAAACTGTTGACAAAGTTTACTTGCAACTTTAAGGTATGTCTAAATTCAAGTTTTAAATTTCAAATTTAGTGAACACAATGACATAGGATGCATTTTCCTCTTCAAGAATTATAGGCCTAAATTTTTTTCTTCTTAAATACCTTGATCAAAGGTTCTTGTCTTTGCTCATCAACGCGGTGGTTACCTTCATACACCATAAGATCTATTATCTTGCTATGATAGTTACCTCTTTCTTCTAGGTTGTGATTATGACTAGGGTTAATTGCTCGACATTCTCCACCCAAAATGAAGTCAGGGTGTGGTTGGATTCACTAGGGGAGTATAGTTTCTATGAAAACAATGTCAATGTTTCTTCAATTGATGGTTAGATCACCGTCTTTGCTACTATTATGAATTCATTGTACTTGGATGCTAAAATTGTTTTGACACAATCCTTTCCCTTATCTTTAGTTTCTACAACCCCAAAAGGGACTTTTTGGAGGTGACAATGGTCTAGCCATTCAAAACTTAGAAATGCGAATAATAAACAATCTGAATCAACAAGTGATAATGCTAGACAAAGCTGCAGCAATAATTTTGTTATTTCTGTAATTGGAGAGAAGCAATATCTTGGAAATGTTCTCCATCCTGAGCATGGGTCTGTTACTCCACGAGGGCTTTAGCAATACATCTGGTCTCCAAGAATGCCTCCAAAATTTGCTTCTTTAAGTCTTCAATAGATCTTCAACAATACCACAAGGATGTCTGCCTTAGTAAGAGACCTATATAAACTTGGAAAATATTTAATAAGCCTCCTTCAATAAGGGTCAACGATTATTGTCCAATCTCAAAGACTGCTTCACAAAGCCTCCCAAAAATATGTAACTGTGTGTGCTTAAGGAATGCCAAAAATGTTGCAACCTGCTCCAAAAAACCTAGACCTGAAATGTGCTCAAATATGCCATAACAAGTTTGTCATAATAGATTATATTATTTTCCACAAGACTCAGTTCTGAAGCTCTCCTACAGATCTGAATTTTTTTGTTCGTAAATAAGGCTCAAAACAGTCTTTTAAACACTGTCTCAAACATGCATTAACATGCCTTTAACTGCAGCCTAACACATGCTTATAATGCATCCCTTCCTGCAGCCTACATAGGCCTAGTGTGGCTCTTCTTTTGGCTTACATAGATTTGACAATCACAATGTTGTACGCATTTCAGAGATATGCCCAAAACCAACGATCTGAAGTGTCTTTTTTTTTTCTCAACAGTTTGCTGTAGCATAGATAATCTGAGTTCTAGTTAAATTTTGTCCTCAATATTTTGAGCTTTCACATATATTATTGAAATTCTAGATCAACAAGTCCAAGTTTGAAAAATGTATAAATATATTTTCCCAAATATATCCTTAACTGTCCTCGTCGGCCTTAGTTCACCTTCTGTGATTCTTCTCTGAAATCTTGACCGAAAATAATGGATAAAATGAAGAGTACAGATTTCTATTTATACTGGTTTGACATTTGATGAAGAGACACGTCTCTTGGATGACATTTCAAGCCTACACAAGTTAGCTTAGGTCAGCTCAATGTCAGAGTTAATTTCCTGAACGTAAAAAAATCAATATCTCCCAAACTATTCGGTGTTTCGGGAAAAGTAATGGCTCATTAGAAAGGGAAAAATATACTCTACAATATGGTATAGGATCCATTTTGAAAGGTTACCTCGAAGGTGGTGAAAAACATTTTTCTTTGTGACTTCCCTCAAATTATTTAGTGAAGAAAATGATTAGGTCATAATGGCTTCTTTATTTGGCTTCTCCATTGTTTGTCTTCTCCATTATTTGGCTTCTTTATCGTCATAGGAACATGTAGGACATCCACATCATCATGATAATGTCCAACAATGAGTGCATCACCCATGTCATCACATAATGGTGCAATGATATGTTATAGTGCAGCATTATTAGGAGAAATACAAAATAGTTTTCCAACCCTCAAATGATCTCCAACCATGATCATCATATGTCATCATCAAGTATCAAAGTGTATGACATCATCACATAACATGAAGGGTTAAAATCTAGATCAAGTGCATGCAACATTAGATCAAAGACTTCTTAGGGCTTCTTTCATTAGTGGTTTGACTTCTTCGTGATTTTACATCTTCATTGATGGCATGACATCATCATCTTGAATGAGACATCTCAAGAATATTGACATCTCGATTAATGTCATATTGACATCAATGAAAACCTTCACCAACAGGAGGAAGACGTGAATCTTCCAGAACCATCCAAAATAATAACCAGTGTTGTCAAGAGTAAGACTTCTTCAAAAGAGCCTGAGAAGCAAGTCCTGAAAGAAATGGATGACTGGGAAGATGTAGCCGAGCTTTCAACTCCTATGAATGAAGTAGCTATTTTAGTTACTGAATGTTCAGGAAACAGAAAGTACTCCAGTGATTTTTTGTTGACAATCATGGATCAATGCAAATATCTACCAAATCATTTTGAAATTTGTCTAGACATTATTCAATTACTTGGAAATTCATAAGCACTTGCAAGTAATGTAGGAGAGGCTGATGCATTAGCAAGCACGACAAGAGGAATTGACAGGAAATTGAGTGGGAATTATCTACTTGAACGTCGTGGGAGAAATATGGCCAGTTTGGATGATGATATATGGGCCAAGTCGGTGGATGCTCTTACTAATGGTTGTGATATGTGGATGGATGCGGATCTTAGTGGTTCCTCTATTGTGTGTCAAACTGGCCAAGGTTATAATATTTGCTTTGCAAGAAATACCTATGCAGCACAAATGAGTATGAATTTCATCCTTCCTGGAGGGCCTTATGTACAAGCACCACTTCCACAAGTTGGAGTAGTGAGAAGTAATTCTAATGCTAATAGGTGGCAGTGTGCTGCTAGTTCAAAAAAGGGTTTAATTCCTCCTCCACAACCTTCTCTTCCCACAATTCATATATTAGAGAACCGATATGAAGTGGGCAAGGTTTTTGATGAGGATCAGTTGAAACAAAGACAAATTAAATCCATCCTTAATAAATTAACACCCCAAAACTTTGAGAAACTTTTTGAACAGGTCAAAGAAGTGAACATTGACTTTGCATCATGTCTTCATGGTATTATATCTCAAATATTTGATAAAGCCTTGATGGAGTTGGATTTTTGTGAAATGTATGCAAAATTCGGTTTTCAACTTGCTGCAAGAATACCATAATTTTATGAAGATAATGAGAAGGTTGTTTTCAAGCGAGTTCTTTTGAAAAAAATTCAGGAAGCATTCGAAAAAGATGAAAGAGAAGAGGCAGAAGTTGAGAAAGCAGAAAAGCATGGTGAAAAAATCATTTCAACAGAAGAAATATGGGAGAAGAAGGCTGCAACATGATGATGAATGATAGGAAATATAAGGTCTATTAGTGAGCTTTATAAATAAATTATGCTGACTGAAAGAATTATGCATGCATGCATCAAGAAATTAACTGGTGAATTTAAGCATCCATAGGAGGAAACTGTTGAAGCTCTGTGCAAACTGATCAGAACTATTGGTCATATGATTGAATATTCAAAGGCCAAGGAACATATTGATGCTTACTTTGATAGGATGACAAAATTGTCCAATAACCAAGGGCTTCCCTCTAGGCTGAGGATCATGTTGAAGGATTTGATTGATCTGAGGAGGAATGGGTGGAAAAAAGGGAAGAAAGTTGAGGGCCCCAATAAAATAGAGGAAGTGCATTAGGATGTTGTGCAGGAACTACATGGAAAAGGAGGCTGCTCTCGAGGTACCAATATGGGACATTCAAATCAGAGAAATGTGACACCACTTGATCATGGTGTGAGAGGACCTGCGATGCCACCTTACATGGAAAGTTCATAGACGAGTTCACTTCCACATATGGGTGGAATTAAAGGGCCACAACCCCATATGGGACCATGTGGCTGTGGATTTATAAGTCAAGATGCTCAGATTGTGGATAGGGCTCAATTTGAAAATCAGTCTATGCCAAGCCCTTCAACACACAGAGCTTCTGACGATGGCCACTTGACTCTTGGTCCTAAGGGAGGTCTTAGCAAGGGAATAAGAGGGAGGGCTCAACCTCTGCTATATGATAAGAGTGCTCTAGCAGATATTCCACCATTCACATCTTGAGAAATATACAAACAGGTGCAGGTCCGATTTTAGGTTGTAGTTCTGACTAGATGCCAGTGAGTATGAGAGATGCCATTTTGACAAGGACTTATGTTGCATAAAAGCCTTTATTTGAAAAATCATGTGTCCAGGAAATAAATGTTTTGGATAATGACATAAGAGGCTTTAAGAATTCATACTCATCTAGTGACAGAGGTGGGAAGACTGAAAATGCTGAATTTCAACTGTAAGAACATTCTTCTCAAATAACTTTGAGTTCACAACTCATTGAGGTTCAACTTAGGAAAAATGCTGAAATGGAAATCAAAGAATATTACAGGTGGATTCCTTTAGAAAGCTTCTATGCATTTTCATTATGTATTTTATAGAATTCGACAAGTTTCCCTGAATTTTTCTTAATTTTGCATGACATACTATCCAATGTGAGAGATTTGAAGGAGGAAATTTTTTGTGTAGATGACCTTAAAGCACCATTGTTCCATTCAACGTCTATGGTTTCACTTTGGATATTATATTATTTTTTCAGGAAAGATGTTGAAATTGATCTTATGGGGAATCTACTTACACATTTATGCAAGTTTGAGCCTTTCTTTCTAAATCAAGGACATCTTACTGAAGGGTAATGTGAAATTTTATGTTTGTTCTTATTCAAATTTGAATTTATTTAAGGACTGCTACAGTCTATGGTCATTTGCGATTATGAATTATAACTATATATAATTTTGATGTTTCTAGGTTGGACACTGTACTATTTTCATTGGAGGATGCTACCATTGATGTGCCCAAGGCTCTTGAGTTCCTTGGTCATGTAGGGTCAAAATCCACTAAGCTGATTCCATGTCATTAGAACAATTTTGCATCCTTCCTGGGAAACAAATCCATTACAAAATAGGAGTTTCCCAAGAAGGAATTTATAACATGAAACCAAAAAATTACAAGCAATGTTAGTTTGTCTTTCCAACGCATATCATAGAGAAAAATGGCTTTATTTAGGCTACTCATCCATATAGGTTCAATGTGCAATTGGTTAATTAGATATTGAATTGTATTTCTTCAATATATGTGCAATTCTAATTAATGGCTCAACCTATTCTTCTATCATGTCTACAAGAGACCATGGGTAGGTATGACTAAGGGCTCCTCTGCTATTTTTTACTGTAGAGTAGGCGGTCTCAACAGAGTTATAACAAAGTAAAAAAGAACTATAAGCTTGGCAACTATACAAATAGGAATTTTCCTAAACTTGACATATTTGCTCTTTGTTGATGATGTTTTGCTTTTGGGTGATATGACCAAGGTAGTTGCAATTATGTTGAACGACCCCACCCTCGAAGAATTGAAGTTGTTACCTTAAAAACAACCAACAATTGAGGAGATACAAGAATCAACACCATCTTTGATTTGAACCTAAATAGTCTTATTATCTCTGAGCATTTCACTAATCACAATGACCAATATATTCTCCTCATGGATTATTTCTCTCATTCTATTTATTAGTAAAATCCACAAAATGTATCCCTACATTTGAATCTTGGGAAAAAAACATATAATTGTTATCATTTAAATTATCCATATCTCTTGGAGCCCAAAAATCCATTTGATTTGGATAAGCTTTATTTATAACCTCAAAAGCAACCCTATTATAAACTGAAGGACCGTTATGTCCACTTGAGTCTTGAAAAGGTGTGATGGAATGAAATTGGGTGAAGACTAGATCCTGTTTACCATGTCATAATCTAGGTTCATCGAGATGGCAACCTTGGTTTGAAGATATCCACCATACAAACTAGGACCACCCATACTTATCGTTTCCATCTCGCTTTCATCATCAAGATTAACATACTGAGGACCTATAACCTATGGAGGCCCATGGTAGTTATTGCAATGTAATTTATTAGAATACATGCCATTTCTTATTATGAGATTTACCACATCCAAAAATGGCATCATTCACATAATTTTGAAGAAGTCTACAAATTAGGCCAACATAATTTTTTTTCACATTTACGACTTCCCTCAAATTTGTTGGTTCTTGAAGCTCAAGCAATTTCATAACAAAAATATGCAAATTCAAACAACAAAAATGGTCCACTCTCTTTTCCTTTTCTACTATTATAATGAAGTTTTATTAGAGACACTATTTGTTTGTTTGTTTTGGTTAGAAAAGGGTTTGCTCTTGGTTTTATGCGAATTTCAATTTATCATATGTAGCATCCTGAGAAATGGGAAAGGATAATGTGTGACATTTATCTTGCAGAAATTGATGCTGAATGAAAGGATACATAGTTTAACCAAACTACAATTTACTTTTGTAAAGGCAGAGGAACATCTTAAAAAACTGCCTAAGAATACACCATATATAAAGTTTGACCATAAGTAGTATATGCATTTTTCTATTGTAGATATGTTATTTTTTCTACCCAAGATATCACAACAAGAAAAATATTGATATTGCAGAAATTGTTTGAGGACCTCATTGAGGTTGATTTTTCTGATGTCCTATTTGATTGATACTTCATATGTTAGGAAGGATTTAAATATGAATTAAAATGTTCATGAAACAGATCATATTCAAATTTTATAGATATGAAAGATAAAAACAAATGTCAATGTCTTTGTTTGATTGTTACTTGACTTTGCTGTGGGTAGGTTACAGGAAATGTGATTGGAAAAATGATGAGGAGACGATGCATATCACATCTTGGACATGGTTCATTCGTCGTTAGAGATCACTTAGACACCTAAGCCACCGAATTTGGAAATGTTTCTTGTGCGAATTCCTATGGTTTTTAATGTTCTGATGATTTCACCTCATGGTTATTTTGGGCAAGCGAATGTCTTAGGAATGCTACACATGACATCGGTGGACAGGTAATTTTTTTTTTAATTGCAATTTACATTTGATGACATCCTCTCTTTATTGTTTGATTGTATTTTGGACGTTTCTTTTGATTTTGTTTTATATTTTAACTATGAAATTGAAAATACTTATTACCATGTCCATTTAAACAATAATCAAAGCTTGCAGATGAAATTAGTATTACACTATATTGATTGGAGTCCTTATAGCTATTTTGTGTTAAAATATTTTCATGAATATCAGAAAAAGTTACTTTCATGTTGTTATTTGAGTACATGTTGTTTATATACTTGACTAAATTCATGCGTTAAAAAATGAAATGTTGTTGTGAATAAAATGACAAGGATTAAACATCACACCTCATATTATTTGTTTTCACAAGTTATCTACAACTCAAGCTTTTTAGCGTATAACTTAGTTGACATGATTGTTCTTAAGCTTTCCTTGAAAGTTGAATACTAAGTTACTAAGGTGTTCTTTTCTATATATGGTGATATTTTATTTGCTTTGTTTATACAGGTTATCTGGCCACATTATAGTAACAGTTATCACCCAAATGAAGAAAATTTGTTCGAGTTTCTTACTTCTATGGGGAAAAATGGCTTTTACATTGCTGTTGTTGAGGTATATGTCATATAAACTATTTATAGTCTAATTTAATTTATATTCTAGTGTTCATTGTCTTTCATGTTTTACACATTGTATCTTTGTTTTTAGAAAATGAACTTAGTATTGATGGTAAGAAGCATGAATTGAAAAAAGAGGGGAGCAATAACATTGGAGCGACAAATGCGAAAAGAGAGAGAGGAGAAATGGTCTGGTGATAGTCTTAGAGCCAATATTCTGCACAAGTCACATGTATAAAGATTGATGGTCAAGTCTTCAAAGTTGGTGAATTCACCTGCAATGCCTTGAAAACACAATGATAATGTTTTGAAGTGATGAAACACCATTTCATGTGTAAATTGTAGTCCAACCAATGGAAAATCATATTGTAATACTTTAACATTTCATATAATATAATTTATGTGGTTGAGATTATTTATAGTTGTACTTGATATTGTTTAGTATTGTAATTAAAATATGCTACATTGTGTTTTCCTATTATATGAACATGCACATTGTATGACATTTTTTAAATCGTACAAATTAATTTATGTTGATAATAATTCACACAAAATCAATTTAAAACTACTAAATTAGTAGTTTACATTGATTAATGATGAACACAAATAAAATGAATATGACTAAATTAGTTATTTATAATGATTATTAATGAAAGTAAATGAAATGAATATAAACTACTAAATTAGTCATTTATATAATGAATAAATGACTACTGCAAATGATAAATTTGTGACTACAAATGACGACTAAATTTGCATATATATGACTACTAGTAGCTAATTTACAGTATCTTATAACACGACTAAAATTTAGTCATATTTCTTCGGTCATTAATTGGTTTCAAACAATGACTAAAAATTACATACATATGACTATTAGTAGCTAACTTACAGTATCTTATAACACGACCAACATTTTGGTCATATTTCTTTGGTCATTAATTGGTTTTATTGGGTGATCATATAGTAATATATTTTGTTGTATATTTGGTCATTAATTGTGACAATTAATGACTAAATCAAAGATTAAATCAATGATTAAAGCAATGACCAAATCAATGACTAAATTAATGATAAAATCAATGAATAAATCAATGACTAAATTAATGGCTAAATCAATGATTAAATTAATGACCAATTAATGACCAAATTAATGACCAAATATACAACTAGACAAAAAAATTGAGATAACCAATTAATGACTAAGTTAAAAACGACCAAAAGTTCGTCGTGTTATAAGATACTGTAAATTAGCTACTATTGGTCACCGACCGAAAAATAGTCGTTTATATGCAAATTTTAGTCATTTTTTTAGTAACTAATTAGCCATTTTGTACTAGTGTTTAGTTATAATAGAATAAATTTCTCCCCACAGATAAACTTCAAGGGGCAAGGGGAAAACTTCTTGCAGTTTCAGAATATCAACCAGTTTTTATGGGAGTGTTGCAAGATAAACTTCTTTCCACATAACGTTCTTTGGTTCTTTTACAAAGAAAATTCTTTGTATCCAATCTCTGTGGAAGTCTTCATATTGATTTATATTTCTACACTTCAGATTCATTAAGACCATTTCATGTTTATCTGAAAGTGTAACATCAGCATCACAAAATTGGTCTTGGATCATAGTAGTCAGTGCACCAGTCATATTATTTATAGAGGTGCCATCTGGATTAAACATCACATCTCCGTTTTCATCTTTTAATACTTCCCTTTCCATTTTCTCAATCATAGTAGGGGAAGATTCCAATTCCCACCATCTTTCCAGTGTTCCTGTGAAACACTGAATCAAAGTTTTGCAGGATTCTACTTCAGTCTTTCCTGCAACACACATGATCTTGTATTCTGTAATCATTTGGTCAAGCATCTGCCTGATCTATGTAGTAGTTAGATTATCTAAATTCCACTCTTTATGACTACTGTCAAAAAATGTTTCCCTTGGGGGAATCTTTCCAGCACCAAAGAGATCAGGAGCAGAATTTTTGGTAAACTGTGGCCCAAGTGGCTCATATATAGGGAGAACTTGGGTCTTTGTATTAGACTCATGGGAGAGAGATGCTATGGTGAGCTTTTCATATTTAAATAGCTCAGACTGCTGTGATGATTTTTCAGCTTCTTTAGGGAACAACCAAGGAAACATAGAGACTGGGCTTTCACTAAGTTCTTGAGTATGTATAGGTTTCCCCTTATGCAAAATGAAGCTAGGATAGGTTTTTCTGTCTTTTTCAAATTCATCCTATCAACTTTATCTGACAGATTTGAAATCAAATGTCGTGTAGATATAGATTGTTCTATGATACAGTTCTCTACTTCATCAATCTTTTTGAAAGACTCTAAAGAATAATGTTTTGAAACAGAAGAATTGTACTGTACAGAATTTAATGCATTATTTAAATCATTAATAGAGACTTAGACTCTATCAATCTGGTCTTTTACTGAGGCAGCTTTAGCAACATTTTTCTCCAAGCCAGTGAGGGCTATGTTTGTCCAGTTAATTTGTTCACTAAATTTCTGGATTCTACCTTCAACTCCTATTGCTGCAGTATCCTTCTGAACTAAAGGATATGCATTGGCTGAATGATGTCCTTCTCCTAGGACAATACTTTTGAAAGGAGGATAAGAGGTAGAAGTTTCAATTTTTCTACTGTCAATGGCTATCCAAGAATGTGAAGAGGAAGTTGTAGAATCAGTAATCAAAACAACATCTGATTCTTTAACCATTTTCCATGAATAGAAATAAATCCAAACATTTATTTCTTCCATATAGGCTTTCCAATCATTGGCTAGTTTTATCTTCTCCTCTGCTGTATGCGTGAGACCAAATTCATCAGCTTTTGGATGTGTATAAATATCCCAATTCAACATTTGCTTCATCCATTGGGTAGGGATATGATGTCTAGAACATCCATCCATCAAAGTATAAAACTTTTTAATTTCAGGGATTGATGGTCTCTTACAGCCTTTTGGCATATCCTTGAATCTGCATTCTGGGATCAGTCTATCTTTTTGTTCCAGGTAACCAAGTCCATATTTGGGGTTGTCTACAGGCCTCATATTTGTGAAAATAGCAGTTAACCTTGGATCTTCTTCTTCTAGTGTGGGAAATAGATGCATCATAAGAACATGTTCATCCTCATGTGGAAATGGAATGTCTGAACTCGGAAGGACCACATTCCTAGATTTTCTCAATCTATGGAGCTCCAGAATTTGTCAACAATTTCATGATATTTTTTTCATTTACTATCCAATCTTGGTCCATCATATAGTAGGGATAAATTACCTATATTATCTCATTCAAAATTTACCCAATGTTCTCTCAATATTCTGCAAAATTTATGATATTAGGCACATAATATGAAATTATCTATAAACCATCCTAAGAACATATTAAAGCTAAAAAAATGTTATTAAGTGTAGAAGGAGATATTTAAAATAGATTTTATGTGCCTAAGAAATTTTAGATGGGACTTAATTTATGTGTATTTTGGAGGCCCATCACTAGTCCATTAATTCAAAGTGACTTGAGTAGACCTTAGCTTACTATGTATATAACAATTCCACCTCTTAAGTTTGTACGAACCCCATACTGATAATTAAAGTTGGTAGCCTTGGGATTTACCACACTCTTTTTGCAATACTCAGGCTCATTAATAATCCACAAATATCACCAACCAGTATAATACTTACATGCACACTGTTAAGTTTGTACAAACCCCAGGCTGATAATTAAACTTGGTAGCCTTGTGATTTACGAGACTTTTGTTTCAATACCAAGGATCATCAATAATCCAAAAATATCACCAACCACTAGGATACTTAGAGGCACAAAGTAAGCTATAACATACTAGGTATTTTAAGTGGATGGGATTTCTACAACAATTTCATTTAATGATCAAGTATAATAAGGGAGACATAAACAAGTTTTCCGAAATTCTTTCAAATCCATCCACATAAAATATCATATATTTTGGATCTTTAATGCATATGGATCCATTCAGCTATGATGCAGACATAGGGTAATATATAGAAGATGAGGACTTAAAGGAGGTTTTTCAACAGTTATAGAGTCAGAGTCGCATGGATAATGGAAATAATATCATTGACTACAATATCTAGGATAGGTTACTCTACAAGTCAGACATGTCATTTGTTGCTAAAGGTGAGCAATTGAAACTTATTTGAGAGGCTCATTCCTCTAAGTTTGTGGGGTGCTTGGTACGAGGAAGAGAGTGGCCAACTTGCATAGGTATGTGTATTATCCGAAAATGCAAGAACAAGTAGGTAGGTTCATAAGAGGATGCATGAGTTATTGTACAAATAAGCCTAGTAACATGAAACAGGGTCTATGTCATCTCATAGTTGTAACCACCCATCCTTGTTAAAGAATTTCCATGGAATTTGTGGGACGTTTCACAACAATGAAGAAAGGGCGTGACTACATAATTATGGTAGTTGATAGGTTCAATAAGATGTGGGTTTTGATGCTCTGTAAAAACAAAGTCAATGGGAAAGGATTAACAAACTTTTTTTTTAGACAATTGTAGGTGTACTTTGGGATACCAAGGATAATTTTTTAGTTCAACATAATATTCATCAGTACATTTTGGACCACATTGCGGGGGAAAATTGATACAAATTTAAATAGGTTTAAAACATTCCATCCTCATACAGTTGGGAAAACATAAGTAATCAATGGAACATAGGTGTATCTTCTGAGGGGTTACACCATTCAAAGACCTAAGATGAAAAATTTGTATGCATACATCACTCTTATAACAAAGTAGTCCACAATTTTACAGGTATGTCTGTATTTGAATATTTTTTTGAATATTTTCCTCATTTAACTTTTGATATTGGATATGGGAAACAAGAAGGAGTAAAAGAGTATCTTATAGGGGATGCCTTGAGGGCTAAAAATTTTATTGAGAAGTTTATGCAAATCCATATATAGGTACATAAGACAGTGTCAAATTCACGTGAAAAATATAAGGCCATGCATTATTAACACAAAATAGAGAATTCACTCAAGGTGGGAGATAGAGTATGGTTACAGTTGAACAAAGAGAGGCTACAAGGTCTTGGTAATAATTTCAAGGCTCTAGGATATGGTCCCCTTGAGATACTAGAGAAGGTGGGAGATAATTCCTATAGAATGATTCTACTCCCATATAACCTCATATACTCAGTTATAAATTTAGGGAATCTAAATTTTTATGAGCCTTCCATGCTAAATCATGGAAGGGAACATATCCTACCTTTTGTGGAGGATTTAACACCAGATCCTTAACAAAAGTTGAAAAAATAAACTTTTTTGTAGAATATGTGTGAAACTAAAAGACATAGGAAGCATGACCTTTGGAAAATTGGGTTAAAATTACAACTTCTAAACAAGGCCAAATGGTGCACTCGAGAGAAGGTGGAGGAAAATTTCCTCATGTCATTTAGTATAAAGTTTTGGGCACAAAAATATTCCCAAAATAGTGAGTTGTGATCCATATTTGATCATTATATTGTTTTTCATCCATATCAATGATTTCAAAGTGAAAAAAGTGGAGCAGTTAGCTCACAAGACCTTTCTTTCCAGCAGAATATAGATTGGTAAATTGGAGTTTGAAAATTTCCGGGGGGGCATCAAATGATTCTTTGTGGAAGTAATACTTACCTCTTTAGTGGAACACCATTTTTTCCATATTATACATATAAAAATCTTCCCAAAATCATAACAATCACCTCAATCAAAGTATTTATGCAAAGGTTATGCCACTTAGAAGTGGGTACTTGTATTTTCACCTCCATAATATGTTGGGGTGCAATGTGAACCCCATAAATCATGAAAAACGGGCTAGCCATGTGATTATGATGAATAAATATATAAAATAGTTCATATTATATCTCCAGTTAAGAGTTGATGGAGTCAAACATAACCACTAGTAGGCTATTGAGTTGTGTTATAACCAATCCACTAGGAGGAAAAAGGGTTCCATTATTTTCAATTGAATCGGTTCCATAGGAATGTAAAGCAGCTGAGATGGATAGGGAGAGCATACACAAAGATTATTTTTTATTCTAGTATCTCACAAGACACATGCCTTACTTTTCTTTACTCACATCCATTTTCTACTTAGAGAAAGAGAGCAAAGGAACCTCATCTTCTGGTTGGGTTTTCTCCGGAAATGGTTTCCCAGGATATATCATGTGTCAATCATGATTCTATGAGTTGTTATTACATTTTTCTCTATTTTATGCATGATAATAATATAAACTCATACACAATAAATAATGATTTATAGATCCAAAAGTCTCAAGAGAAATATATCCTCATATTGTAGATTTCAAAATTTTAAGTATAATTTATCATATATGTTGTGGAAAATGCTCTAGTGAAATATCCATGGAAGTTTACAGATTAAGAAATGGAGATACAGTTTGAAAAATCCATGTAATTGGCCATAAAATATGTGAAATGAATTTTAGGGAAGAAACAATGTTAAACAAAAAAAATATCGAGGTATTATTGATTCTTCACAAGTAAAGAAAATATAAATGTATGTGTGGTTCTAGAAGATTACATGCACAACATGAAACCATGGAAGACATTTACAAGGGTTACATATGAAATATTAAGAAGTGTTACATTATTGTAGTGTTAGTGGATGGAGATCCACATGTTTATCCATTATGGGTTGCCAAAGTTATAAAGGTCATTGAATAAAATGGAGATGATTAGGTATTTACAGTACAATAGTATGCAATACATAGCCATTCAATGGTGCACATAAAAGAGAGATGGTGGTTTAGAAATGAATCAATAGAAATATAAAATAAATGGTCCAAATATAAATATTCATTGCACTTACCTATTAAAATTAGAGAATGTCTAAATACTTTTTTATGACTTCAAGATGACAATGAAAGGATCTCTTTGATATAGGACCATAGATATTATCAAGAGGTTTCTACCACAAGAAACAATGGTAAGACGGAAATTCTTTAAACCCAATCGTAGATCTAGAAGGATTTTGACATCTCCAATATTGGGCATAAATTTCGACTCGGATGAGAAAAATGGTTGGTAATAGATAAAAATATGGGTCATCTATATCTTCATCCCTTCATTCACCTGAATATGATGTAGATTTTGATGGTCTGTGAGAATATATGAGTCAATATGAATAATTTTATGAAAAAAATTATATAATTTTCGATCCATTTGATACTTGCATGGTAACGTGAAATAAATGCTTTAACTTGCATATTATCATATGTGAAGTTTTGAGTCATTTTTATGATTGTTGGACTATATGTTTTAATTAAGAAAAAATCATTAGTTTTAAATATTGACAGTGAAACAATAACTTTGAAAATTAATTACTTCCTAAGGCATTTGTCTGGGAAGAATCTCCCCCCCCCCATGTCACACTGTCTTTTTGTGGGCCATCGATCTTGTGTTAGACGATTAGAAAAATTTACATCTTTAGATCATAGGTGGTGTAACCTCCCAAAATAATTAGGAACTAACCAGTTCTGGTGATTGTTGTACTTTCTTGCCTCAGATATTCTTCATGTATCAATTTTCTCTATCATTTCATCTTTCATACAGTCGATTATTTTCCCATCTTCGATTTTAGTTTTAAAACTTTTCCATGTTCTCTAACCTTTTTTCTTCATAATTTTAGAAACATAGTTGTTATCGGGTTATGGGTTGTATGTTGAATGGTAGTTATGTCCCATGAGGATTCATTTTCACTTATGTTTCATTTTTATCTGATGTTTTTGGTTTTTAATAATTTAGTTTCATTTAATATGTAAATAATAGTTTCTGTTAAGAGTATAGATTGCCAAGTTGGAGAGTGTTTTGGGTTGATTTATGCCTTTAAATCGTAATTATGGCTTCTAATTATGCCTCGTGATAACAATGGTTGTGTATTATGTTCATTTCATTTAAGGATGTAGAGTGATTACAATGGTTGTGTATTCGGTTCAGTTCATTTAAGGATGTAGATATGAGTGAATACCTTCGCGTGTAAGAGTAAATGATGTATTATGGTTAAATTTAATGTGAATTGTTTTGGGTGTGTTTCTCAAAATTACTGTGAATGTAATTAAAATTGAAAATATGCCTGAAATGACCAACCATGCCATTTGAATGGGCCACATTAGAGGAAATTTCAGCCTAAAAGTGCCCATGAAATTTTCCTGTAATTTCCAAGCAGGTAAGTTTTCGTGGCTTTTTTTGTATTTTTCTTTTGGTTTACAAAGGTTTTTCCTTTGGCCTGAGTGTTTTTCTTATAAATATTTACTCATCGTTGATGCATGTTGTTGGGCAAGATACGAAGATTCTAGACTTCCGTGTCACTGTAGGTGCAATCCGAGTACCTCAATGTGTTGTTCACGATTCTGGGTAAGCCATACCTTGTCCCTGGTTCACATTGTTCTCTTGCTTGTTTTCTGGAATTGTCGATTCATGGCTTATTGAGGGCAAACCCTCTTCATGAATAGGTGTGGCCTCTAGCCACTTGAGCTTGTTGCATGCCAGAGTCTCTCTATTATCTCTCGACATGAAGGGTTTGGAACACTCTTTTTTATGTTAACAAAGATTCACTTCTCTATTTTATGTTCTTTCTTGGAATAGAGGGTCATATGTTGTTGTTTGTGACATTGTGTGAACATGCATAGTTCTTTTGAAATTTGTTTTTTTACTACGCATGATGCACAACCTGAACTTGTACATGATGGTTCTATTTTAGTTGTAAAGGACATCATTATTGTTTATCCGGATTACTAATACTTATATATTGCATAATCTTTTGTCATAGTATATAATTACATGCATGTTTCTTATTTTACAATTCCATTATGCTTCTCAAATTCAGTCTGTGTTCTGGTTCTATGTGTTGGTCGTTTGAGTTTCTATGCTATGAGTTCAATTTTCCATGGAGATTGTTTTTCTTTTAAGCTTTCAATATTTAATTAAATGTTGTAAGAGTTTTTTTGGTTTATATCATAAATATTATTGGCTAGGGGATCATGATCCCTGTCCTGTAGATATTGGGCTAGGCTTCTCCACCCCTAGGTTTACTGATATTCCTGACTCATCACATTATAAGGGTTTTATTTTAAAAATAAGATCGCTAGTTACAATTCCCAAGTCATGTCGATTCCTAATTCTATTTTTTTGGTTACCATAAAATTATAATTCTTTCTTTTCTCGATAATATCTGTCAAGTATGTTTTTCACCATAGCATTTTTAGCATGGTCCATTTATTTTTATTTCCAACTGTTCTTACGCCCTATATTCTCTAGCTGTACTAATATTTAGAATAGGTATAGACCACACAGACTATCATAACCACAGAAAGTTTTAAGCAATAAATATATCTGTATTCACTTATTTTACGTCGATTTTCTTCCTATGTATGCTAATTTTAGAGTTATCGCCTCTTTTCAAAGTAGATGGAATTTAACAATATCTCTAATTAACAGTCAACTAAAAGTTACCTCTGTAGACAAATAAAAAAGAAATTATCTTTCTGTGTGAATAAGTTAAACCATTAAGTTCAATATACTTATCTCGGTTTCTGTTGATTAAATGATGGCACCGCCAAACCATGAGGGAGGCAATCACGTCCTCTTCTCTCCCCGTGGTCCGCACCAGAGTTTAGATAGTAGGTTTTCTTTTTCTGAAGTTATACCTCAGGACCCAAGTCTAGTCTACCTTTCTTCAGGTACAAACTTCCACTGGTAAACTGTCAGCTCTGGACAACTCTGTTTTTTTCACATTCTTACTGATGTGAAACCATTTTTCCATTCTAGAACAGAACCCCTTCCCATTCTCATTATTTCCTTCTATCCTCTTTGGGAGGGTAAATATCGGAAACTGCCTCTTCCTTTTACTCTAGAATTTGGGAATTCTTTAGCATGCAGTTAATAAATTACTCAATGCAATTTATTATTTATGAAATAAAATTCTAGTTTTTTTTTCACTTAATAAATTCAAATATATCAGTAAATTATTTTAACATAAATTGAAAATAAAATGGGGTGTTACATCTTCCCCCATTAGAGGCAATCATCATCCCCGATGTTTACTTTCTTACATAAACATTTCAGAATATGTCTCTCGAATAGAGTTTTCATCCTCCCAGGTAGTCTCCTCTAGGCTGAAGTGCTTCCATTGCACCTTCACTTAGGGGATGACTTGTCTCTAGAGAATTATTTCTCTTTGATCGATAATACGCTGAGGTTCTACCATAAATTTGCCATCCAATTCTACTTGAAATTAGTAGATTTTTAATTAATTTAATTAATAACTCTTCTTTCCTAGAAGTCATAATGTAAACATAAGTTACATGTATGTTTTGCCAGTGTATCACATGCTTCGGGTCATGTATGTATCACTTCAGTAAAGATACCTGGAACACATTATGTACCAATATATGAGTAGGAAAAGGTAGTCGATAAGCCATTGGCCCTATCCTTTCCAAAATTTGGAAAGGTCCACAATATCTGGGAGCCAATTTGGCACAGGTATTCCACCTTAAGGTGATTTTCTTGGGTTTAATTATTACATACACCTGGTCACTAACTTCGAATTCTTGAAAGCTTCTTCTCTTATCGGCATATACCTTCTACCTATCCTAGGCTTCCTTTATATTCTATCTAATTTTTCTTACCTCCCACTACATTTCCTCCATCATGTCTAGTCCAGGCATTAGTTTTCTTTTCGGACTACTTCATTTTATGGGGGTCTGGCATTGTCTACCATACAATGCCTCAAAAGGAATCATTGTGAGAGATTCCTGGTATCCATTGTTCTAGGTGAATTCGACCATATATAAATATTCTTCCCACATTGTGCGTTGCTGCATCACATACATGTGTAGCATGTATTCTAATATCTAATTCATCCATTCAGTCTGTCCATTGTTTGAGAATGGTAAGTTGTACTAAACTGGATATGTGTCCCAAATCTAGTAAATAGAGCTTTCAGGAAAGTTGAGGTGAACTTTACATCTCAATCTGAGATGAAAATTCTGGGAATGTCGTCCAGTCTAAATATATCCCTCATGAAGACATCAACAATCTTACAGTCTTGTAAGTCGACTGAACATGTATGAAATGAGATACCTTGTTAAGTCTGTCCACCACAACCATGATTGAATCATTGTGTCTTTTTCTTCTTAGTAGACTTGCGATGAAATCAAGAGATGTGACCTCCCACTTCCATTCTGGTACAGGTATGGCCTGAATAAATCTCACTGGATGTTAGTGCTCCACCTTAACTTGCTAACACTCTAAACACTTGGTCAAATATTCAATAATGTTTTTATGCATTCCATGCCAAAAATAGTCCTTTCTAATGGTTATCAACATCTTTTGATACCCAGGGTGTCCAACATAGGCACTCTGATGATATTAATCCAAAATCAACTCCTTCAAGCTTATTTGGTTTGGAATACATATCTTCCTCGAAAGACTAAGATTTTTTTTATCATTAACTCTATAATTAGATTTATTTCCTTATTTTTTCGTTTCTTTTACTTGCTAACATAAGAATTGATATTCAAGATCTCTCTTCGATCCCTCATTTATTTGTTTCTGAAATATAAATTGTGCGTGGTTAAAGTATAGTTCATAGATGCCATGAAGTTTACTGCCCAAATCATCCTTTACGTAGTTTTCTTTGTTGTTCACGTGTTGAATATCCAAATAAAATTCACTTAGGAGCACATTACATATCGCTTGACGAGCATTCAAGTCATATTTTTTAAAGTAAATCATAAAGCTATTATGGTTAGTCCTTAGCACAAACCTTTTTCCCAACAAGTAATGTCTCCATACCTTGAGAGCATGTACTACCAGAGTCAATTATAAATCATAGGCAAAGTATCACTGCTCATCATCCTTTAGATTTCTGGATTCATACATTATTACCTTACCATCTTGCGTCAATACTGCTCCCACCCCTTCATTAAAAGCATCTGTGCAGACTTCAAATTCTGTGTTTGGGTCAACCACTTGTAACACAGGGGCAGTGGTTAATAGTTCATTTAACCATTCAAAACTGGCTTGACATTCAGTAGTCCACTTAAAAATACGTCCCTTCTGCTGCAAGGAGGTGGTGGGAAAGGCTATCTTAGAAAAGCCTTTGATGAATCCCCGGTAGTAACCAGTTAGGCCCATGAAAGAACACATGTCTGGCACATTTTCTGGGGACTCTCCATTCCATTAATTTTTTTATTTTTTTGAGATCTATCGAGATCCCTTCAGCCGATATCACATGGCCCAGATATTGGATCTGCTCTTTGTACAAATTTCATTTTCTAAACTTGGTGTAGAGTTGATGTTCCTACAACATTTTCAACACTAAGCATAAATTTTCTTGGTGTTCCTTCATATTTCTAGAGTATATCAATATGTCATCAATAAAAATTAAAATAAATCTATCTAGATATGTGTGGAATATGCCATGCATCAAGCTCATGAATGTTGTTGGTGTATTAGTTAATCCGAACGATAGTACCACAAATTCATAGTGTCTGTACCTGGTGCGAAAAGTTGTTTTGGATGTCTCTTCATCTTTAATCTCGATCTAGTGATACCGAGATCTTAGGTCAATTTCTGAAAACAATTTTTCTCCTTTTACTTGATTAAAAAGATAGTATATATGTGGAAATGGATATTTTTTCTTGAATGCCAACTTTTTAAGCTGTCGGTAATCCACATACGTTCGCATCGTTCCGTATCTATTTTTAACGAACAACACAGGTGCTCCCTAGGGGGACACACTCAATCGAATATACTCTTTTTCGAACAGTTTTTGCAGCTGCATTTTTAATTCCGTCAACTGAGGCACACTCATCCTGTATCGTGCTCACGATACAGGTGCTACTCCAGGTAGTAATTCAATGGTAAAATCAATATCTCTTTTTGGGGGTAATCCTGGAATATTTTCAGGAAATACGTCCACGAAATCTTGAACAACTCAGATATTTTCTAGCATAAGCGTCTTGTCTTTAGAGTTAGTAAACCCCACATGGATAGCATAGAGTTGACACCCTTTCCTGATGCATTTACCCAACTGAGTTGTTGTGATGGGGCACAATTGAAGTGGTTTCTTAATTCCGAACAATTCTTGACAAGTACTATCTTTCGCCTTGAAATATATAATTTTCTCCATGAAATATACTAGTGACCAGTGTCTCTCTAACTAGTCCATTCCCAATAGGATGTCATAATAACCCAAAGGTAAAATATTCAATTCTATGGGTATATATTGTCTGACTATTTCCAGGATACAATCTGACACTCTAGTATTAACTGTTCTCCTTGTCCCCATGGCCAATTGCACCAAATAGGGACTTTTAAATTTTTTTCTTTGTAGTTTACAGTTTTCAACTACTCGAGGGTTGATATAACTTAAACTGGCACCAGGATAAACCAAAATGGAAAGCTTTTGAGATTGTAACTTACCTTCCAGTTCTTTCATGGTTGGCTAGAAACCATCTTTCCAGTCCTTTAGTGCAACATTAATTCTTTGTATGTTTCGTGCAAAATCCCCTACTATAAACACCTCTTGAAAGTTGACTGTAACTTCCTTTCTTCCACGGTGAGGGAAATTTTTGACGTAATGTGCCTCACCGCATCCCCAACATTGTAATGGTGGTTTTTGGGACGATCCAAGGTCTGGCCTATTGGATGCTTTTGTAGGTCAATCTTCCAGTGCCCAATTGGGCTTTTGCTGGTTTCTCCCAAATTACCTATTTTCTAAATCTCTCAGATCATTTTTATAACTTCTTGGTGTGGTGTTTTTAGAATTCGAGGACCCATTTTGTCCTTTCTTTGGTAGCCAACTTCTACCAATTTCACCTTTCACCTTAAATTGCTGATAGCACATTCATGCTTTTCGTATCACCTCATCTATAGTTTTCATGTTTACAAATTTGATCCTTTCCTTCATATGAGAAGGCAGGCTGCTCAAGAGTTATTGTACTTTTTCTTTTCCATCTTTCAGGTATGGTACGTATCTTAGCAAAGAGGTAAACTTAGTGATGAATCCATCCATTGATAGTTGTCTCAATCTCAAATCATGAAACTCCCTCGATTTTTCATCATAAAATCGCTATGTTAGGTACTTGTTCTTAAAATATTACTGAAATTCATCCCATGTCTCATTCTGGTCTTCAATTGTACACATGTTTTCCACTTCTTCCCACCACAATGTGGCTTTTTCCTGCAACTGCTACATAGCAAGGTGAGCTTTGAGCTTGTTTTTATACTCATAGACTTGAAAGTATTTATTCATGTTAATTATCCACATTTAAGCTACTTCCTCAGTATCTCCATCTAAGTTAGGAGGTTTAATTTTCTGAAATTCACTTTGTAACTCTACCTTATGTTTATTCATTTCCTGTTGCTCAAAAGCATTTCCAGATTCTGCTTTGTTGTAGATTTTGTTTTTGTTACTTCACTGATTTCAACTTCCTTCCAGATTGTTATTCACTTGCTGCTATTGTTCTCCTTCTTCATGGGTGTCCCTTTCTGGACTAGGCTGTGTCGTAGGGTGGTTGTACTTATCCAAGAGACTCTTGAGTATTCTATGTTTTTCCATCATCATTCTTTCATTGTCGCTTCGCACATGAATAATTATGTTTGGAGTTATTGTAGTGTGTCTAACAGTTGGGTTGTCTGACGATGTTGTTCTTCTAGCAACCTATAGGTTTGATGGTGCTGATCCACACTCAATTGTACCTAGATTTGTAGGTTAAGTTACGGATTAGGCTGGGAGTGGGACGTCTACCCTATTATTCTTGATGATTTTTGGCTGGATCCTCTCCTCATTGGCTTGTTCAATAGCTTATGTCACTCCCTGTGCATGTAATTAACAAAATTGATAGTTTCTAGAGTTAGTTAGCTCAACTTGGCCTAGCGTGTGAACGACACTCTGATACCATATGTCACCACTACTAAAATTATACAAAAAAATTATTATTTACCAATCACATCATCGAATATTCAATGCTATATGACATGAAAATTCTATAGACTCATCATGTTTTATATGATTGTACATTATTTGTTTCACATTTTATTATTGGATAATGTTACACACATTCTCAAAGTTAATAGATACACATGATAATGCGATGTAATATGGTATTGGATTTCATTTAGACTTTTCAGCCTTTAAAAGATTTATTATTGTACTTATACTTTGATTGCATAATTGATGATCAGAAATGTTAGGTTAAATGGTTTGTGGTGGCATTAATCAATTCCACATCATTAAACCTGGACACCTGCCCTTATTGGTGGATGGAATTTGGCACATCTTAAATGCCTTGGTTCTTCGTGCCCATTGTAGATCTAGTTAACGCTAGATCTGATGGTGGTGGCTCTAGTTCTAGTGGTTAGGGTAACTACCCCAACCTGAAGTATGGAGGCAAAAATCATTTGTTTCATGATGTTCCTACGATGCAAGCTCTGTAAGTTTTTCTATTTATGACCCATCCTTCAGGCAGGTCCGTTATTTTCCTACCATATCACTTAGTTTTTTCTTCATGGCTTTGGCTTTATTCATTGCATCTTTCGTCTAGGTTATTATCCTACTAAATGGTGGCATGGAATTCCTTTAGCTGATTGCGCTTCCTGTAGACTTATTTTCCCTGACAGTTTGTTTTCTTAGAATTGCTACAAATATTTCCCAATGGATCAGTCTAGTAAGGATGCTTCCGAAACAACTTAGCTTTTTTTTTTGGTTTAGTCTTACATTTGAAGCTAGGGTATCTCGTTGCTCGATAATAGAAATTACCCGTATTTATTTTCAAAGTTATCTAAATGGCATTCACTCAGAATTAAATGACTAGGGTTTTATTGGCATGTAACCATAATATCTCCCTTGCTTCTTCTGAATGAGTTTTGTGATGTCGTCCCTTATCCATGCCAGTCCGAGTAGGTAAGTTTGTGCAGTTTTTTTTGTATTTTTCTTTTGTCTTACAAATATTTTCCTTTGACTAGAGAGTTTGACTTACATATATTTACTCACTGTCAATGCATGTTTTGGGTAAGATATGAAATTGTTGGACTTTAGTGGCACTCGAGGTGAAATTCAAGTCCCTCAATGTGTCGTTCATGATCCTGGGTAAGACATACCTCATCCCCAATTCACATTGTTCTCTTGCTTTTTTTCTGGAATTTTTGATTCATCGTTTACTGAGGATAAACCCTCCTCGTGAACAGGTGTGGCCTTTGGCCCCTTGAGCTTATTGCATGTGAGAGTACCTGTGCTATTTCTTGGCATGAAGGGTTTCACACACTTTTTTTGATGTTAACAAAGATTCACTTCTCTGTTTTATGTTCTTTCCTGGAACATAGGGTAATATGTTGTTATTTGTGATGTTGGGTGAATATGCATAGTTATTTTGAAATTTGTTTTATTACTGCGTGTGAGGCGCAACCTGAACTTGTATAGGATGGTTCTATTTCAGTTGTAATAGACATCATTACTGTTTAGCCAGATTATTAACTACTTATATATTGCAGAATATTTTGTCGCATTATATAATGACATGCATGTTTCTTATTTTACAGTTCCATTATGCTTCTCAAATTCAGTCCATGTTCTAGTTATGTGTGTTGGCCATTTGATTTTCTATGCTATGAGTTAAATTTTCCATGTCAATTGGTTTTCTTTTAAGCTTTCAATATTTACTTAAACATTGTAAGAATTTTTTTGGTTTACACCATAAATCTTAGTGGCGAGGGGACCATGATCCCTGCCCTACAGATGTGGGGCTTCGCTTCTTGACCCCTGGGCCTACTAATATTCCTTACTCATAACATTATAAGGGTTTTATTTTAAAAATAAGATCACTCGTTACAATTGGCTTCTTGACGCCTGCTGATATTCCTTATCCATAACATTATAAGGGTTTTATTTTAAAAATAAGATCACTCGTTACAATTTCCAAGTCATATCGATTCCTAATTGTATTTTTTTGGTTACCATAAAAATATAATTATTTCTTTTCTCGATAATATTTATCAAGTATGTATTTCAGCATAGATTTTTCAACATGGTCCATTTATTGTTATTTCCAACTCTTCTTCCGCTCTATATTTTGTAATTGTACTAAGTTTTAGAATAGGTACAGACCACACAGATTACCAATATCATAACCATAGAAAGTTTTAAGAAATAAAAAAATATGTATTCACTTATTTTTAAAAAAAATTCTCTTTATGTCTGACAAGGTAAACTAGTAAGTTCAATATACTTATCTCAGTTTCTCTTGATTAACTGATGGCACTGCCCAACCACAAGAGAGGCAATCATGTCCTCTTCTACCCCCTTGCTTCGCACTAGAGTTTAGATAACAGGTTTTCTTTTTCTGAAGTTAGACATTAGGACCCCAGTCTAGTCTACACTTCTTCAGGTACAGAGTTCCACTGGTAAACCACCAACTCTGAACAACTCTATTTTCTTCACCATCTTACTGATGTGAAACTCTTTTCCTTTCTAGAACAGAACCCCTTCCCCTTCTCAGGATTTCCTTTTATCCTGTTGGGGAGGGTAAGTATCAGAAACATCCTCTTTCTTTTACTCTCGAATCTTGTTATTCTTTACCATATAGTTAATAAATTACTCATTGTAATTTCTTATTTATGAAATAAAATTCCATATTCTTTTCACTTAATAAATTCTAATGTATCAGTAAAAGTCTTTTAAAATAAATTGAAAATAAAACGGGGTGTTACATGGTTCCTTCATAAATGTCTCTGTATCTAGAAATCATAGTGGATTTACAATTTAATTGAATGGTTAAAAAAAAAAAAAAGTCTCAATTTGTTACCAGAGGATCACCATTATCGACCTTAAACATAGACTATAACAGAATGGATTTTAGTTATTGAATTTTTTTTTACTATATCAACTTTATTTAAAATCTCTTTACTTAATTTGGTTAATTTCAAACAATGAGCATGAAAATCATGGATTATTATAAAATAGATGTCACTTATTGCCTAAACATCACAAGTTAATAAATTTTCTCTTTGTGACTCTTTAAAATGTTTGTTAACCATTAACTATCTATCAAACTTGATTTCCCATAATAACATATTTATTGGAGTAAAGGTAACTTACACATTATAAAACAATGTGTAATATTAATTTAAATTTAGTTTATGAAAATAAAAATTTTATGTGTGTTGTCGCCATAAGTTTAAAGGATCCAAGCCTACTAAAATGCTTCATTAAGGCCAAAATCCAAAGCACAAAACTACTTGAAAATCACCACTGTTATTGAATTTAAAATTCATTTTAATTGTTTTAAAATAATATATAATTTTTTAATTTATTGGACTCAAAGACCAAGTTTGAGGATACCAAGAAAAATCCATAGACACAAAACTACTAGAAAACAAGCACAATTAACCTAATCTGATTTAAATACTATTTTAGTTGCACACATAATGTAATGAAAACATTTAACTATTAATTTTATTTTTATTAATTTTTTTTATTAGTTAAAGTAAATTTGATTTGGTCAAGTACGCGTGGTTTTTGAGCTCATGGTATCATGATAACCCATGGTATTGACGCATGGTATTTGAGCTCATGGTATCATGATAACCCATGGTATTGACACATGGTATTTGAGCTCATGGTATCATGATAACCCATGATATTGACACACAGTATTAATGTGGAATATAACCTATATAAAGGTGGAATTAAACCAATCTAGGTCCATCTTAACTTCAGATTTACTGAGTCTCGAAAGACATCAAATCTCTTCAAGAAAGAGATTTGATCCCTCTAAAGCTTGGTAGATCAGAAGTTAAGATAGATGTAGGCTGGTATATATACTGAACATGCATCTCATTATACGAATCTTTATCAAAATTGTGAATCCAAGAATATGGTAGATTTTATTATTTGTTTTTGTTTTTTAAACAAGATTACCCAGAAATATGGTAGATTTGTTGAATTCATGGTACCGTGATAACTCATGGTATTGACCCATGGTATTCATGTGGTATATAGCCTATATCAAAGGGGGATTAAACCAACCTAGATCCATCTTAACTTTGGATTTACTCTAAATGGCGAAAGGTATCAAATCTCTTGAATATCTTCAAGAAAGAGATTTGATCCCTCTAATGCTTGGTAGATTATAGGTTAAGATAGATGTAGGGTGGTATATATATGGAACATGCATCTCATTATACAAATCTTTGTCAGAATTTTGAATCGAATTTTATCATTTATTTTTAGTTTTTAAGTTTATCAAAAAATATGGTACATTTGTTGACTTCATGGTACCTTGATAATCCAGAAATATGGTCTCATGAATATGTTCAAGAAAGAGATTTTATCCCTCTAATGCTTGGTAGATTAGAAGTTAAGATAGGCATAGGCTGGAAATCAAATGTGAATCCAAAAATATGGTAAATACATGCATCTCATTATACAAATCAATTGTGAATCGAGAAATATGGCAAATTTCTTCATTTGTTCATGGCCACACGAATTAACTTAACATTACACCCATTGATATATTACTGAGCATAATTTTTTTTATAATTTATTAGGAAAAATTTCCATATACAATTTTTTATGCTCATTTTATAATATGCTACAATATTTAGAGATGAAAAAGATAAATCTATTTCTTTAAATTTTATATAAAATAATTTCCTAAAATCACAGAATCATTTTTTTTGTTTTTTAATATATTTTTTCAAATCAATTGATTAAATCTAATATATAATTTGATATTTATCTAAGTATCATTAATTTTCTAGTTTTAATTTAAAATTTTGTATTTTATATAATAAGATTATTTATTACTGGTTTAACTATATTTTTTTTTTTAAAGTTTGGTAAGACTACATTTTTCTTCAACATGTCCAAATACATCACCGCAAACACAAGTACAAGGGGATAGATCGAACGCCTTCCAACGAATGACTTCCTCCCATCCATCGGCAACAGCCATTTCTTTCTGGACAGTCTCTTCGTAAGCCTCGGAGCACAACCCATCTTCTTTTGCTTGATCTTCTTCCACAAGCGTTAGGCTAGCAGGATCCACATGATTTTTTTTTTTTTTTTTGGATGAGATGGGTTCTTGGGAGTACAAACATAACCATAATAATAAATAAAAATAATTTTGATAAATTATAGTTTTTTAATGTATTTTTAATTCATGGTTTTTTATGGTATTATTATTTAACGTAGCTTATTTAAATTATGTATAATCTATGGCTTTTCTTATGGTATAATTATTTAATTCATCTTATTTAAACCAATGAATAATGTGTTTTTTTAAATTACAATTTTTCAATTTTACAAAATTTACTATTTGGGATTAATATTAGTTTATTTTGCTTGTTGGTTAAGAGATCTAGATTCCTACAAAGTTAACCACTGAAGTGGAAGACTTTTTTTTGTTGTCTTGTGTTAACCATTTCTCAATTTTTAAGTTATTTCATAGTGATGCTGCACCAACTTCCAAGGGTCTTAACTATTGCATTACATAACAAGGAATTTCAACTAAAGGCTTTCTTTGTTGTATTTCTTTAACCATTTTTCAATTTATAAGATATTTCATAATGATGTTGCACCATCCCATTACATAACAAGATATTTCAACTAAATATGATTTTTTTTCTAGTTTTTTTTGGAGGTATTGCTTCCACTTTTAAAAGGAAGGTTGTTACTCATGCCAATAGAATAGAAGACTCAATGATGAATCAAACTAGTACATTGTCTCTTTCTTCAAAAAATAAATTGATTGGTATCATGTTAAATTTAATTTATTTCTTCGTCCTAGAGGACCTATAGAGCCAAGTATGATAGAGATGTAGTAAAAACAAAAATTAAATTAAATTTAAAAACTAAATAAAAAAATAGTCTAATGTAAACATTTTAGCTCACTCAAAATAAAAATAAATTAACAAAATAAAAATAACCGTCAAAATATAATTAAAAACTAAAAATAAAATAACACTATAAAAAAAAAAGAGTTATGGTATCCAAAACCCATGGTATTCATGTGGAATATAGTCTTTTTAAAGGAGAGAATAAACCAACCTAGATTCATCTTAACTTCGGATCCAAGTGTCCAGAGGGATCAAATCTCTTGATATGAAAACCTCTTTTAGAGTGAAAAGAAATTTGATTTCTCTCTGTACTTGATAGATAAGGAGTCGAGATGGATCTAGGGTAGTCAAATAAGTGCTAAGTAAATTATGTAATTGAAAGAAATTTGATTTCTCTTTGTACTTGTTAGATAAGAAGTTGAGATGGATCTAGGGTATTCAAATAAGTGCTAAGTAAATTATGTAATTGAAAATAACATTAATAAATCAATAGACTAAATAGTGAGAAACTCATTATTAAGTACAATGTTTAAAAACTAACAAAGAAGAAACCCCAACTAATATAATGGATCTATATATCAAGTAAATAGAACATTTTTATTTGTGAATATTATATAAAAATAATAGTAGTAATTATAAATAATAATTAAACCAAGCTAGTTCTAGCTTAACTTTATTCTGTGTTAGCAAATCCTATGCTATAGATTTGTGAGTTCTACTTTGTTAAGGAAAGATAGGAATCTTGGGCTACATTAAGTACATATGTTCTCTCCGCTTGGTTGCATGTCAGGCATCGCTGAATGAGGTCTTTTGCTTCATTAGAAACTTTAGGATAAGCTTGTATGTCCATTCTATGTTCATTCATGATTTTTCCTTCCATTAGAGAACTCTCTTGTGTTTGATCATGTCTAAAAGGTATCTTTCCAAAAATCATCTAACAGAATAATACCCCAACTGACAAAACATTAATCTTTGATGATATGAGTAGTGTCTTCAAATCATAATGAATTACACTTTGTGGTCCTTTGTTTAGATAAACAAGGGCTGAAAGTATTTGAATTATTATGGTCCTTGCCTCTTGCTCAGATAGACATGGTGTTACCTGCAAGACTGCATCAAGATATTTCCCTCACTTTAATGTACTATGTTTTATTATATATTTTATTTTATTTCCATTACTGCAATAATCCAACATAGTACATTGCAGTGATGGAAATATCTCGATGTAGTCTTGCACATAGCACCATGTTTATCTTAGCAAGAGGCAAGGACCATAAAAATTAAAATACTTTCAACCCTTTTTTATTGAAACAAAAGACCACGGAGTGTAATTCATTATGATTTGAAGCCTGGAAATGTCCTCTTTGATGAGGACAGTGTGGCAAAATTTATTGATTTTTGCCTCAGTAAAATAGTTTTGGATGATGTTGGTTCACGAGAAATTGAACTTATATCTCAGGGTGCAGGGACATATTGGTATATGCCTCCTGAATTCTTTTAAATTAACAAGACAACAATCATATCATCAAAGGTTGATGTTCGGTCCATTGGGGTATTATTCTATCAGACGATTTTTGGAAAACTACCTTTTGGACATGATCAAACACAATATAGTGTTCTAAGGGAATAAAAAATCATAAATGCACATAGAGTGGACATACCAACACATCCTAAAGTTTTTTATGAAGTGAATAATTTCATTCAGCAATGCTTGACATGCAACCAAGAAGAAAGACCAGATGTACTTACCGTAGCCCAAGATTCCTATATTTCCTTAACGAATCGGAAATCACAAATCTATATTATAGGATTTTCTAACAAAAAATAAAGTCTCTGACTCTTTAATTGATTTCGTTATGTTGATAGAATCAATGAATTTTTTTTAACAGAGTTTCTATCAACTTCAGTTATCATTAGTATACATCTTAATTGGATTCTAGGGCAAGTTTGTCTATTTGCGGATGTAAATTCTCTAAATTATTTTGGAGATGCATACATGAAAAAGGTAATCTTTCCTCTCATTATTGTATGGGTAGCCTTGTATGCTCAGGTAAGTGCACCTTATGTACTACGAAAAAAGTAGAGAATTACGTTCAAGAAATGCTTCGGTTTGAGGCAGGGGAGGAGAAAAACTTTGAAGTTGGTGAAGGGCTATGGGTTATATACCCAAGAATCAATGTCAAGGACATTCCCTTGTTTTATTTAGTGGAGAGGCGTTGATTCATTATTTTGGGGATTATTTTATGGTATAAGCTCCAACATTCGATGAGAATTATGAGGGTATTTAGCAACATTTTAAGGAGTCAAAGGTAACATGGTAGAGTATCTTGGAACAGGGAATAGAGATCCTATTTTCGAAAATATGACTTATTGTAGTAAAGTCCATATCTTAAGGAGATAGAGATGATGTCAAAGGAATCCCTCAGCAGTTAAAGGAACATGGCACAGTTGGCAGAGAATTAGTTCCACAGCACAAATATCATGGAGATATTAAGGTAAAAAATCGACAGTGGCAACTAGGTGGGGTAATATTCTATCAGATTATTTTTGGAAAGCTACCTTTTGGACATCATCAAACACAAGAGAGTGTTCTGAGGGAAGTAACAATCATAAATTCACATATGATGGACTAAAATGTTTTATAATTATGTTCATTCTGATGGCCTTGGCTTATGCTTCCTCTTCTGCCAATATTTTACGCTTTTTCGTTATGATTCTTGAAATTTCCTGGTCTTTGTCCAGCAAATTCGTCTTCTCCAACCATTTCCATTTATTCTTAGTCTTATGCAAATCTTTTTTATCAGTTTTATTTTTAGGGTCGTCAACATTATTAGCTTTTGGCAGTGGTGCTTATTTTGCAATATGTGGATTGTGATGTATGATGCAGTGAAGCGTTTCTTCCCCTTGTTACATTGTTAATTTTGGTGAGTGTTTACTATGTTTTGGATGTTGTATTAAATATCAACTTCCCAAAACAGCGAGTTGTGTTCGCAATTCCATTATGCTTCTCAAATTCAGTTTCTGTTCTAGTTCTGTGAGTTCGCCATTTTAGATTCTATGCTATGAGTTAAATTTTCCACGACAATTGGTTTTCTTTGAAGCTTTCAATATTTACGTAAATATTGTAAAAACAATTTTGGTTTACGCCATAAATCTTAGTGGTGAGGGGACCATGATCCCTGCCCTACAAATGTGGGGCTTGGTTTCCTGACCCCTGGGCCTGCTGATATTCCTTACACATAACATTATAAGGGTTTTATTTTAAAAATAAGATCACTCGTTACAATTGAATTCTTGACCCTGGGCCTACGGATATTCCTTATCCATAACATTATAAGGGTTTTATTTTAAAAATAAGATCACTCGTTACAATTCCCAAGTCATATCGATTCCTAATTGTATTTTTTTTTTGTTACCATAAAAATATAATTCTTTCTTTACTTGATAATATTTGTCAAGTATGTTTTTCAGCATAGATTGTTTAGCATGGTACATTTACTATTATTTCCAACTATTCTTGTGCCCTATATTCTCTAATTGTACTAAGTTTTAGAATAGGTACAGACCACATAGATTACCAATATCATAACCATAGAAAGTTTTAAGCAATAAAAAATTATGTATTCACTTCTTTTAAAATGTTTTTCTTCATATCTGTGCTAATTTTAGAGTTATCACCTCTTTACAAAGTAGATGGAATTTAACCAAATCTCTAATTAACAGTCAACTAAAAGTTACCTCTGCAGAAAAATTTTAAAAAAAAATCTTTTTTTGTCTCACCAAGTTAAACCAGTAAGTTCAATATATTTATCTCGATTTCTCTTGATTCATTGTTCTTTTTCTGTCTCAACAAGGTAAACCAGTAAGTTCAATATACTTATCTCGATTTATCTTGATTAACTGATGTCACTGCCCAACCATGAGAGAGGCAATCATGTCCTCTTCTACCCCCTTGCTCAACCATGAGAGAGGCAATCATG
Organism: Pinus albicaulis; assembly: GCA_034641835.2. Taxonomy (NCBI): domain Eukaryota; kingdom Viridiplantae; phylum Streptophyta; class Pinopsida; order Pinales; family Pinaceae; genus Pinus; species Pinus albicaulis. The sequence continues at coordinate 147,120 of JAXQQM020086052.1, forward strand.
TCCTCTTCTGCCCTCTTGCTTTGCACCAGAGTTTAGATAGAAAGTTTCCCTTTTCTGAACTTAGACCTCATGACCCCAGTCCACTCTACCCTTCTTCAGGTACAAAGTTCCACTGGTAAACCACCAACTCTAGAAAACTCTATTTTCTTCACAATCTTACTGATGTGAAACACCTTTTCCTTTCTAGAACAGAAGCCCTTCCCCTTCTCAGGATTTCATTTTATCCTCTTGGGGAGGGTAAGTGTTGAAAACATCCTCTTTCTTTTACTTTGGAATGTTGTTATTCTTTACCATACAGTTAATAAATTACTCAATGTAATTTCCTTTTTATGAAATAAAATTTCAGATTCTTTTCACTTAATAAATTTTAATGTATCAGTAAAAGTCTTTTAACATAAATTGAAAATAAAACGAGGTGTTACATGGTTCCTCCAAAAATGTCTCTATATCTAGAAATCATATTGGATTCACTCATAGTGGATTTAAAATTTAATTGAATAGTTTTACAAAAAAGAAAAGAAAAAAAGTCTCAATTTGTTACCATAGGACCCAAAATCACCGTTATGGACCTTAAACATAGACTATAACAAAATGGATTTTAGTTATTGACTCTTATTTTACTATGTCAACTTTATTTAAAATCTCTTTACTTAATTTGTTTAATTTAAAACAATGGGCATGAAAATCATGAATTATTATAAAATAGATGTCACTTGTTGCGTAAACCTCACGAGTTAACACAATTTCTCTCTGTGACTCCTTAAAATGTTTTTTAACCATTGAATATCTATCAAACTTGATTTCCCATAGTAACATATTTATTGGAGTAAAGATTTATACTTTATAAAGCAATGTGTAATATTAATTTAAATTTAGTCTATGAAAATAAAATTTTTATCTATGTTTTCACCTTAAGTTCAAGGATCCAAGTCTATTAAAATGCTTCATTAATATCAAAATCCATAGCACAAAACTACTTGAAAATCACCACTGTAATTGAATTTAAAATTCATTTTAATTTTTTTAAAATAATATATAGTTTTTTTAATTTATTGGACTCAGAGGCCAAGTTTCAGGATACCAAGAAAAATCCATAGACAAAAAACTACTAGAAAACCAACACAATTAACCTAATATGATTTAAATACCATTTTAGTTGCACACATAATGTAATGAAAACATTTAACTATTAATTTTATTTTTATTAATTTTTTATTAGTTAAAGTAAATTTGATTTGGTCAAGTACGTGTGGTTTTTGAGCTCATGGCATCGTGAAAACCCATGGCATTGACACATGGTATTAATGTGGAATACAACCTATATAAATTTGGAATTAAACCAATCTAGATCCATATTAACTTTAGAATTACTGACTGTCGAAAGACATCAAATCTCTTCAAGAAAGATATTTGATCCATCTAAAGCATAGTAGATGAGAAGTTAAGATAGATGTAGGCTGCTATATATACTGAACATGCATCTCATTATACGAATCTTTATCGAAATTTTGAATCCAGGAATATGGTGTATTTTATCATTTTTTTTTGTTTTTTAAGCAAGGTTACCCAGAAATATGGTAGATTTGTTGAACATGCATATCATTATATGAATCTTTATCAAAATTGTGAATCCAGGAATATGGTGGATTTTATCATTTGTTTTTGTTTTTTAAGCAATGTTACCCAGAAATATGGTACATTTGTTGAATTCATGGTACCGTGATAACTCATGGTATTGACCCATGGTATTCATGTGATATATAGCATATATAAAGGGGGAATTAAACCAACCTAGATCCATCTTAACTTTGGATTTACTCTAAGTGGCCAAAGGCATCAAATCTCTTAAATATCTTCAAGAAAGAGATTTGATCCCTCTAATGCTTGGTAGATTATAAGTTAAGATAGATGTAGGATGGTATATATACAGAACATGCATCTCGTTATACAAAACTTTGTCAGAATTGTGAATCTAGAAATATGGTAGATTTTATCATTTTTTTTTAGTTTTCAAGTTTATCAAAAAAATATGGTACATTTGTTAACATCATGGTACCTTGATAATCCAGAAATATGGTCTCATGAATTGTTCAAGATAGAGATTTTATCCCTTTAACGCTTGGTAGATCAGAAGTTAAGATAGATATAGACTGGAATATATAGTGAACATTCATCTCATTATACAAATCAATTGTGAATCCAGAAATATGGTAAATTTTATCATTTATTTTTTTTTTTTAAGCAAGGCTATCCAAAAATATGGTAGATTTGTTCACTTTGTTTGTTTTTTATTTATAAGCAAGGTTAAAATTGGAATTTTTTTAATGTTTTTTAGTATTTTTAAATATTTCCTTACAGAAAGTATATTTTGAAATTAAGAATACTTTATTTTTTTAGAATATATGAAATTAAAATGATATAATTTTTTTAGAATTTATTTTTTTGTTTGTCAAGTTGTCTAAGTTCAGGGTTGATTTGTGGCTTGATAAACAAAAACCCATGGCATCTAAACTCTAAAAATTGTGAGGTTCATGGCCACACGACTTAACTTAACATTACACCCATAGATATATTAGTGAGCATATTTTTTTTTATAATTTATTAGCAAAAATTTCCATATACAATTTTTTATGCTTATTTTATAATATGCTACAATATTTAGAGATGAAAAAGATAAATCTATTTCTTTAAATTTTATAAAAAATAATTTCCTAAAATCACAAAATATATATATTTTTTTAAATATATATTTTCAAATCAATTGATTAACTCTAATATATAATTTGATATTTATGTAAGTGTCATTGATTTACTAGTTTTAATTTAAAATTTTGTATTTTATACAGTAAGATTATTTATTATTCTTTAACGATTTTTTTTTTTTTTGTAAGTTTGGTAGGACTACATCTTTCTTCAACATGTCCAAATACATTACTGCCATCTAAGAAGAGTTGAATGTGTGATAAGTGTCCTAACAACCAGATTCATCATCATTTAACTAAAACTCAACTAGCATGATTATTTAATGTAGCCTATTTAAATTATGTATAATCTATGACTTTTTCTATTGTATAATTATTTAATGTATCTTATTTAAACTATTGAATAGTGTTTTTTTCAAATTACAATTTTATAATTTTACCAAATTTATTATTTGGGATTAATATTAGTTTATTTTGCTTGTTGGTTGAGAGATCTCGATTCCTACAAAGTTAACCACTGAAGTGGAAGACTTTTTTTTGTTGTCTTGCGTTAACCATTTTCCAATTTATATGTTATTTGATAGTGATGTTGCACCAACTTCCAAGAGTTTTAACTATTGCATTACATAACAAGGTATTTCAACTGAAGACTTTCCTTATTGTATTTCTTTAACCATTTTTTAATTTATAAGATATTTCATAATGATGTTGCACTATCCCATTACATAACAAGATATTTCAACTAAATATGAGTTTTTTTAGTTCTTTTTGCAGTTATTTATTACACTTTTAAAAGGAATGTTGTTATGGTAAATATGTAATGTAATTTTTAACATTTTGAATAAGTCAAATTTACATTAAAACAAAAATTAAATTAAATTAAATTAACTAAATAGATAAAAAAATAGTCTAATGTAAACATTTTAACTCACTCAGTATAAAAATAAATTAACAAAATAAAAATAACCCTCAAAATATAATTAAAATCTAAAAATAAAATAACACTATAAAAACAAAAATGAGTCATGGTATCCAAAATCCATGGTATTCATGTGGAATATAATATTTTTAAAGGAGAGAATAAACCAACCTAGATTCATCTTAACTTCGGATCCAAGTGTCCAGAGGGATCAAATCTCTTGATATGAAAACCTCTTTTCAAGTGAAAAGAAATTTTATTTCTCTATGTACTTGGTAGATAAGGAGTTGAGATGGATCTAGGGTAGTCAAATAAGTGCTAAGTAAATTATGTAATTGAAAGAAATTTGATTTCTCTCTGTACTTGGTAGATAAGCAGTTGAGATGGATCTAGGGTAGTCAAATAAGTGCTAAGTAAATTATGTAATTGAAAATAACATTAATAAATCAATAGACTAAATAGTGAGAACCTCATTATTAAGTAGAATATTTAAAAGCTAAGAAAGAAGAAATCCCAACTAATAGAATGGATTTATATATCAAGTAAATAGAAAATTTTTATTTGTGAATATTATATAAAAATAATAGTAGTAATTATAATTAATAATTAAACCAAGTTAGTTCTATCTTAACTCTAGATCTACTAAGCTTTAAGAGGGGTCATAATTATTTTTACTCTAAATCCGTGAATAAACAAAACATAAACTTTTAAAGATAGTTCAAATATTAACAGCCCTTGGTTATCTAAACAAAAGACCACATAGTGTAATTCATTATGATTTGAAGCCTGGAAATATACTCTTTGATGAGAATGGTCTGGAAAAACTTACTTATTTTAGTCTTAGTAAAATAGTTTTGGATGATGTTGGTTCACGAGCAATTGAACTTACGTCTCAGGGTGCTTCAGTTCATTTTCCAGGATTGTATCGAGATCTTTCTCTCACTTCCTTCAAGGTGCATAAGGTGAACTTCCCTGAGCATGCATGGCTACACATACAAGAATGAGAGGAAACATGGCCTTTTTCATGTATGCATCTCCAAAATCATTTAGAGAATTTACATCCGCAAACAAAAAGCCTTCCCCTAGAATCCACTTAAGATGTATACTTAATGATAACCGAAATTGATAGAAACTCTATCAACAAAAGGTAGTTGATTCTATCAATAGAACTGTTGGAACACCTAATCCTACATGGGTAGGTGTGGAATGCGAAAAGTCACAATGGAGTCCAAGTGACCTTGGAATGTGAAACCAAGAGTCACACCATTGTACTATAAATGTACATCTTTGTATAATGGAAAATAAGAAAGCCTCACGCTTATCTTTCATTGTGTGTTTAGTATCTTGTGTGTGTGCTCATCTTCCTCATACACCATGTGTGTGCTTCAACATGGTGTTTAACATGGTATCAGAGCGGGCGATTGTTGGCCCTGCTCCACTTTGAGTGAGCCATTTGTGATTATGGCCTATGCATATCTGCAAAAAATGTTGGTTTTTTTGCAGCACTCAAGTGTTTGTAGCAATGTTTTTGCCGCTTTCATCAAGCTTTCTGCAACATTCAGAAATTGGTTGTGAAGGAGAGCAGCATTGTGCGTCTTGCATTCAGAAGAAAGAGCAGCATTCAGAATTTGTTTTGAAGAAGAGCAGCAGTGGTTTTGAAGGAAAGGCAGCACTGCCCATCTGAAGGTTTTCATTCTCATTTTTCCTGCAATTTCTGCTTATTAAAATCTGCATTTTGAAGAGCTGCTGGAATAGTGTTTTAAATTGGGTTTCTGAACAAGTTTCTGAGTTTTCACTGGAAATATTTCTGAGTTTTCATTGGAAGATTTTTGAGTTTATGCAATTCTACATTTTCCTGTTGCTGGGCTATTGAAAAAAAATCAGGGTTTTACTGCTAAAATTTTCTGAAGAATTTTCCTGCTGCTGGATTACTGAAAGATTTCTGAGTTTGCATTTATTCAATATATGCTGTTGGAAGAAAGAATAGTCTGCTCTCTCTATTCTCTGCTGTTTTAAAAAAAAAATTAAAAAAATAATTAATTTACTGCTCTCATTTGGCCTTCGGCCCTCACTCTGCACCTCACACTCCAACGCTGCATACATTCCCATACTCCCATTCTACAACTCATTGCTACCCTGCGTTACCTCCCTTGCGCTATCCCCAATCCTCGCATATCCTAATACCCAACGCCCCTCACTCCTGCGCACACCTCCTCACCTCTCCCTACGCCCTACCTGCCTCCTTACTCACAAACGCCTCTGCAACACCAAACCCCGCCCTCATCGACCCCTCCCTACACGCCTAACCTCTGCAATAACCCCGCGGTCTCTTCCTCTACCCACGGAATCTGTCATTGCAATGAATTGAATGGGAATCGCTCTACACACTCCAACGAGGCCACGTTTGTAAACCCCTCCCATCTGCACATTCCACTCTGCGCTAACAGTCACCACTCAAAATTTCCACGCATAGGCCCACGCCTCACCTCAATAGCAAACTCACATTTGTGCCTCCCACCTGCGGCCTTTCTCTGTACCCGGCGCTCCCCTACACACCAAACCCACCCGGCTGCAACTCTCACACACCCTAACCCTCTGCGTTAACTACAAACTCGGCCAGCCCTACTCCACAATCTCCACCTGCAAGGCCGGCCCCTCCAACTCTCTCCACGACCTGCTCTTCCCAACCCGTCTATCGCTCCCCTCCTGTCACAATCTGCAATACAATCCTCATACAAAACGCTTCACCTCCCACTCCCTTTACACCTCCGCTCCATGTGAAAACAAGTCCGCGTTTTTAAAATTTTTAAAACTTTTTTATATTCACTCTCCCCACCATTCAATACAACCAGCCTGTATACAATACCGCACAGCCATTTTAATTAAATTCGTTTTTTTAATACCACCTCCCTCCATTAATTCCGCCCTTCCATTTTTTAATTAATTTCCATTTACATTAAATCAATTCCCATTTTAAAATAATATCCTCCATTTTAATAATTTCTAATCCCTTTTCCCATTTCATATATTACCCTCCATCCATATTTTTCACATTCCCTTAGTTTTAATTCCCCATTCCCTTTTTTAATTATTCCCCATAATTAATTTTTAATTAATTTTTATTAATTTAAAAAAAAAAAAAAAAAAAACAGCAGAGAGAGAGAGGAAAGAGAGAGTATGAACAGCAGAAATAATGAAGAAAATGACATATGAGGAGGAGATAGATTGAATACATTGCAGATTTGCATTTTGTGATTTGTGGCATACATGAGGGTGATTTTTTTGAAGAAATTTACATTTGAAGACAAGTTTGCCATCATTGAAAACAGTGATTTGAAGAAGAGAATTCAGCTGCCATAAAAAGATTCTTGCACAAGTGTTTTCAGCTACACATTTACAAATATTTTGCAGAGATATGTATTGAGCTGACATTGTATTTTGAGTAGAATTTGCCTCTTCATTCATAGTTGGAATCAGAAAATTTGAGTTGTTGGATTGTTGATTGCCCTCCATCATTTGAGGAGCAGATTTTGTACTTTGAGATTTCCATAGTTGGAAATTCTTTGCAGTCATTTGTATTTGTTGAATCATATTGTACACGGGTGCATTTTCGGTTGAATCCGACACCCTTTCATTTTTTGAGCCTAAGTTGTTGAAAAGGCCAAAATCAATGAGGCATTAATGTTGTTGAATGACCTCATTCATTCAAATGTTGATGACATGATAAAAATGAGCAAGGATGCTCTTTGTAATATTCAGATTTGTTTACAAGATGCACAAGAAAAGATTGAGTTTTTGCAGTTGGAATCTCAGCTCCAACAAGATGAACTTCAACAAAAGAGTCACCATTCTGAACCTGTTTCTGTTTAGAACATTGTGAAAGAATCCCATCAGCAGCAAGTCAGCAAAGTTCCAGTTGATTCTCATTCAGTTCCTTGTACTAGAGCAAATTTACATGCAGATGCAGCCATTCAACCTGCACTTCTCAAGCCCATCATCAGACCTTGGGAAGAGCTTGTCCACAAAAAGCACCGAACTGGTCTTGGATATGACAAGGATGTGTCCTTTCATACTCCAGACTACACCAAGCCAATCATATTTCAGAGTGCCGAATTCATGTATGACAGTTCACCTGCAGCTGTTCCAGGTCCTGTTCCACTTCCACAACAAATTGAGAAATGCCAACACTATGATCGAGTTGGCCATATGAAAGATCACTGTTTTGATCTTCATCCATGCAAGCACTGTGGTCGGCACACCCATTCTTCAGACAGATGCTTCAGACACAAGCCTCCTGCAAGAACAAAGATTCATCTTGGATGGATCACTTCTTGGCAATGGGCATCAGCAGCCAAGAAGATGTTTAAGTCGCATGTCAGAACATGTTCACGCATATTGAGCAAACTTGCAGTTGAGTTTTCGCCATCATCTCACCTTTTCCCTGACAGGGGGGAAAATGGTGGTCATGTACAAGCTTCGACGACAGATCAAGCGAGCCTGAGCCACAATCTCTCATTCCATGTTCAGAGTTGTAGCCAGCAGTTCAAGCGAGCCTGAGCCCCAATTCATCATTCCGGATTCAGAGATGTAGCCAGAGACACGGATGCCCATGAGCATACCTTCGGTTGGTGGATAACCTAAAACCATCATCTTCGGTTGGTGGATAACCTAAAACCATCATTTTTGGTTGGTGGATAACCTAAAACCATCATCTTTGGTTGGTGGATAACCTAAAACCATCATTTTCGGTTGGTGGATAACCTAAAACCATCATCTTTGGTTGGTGGACAACCTAAAACCACCACAGGTAGTAGACCTCCCTTCTTTTAGGTCGAAGGTCTCCCTTTTTATGAGGGACAATTCCTCTAGCAGAAGCCTTCAGCTTCTTGCCAGTTTTGGAAGAGTTCCGGGAACTGCAACATGTTTTGCGTTCCAGTGTTTGTGGTCATCCTAAAACCACCTCTTTTTTCCAACATTTCAGAGAGTTGATTCAACCAAGTGCTGCCATGTATACTTTGCATATTTGTATTACAACTCTTTTCTTGGACTCACACATACCCCTTCGGATTAAGGGGGGATGTTGGAACACCTAATCCTACATGGGTAGGTGTGGAATGCGAAAAGTCACAATGGAGTCCAAGTGACCTTGGAATGTGAAACCAAGAGTGACAGCATTGTACTATAAATGTACATCTTTGTATAATGGAAAATAAGAAAGCCTCACGCTTATCTTTCATTGTGTGTTTAGTCTCTTGTGTGTGTGCTCATATTCCTCATACACCATGTGTGTGCTTCAACATGGTGTTTAACAGGAACTAAATCACTTAGAGAGTGAAAGACTTTATTCTGTGTTAGAAAATCTTATGCTATAGATTTGTGAGTTCTTCTTTGTTAAGGAAATATAGGAATCTTGGGCTACATTAAGTACATCTGGTCTTTCCTCTTTGTTGCATGCCAGGCATCGCTGAATGAGGTCCTTTGCTTCATTAGAAGCTTTAGGATGTGCCGGTATGTCCATTCTATGTTCATTCGTTATTTTTCCTTCCATGGGAGCACTCTCTTGTGTTTGATCATGTCCAAAAGGTAGATTTCCAAAAATCATCTGACAGAATAATACCCCAACTGACCAAACATTAACCTTTGACGATATGAGTGGTGTCTTGTTAATATCAAAGCATTCAGGAGGCAGATACCAATATTTCCCCACACCTTGAGACGTATGTTAAATTTCTTGTGAACCAACATCATCCATAACTATTTTAATGAGCCAAAAATCAATAAATTTTTCCACACCATCCTCATCAAGGAGGACATTTCCAGGCTTCAAATCATAATTAATTACACTTTGTGGTCTTTTGTTTAGATAAATAGGGGCTGAAAGTATCTGAATTATTATGGTCCTTGCCTCTTGCTCAGATAGACATGGTGTTACCTGGAAGACTGCATCGAGATATTTCCCTCACTCTAATTTACTATGTTGGATTATATATTTTATTTTATTTCCATTAATGCAATAATCCAACATAGTACATTGCAGTGAGGGAAATATCTTGATGTAGTCTTGTAGGTAACACCATCTTTATTCAAGAAAGAGGCAAGGACCATAATAATTCAAATACTTTTAGCCCTTGTTTATTGAAAAAAAATACCACAGAGTGTAATTCCTTATTATTTGAACCCTGGAAATGTCCTCTTTGATGAGGATGGTGTGTTTACATCTCAGGGTGTGGGGACATATTGGTATATGCCTCTTGAATTCTTTTATATTAACAAGACACCACTCATATCATCAAAGGTTGATGTTTGGTCCATTGGGGTATTATTCTATTACATGATTTTTGGAAAACTACCTTTTCAACATGATCAAACATAATAGAGTGTTCTAACGGCAGGAACAATCATAAATGCACATAGAGTGGACATACCAGCACATCCTAAAGTTTTTTACGAAGCGAATAATTTCATTCAGCAATGCTTGACATGCAACGAAGAAGAAAGACTAGATGTACTTACCGTAGCCCAAGATTCCTATATTTCCTTAACGAATAAAAAATCACAAATCTATATCATAAGATTTACTAACACAGAATAGGGAAAGGTTGTCTATTTGTGGATGTAAATTCTCTAAATTTTTGTGGAGATGCATACATGAAAAATTTCATGTTTCCTCTCATTCTTGTATGGGTAGCCTTGTATGCTCAGGGAAGTGCACCTTATGTACTACGAAGGAAGTAGAAAATTTAGTTCGAGGAATGCTTTGGTTTGAGGCAGGGGAGGAGAACAACTTTGAAGTTGGTGAAGAGCTATGTGTTATATACCCAAGAATCAATGTCAAGGACATTCCCTTGTTTTATTTAGTGGAGAGGTGTTGATTCATTCTTTTTGGTATTATTTTATGGATAAGCTCCAACATTCAAATTGAATTATGAGGGTATTTAGCAACATTTTAAGCAGTCAAAGGTAACATGGTAGAGTATCCTGGAACAGAGAATAGAGATCCTATTTTCGAAAAGATAATTATCGTAGTAAATTCCATATATTAAGGAGATAGAGATGATGTCAAAGGAACCCCTTAGTAGTTAAAGGAAAGGGGCACAATTGGCAGTGAATTAGTTCCACATCACAAAATATCATGCAAATATTAAGGCAAAAAATCGACAGTGGCAACTAGGTGGGGTATTATTCTATCAGATTATTTTTGGAAAGCTACCTTTTGGACATCATCAAACACAAGAGAGTGTTCCGAGGGAAGTAAAAATCATAAATTCACATAGATTAGACATACCAGAATGTCCTAAAGTTTCTAATGAAGCGAAGGACTTAATTCAGTGATGCCTGACATGCAACCAAGAAGAAAGACAATATGTACTTACTGTAGCCCAAGATTCCTATACTTCCTTAATGAAGTGGAAATCACAAATCTATATCATAGGATTTTCTAACACAGAATAAAGTCTCTAACTCTCTAAGTGATTTCGTTATGTTGATAGAATCAATGAAATTTTGTTAACATAGTTTCTATCAACTTTAGTTATCATTAGTATACATCTTAAGTGGATTATAGGGGAAGGTTTTCTATTTTCGGATGTAAATGCTCTAAATGATTTTTGAGATGCGTACATAAAAAAGCACATGTTTCCTGTCATTCTTGTATGGGTATCCTTGTATTCTTAGAGAAGTGCACCTTATGCACCATGAAGGAAGAAGGTAATCCAGTTTGAGGAATGCTTCAGTTTGAGGCAGGGGAGGAGAACAACTTTGAAGTTAGTGAAAAGATGTGTGTGATATACCCAAGAATCAATGCCAAGGACATTCACTTGTTTTACGTAGTGGAGAAGTGTTAATTCATTCTTTTGGGTATTATTTTATAGTATAAGCTCCAACATTCAATTAGAATTATGAGGGTACTTAGTAGCATTTTAAGTAGTCAAAGGTAAGATGGCAGAGTATCCTGGAACAGGGAATAGAGATCCTATTTTCGAAAATATGAATTATTGTACTAAAGTCCAGATTTCAATGAGATAGAGCTAAAGTCAAAAGAACCCCCCAATAGTTAAAGGAATAGGGTGCAGTTGGTAGAGAATTAGTTCCAAATCACAAAATTTCGTGCAGATATTAAGGGAGAAAATTGACAGTGGCAACAAGGTGGCAGTTGGTCAATGAATAAAAATAAATTATAGATTTGTGTTCAACAAAATTCCATCAACTTTCAACCTATCACATAGCTATTCATCATGTACTACACCATTTTTTTAAAAAGGCATAACTTCTTCATCTGAAAGCTGTTTTCAGAGCTGCTTTTTTAATTGGCCTAATTTTTTTATATCGTTCTATTGGACCATTTGGTTTCAGCCATTTCATCTTCATGTACAAAAAATGGAAAGTGCATGTATATTCTTAACAACACCAATTATTTCCAATGGCTATCCTACATGGTATAATTACTTAGAAGTAAACGGCTTTATAGAATAGCCACAGGAGAAGAATATAAACCTACCGATGGAGATAAAGTTACTAAATGGGAAAATAAACAAGATCAAGCACGAGGGTTGATAGGAATTTCCATTCTTCAAGAGCTTAGATTTCATATCCAAGAAATTGACTCTCCTGTTGAAGCTATGAAAAATTTAAATATTGTTTTTGGCTTTAAAAATGAAATCAGAGCGCACTAGCTTGAAAATGAGTTGCTTACTTTGGACTCCAATAATTTCTCCTCGATTGAAGATTTTTTTTCCAAATTTAATACCCTTAGACTTCTTTTAGAAAGTTGTAAGGTCAAAAAGGAATATGGTAGCCTTATCTATTCCATTCTTGCTGAGATTGGCTTGCATACTTGGTATTTGTTTCCACCTTCCATTCAACTAGAGAAGCCCTCATTTCTCTAGGAACAACCTATATGTCCCCCTCTTTTGATGCCTTTTGCGATTATTTGTTAGGAGAACAAGAAAAAATCTTAAATCTTGGTATTATTAATACTAGAAAATCTTCTAAGAAAGCCTTAGCAGCCTAACAACAACCATATCAAAAAAATCCTAAGAAGGAGCATCCTAAAAAGAATGGTCTAAACCAAACAAGGGTTTTAAGCAATTTCAGACACAAAATCAAAAAGCATCTCAACAAACTGATAAGGAAAATAAAAAAAAATGGGAAAAGACATATAGACATTGCAAATTTTTTAATCGTGATCGTCACATAGAGTCAAAATTTTTTAAGAAGATGGAAGTCTTGGAAGTAACAATGAAGAAGTAGAACATCAATTTGGAGAACTCTTAAACTTCATCTTCAGGAATGGCACTTTTTTCTTGTCGTTGTCAAGCATCAAAATCTGGTAATGCATTGAATTTATGTTCTTATTCTCATTCTCATGAGTGGCTCATTGATTTTGGAGCCTCTTACCACATGACCAAAAATAAAGCCATGTTTTCTTCTTTAAATGAATTTAACACCAAAAACATTTATGTTGGTGATGATAGATATCCTAGTGTTGTAGGGTCTGGAACCATTCATATAGATAATGATTAGTTTAATGAGGTATTATGTGTCCTTACCTTGTCCTACAAACTTCTATATGTGTATTATATAACTCATTCAGGTGAAGGGAAAATAATATAATTTTGACCTCAGGATGTTGTAATTAAGGACCTAAGAGATCCAAGACATATTTTAGCTATTGCAATTACTGATGTTTCCACAAGGTTGTATAAATTTGACAACATTGGGTCATCATGTCTTCACTCTATGTTTTTTGCTCATAATGATGAAGTGAGCAAACTTTGGCATGAACGATTTAGTCACTTAAACTATCGCTCTCTTCAAACTATATGTAAAGAAAATATGGTGACAATACTTCCTATGGTCTATTTCTAAGATAGTGTTTTCTCTGGATGTGTACTCAGAAAACATCATCAGGATAGTTTTGAGAAACATGTCTCTTGGTATGCTTCAGCCCCTTTGTAGCTTGTGCACAGTGATTTATGTGGTCCACTTCCAAATTTTTTTTTCTCTCACTACAAGTACTTAAATTTCATTGATGAGTTTTCCAGATGCACTTGGGTATACTTCTTAAAACTCAAGAGTGAAGTTGTTAAGATGTTCTTTGCGTTTAAGGCCTTTGTTGAGAAAAAATTTGGACATCACATTCTTAGGTTAATATCTGACAATGGAGAAGAATATGCTAACAACAAATTTATCCACTATTGTACTGAGCATGGAATTCAATTGTAACATACTGGTTCATATACTCCACAACAAAATGGTGTAGCTGAAAGGAAGAATGAAACTCTAAAGAAAATGGCTAATTGTATGCTTTAATCTAAATGAATTAGTCTTAATTTTTGGGTAGAAGAAATTAACTGTGCAAATTACATATTAAATCACACTCCTTCAAAGGTTTTAAGGAATATAAATCGAGAAGAAGTCTAGAGCTCAATCAAACCATATGTAAGTCACTTTCTTGTTTTTGGAAGTGAAGCTTGGGCCCATATTCCAGATGCGAAAAATAAAGCCTTAGAACCTAAGAGTGAAAAATGCATTTTTATTGGATATTCTGAAGATGTCAAAGGATATAGACTTCTTCAACCAAAATCCAAAAATGTAATAATTATAAGAGCTGTAAAGTTTGATGAAAATATATCGACCTGTGAGCCTAGTTCGGCAAGTGTGCCACCTTTGGCTTGCGAAGCTGATTCAGCATATGTGACACCTCTCTCTATCTATTCTATTTTTGACAAAATTCCTTCTATTTTGGATGATGAAAATCCTCCTCCACCTCCTCAAGATCTTCCTTCATCTCTACATCTTCCAAGATGGGTCTTCTCTACTTGGGATGCAGCAAGTTATCTTCCAGGGGGGCCTGCAGATCAACGTTGTACATGTTATCAATTTAAAAGAGCCTCTTCCTTCCTAGCTCAAGTTCCTGAAAATCCTGATCCAAACACCTTTGAATAAGCTTCAGGTCATCTAGATTGGGATGCAGTTATGAATGAAGAATATCATTCCTCACTAGAAAACGATACCTTGGATCTTGTTCCTCTTCCAATGGGAGGAAAACTTGTCAGATGCAAATGGGTTTACAGAACAAAGTTTGGACTAGATGGAAAAGTGGATAAACATAAAACTCATCTTGCTGCTAAATGATTTTCACAAGTTGAAGGCATTGACTATATTGAAACCTTATCCCCCATTTCCAAAATGAATTCTATTTTCCTTGTTCTTTCCCTTGCTACCTCATTTAAATGTGAAGTCGATCAGATGGATGTTAAATATGCCTTCTTACATGGGGATTTTCACAAATAAATCTACATGGAACAACCCCCTGGCTTTATCCAAAATGACTATAGACTTGTTTTTTTCCTTAGGAAGTCTCTTTATGGTCTCAAACAAGACCCTCAGGCTTGGTATGCCAAAATGGATAGCTTTCTCTTAGATAATGGATTTTCTATATGTCATTCTGACAACACTGTCTACACCAAGAAAGTGAGCAAGTCCTTAATAATCCTTGTTTTTTATTTTGATGATATTATCCTCACTAGCAGTGATCCCAACCATATAATCCATGTGAATTCTAGCCTCAAAAATAAGTTTGAAATGACAGAAATAGGACACTTGCATTATTTCCGTGGTCTTCAAGTCTTGCAATCCAAAGAAGGTATTACCCTTTCTCAATCCAATTATACCTATGACCTTCTTCACCACTTTCACGTGGAAGACTATAAGCCATCCCCTTATCCATTTCAGTCTAGAGTCAATATTTTAGTCACTTGTACTACCCCTGAAGTTGATGCTACCTTATACCGTCAACTTGTTGGTAAGCTTTTGTATCTAACCCATACCCATCCTGAACTTTCCTTTGTTGTTAGTCTTGTTGCTTAGTTTATGCACAAACTTCATCAAAGTCACTGGAAAGTAGCTAAAATAATGCTTCGATATATTCGAGGTACAGTTAGTTTGGGATTCATTACTATGCAGGAGCATCTCCATTGTTTATTGGTTTCACTAATTCTAATTAGGCTCGTAACCCTTATGAGACACTAGAAGCATATGTTGAATGATTTTAGTATAATTTGCAAATATCTCCATATACTGCACTGTCTAAAGATATTTTGAAAGCAACAATGATTAAAGGAATGAAACAATAATGGGTAGAGACACTTAATATAATGGGAAAATGGGACATCTATCAAGAAGAATATGATGACATTATTGCATTGTGTATGAGGTTCTCTCGAGGTAGTACATGAAGTAGACAAATCACATGGGATTCAAATACGAGGAATTATAAATAGTCATGTGGCAGTGTGACCAACGCAAAATTCAAAAATATTTTAGAAGAATTTAAAACTAATATCTTAGGCACCCTCACAACGTAGCTAGATGTCCTACAAGCCAAGCAGAAGCAAGCTTTAGCAGAACAAAACTTGGTTGTTTTTTTCCCATGCTGTTGGAAGAAGCACAACCAGCAGGAGTGTCCATTAGACATGGTCCAGACATGTTCCATTTGTACCAAGGACCATGCCACTGACCATTTCCCTTCACTCCCAAGGTTTAAAGTGGTTTTTAAAGAGGCAGGAGAAGAAATAGAACTGGTGTATCTAATGAATCAACACCGACAGTGGAAAGCATGACTAGGTATGTCACAAGACTTGTCTTAGTTATTTTCTCCTCCACAATTTAATCAACAGAACCCTAAAACAGCATGGCAAGGCCAATCGCCTTTTTCTTTCTAGCCATCCCAATCATTTTCCATGCCTCGTTGGCAAACACAATCCCCTTTAGGTAATAGTTTGTCAAAATTTTCTTTTTTCTCCCCCTTACTAGCAAAACAATCCATACCAGTCCTAGTGGCCTGCTTCCACTTCAGAGAATACAAATTGGTGTCAAAACTGGCAGGGATCCCTAGGAATAAACAATTTACCTATGGGCACAAGTTCTCAGAATAAACCCACATTACTAGCTCCATACCGATTCCATCACAATCCTCAGCCTATTATGCCTCCTCAACTACCAGCTCAACCTAATCATAATCCTAATAACAGACCAATTAATCTAATACAAATTGTTTTGAACCCAAACCCCGAAACTGAAAAGAAGAAATGCAGTTAACTTAGGCTGAGATCAGGGCATGTTATTTCACCTAAAGAATATATGGCCCTACCACAACTTGAGTTTGAAATTCCAACAGTACCTAAACGATCAACTGTGACAAAAATAAATATAGAGCAGGGGAGGGACACAGTTGACCAAAAAGATCCAGAAAACCTTATTATTTCCTCTCCCCCATTCCCTGAGAGATTAACACTACTTAAACTAATAATCTCTTCATATTTTGATCTCCTAGGGGAATTAAAAAATATTTTCATTAAAATTCCTCTCCTACAGGCTATACAAGACATCCCTATATATGCCAAAACAATTAAAGAACTATGCGGAAAAAAATAGGTGAGGAAAGAAAAGACTGTACCAACTGCTCATGTAGTGGGAGCACTATCAGAGTTACTCTTGGGTAAAGAAACACCAATAAAATACAAGGATCCAGAAAACCCCATAGTCACAGTACATATCTTTGGCCACTTCTTTTAAAACACATTAGTTGATTTGGGTGCGTTCATTAACATCTTAACTACAGAAACTTGCGAGAAGTTAGGTATAACATCATTGGAACCCACATCTACCTTGATGGAACTTGTTGAAAGATTTTTTATCAAACCAAAACATATATTATAGGACATATTGGTTTCTGTGGAGTCTTGGGAAGACCCGACATAATTTTTAGTTATTAACTCAAAAATTAGGTTAGATGGACATCCCCTAATATTGGGAAAACCTTGGTTAGTGACAGCCGATGCTTACATAGGCTGTCGAACAGGCAACATGACCATTGGAGGAGATACCAGAAATAATATTTCCATATAACCCCCCTGCCAAACCAAGTCTTCCCACTCTAAATATTCACAAAAAACCACATACATACTGGGAACAAAACATTCGTTCACCACTGACAATAGTTGAAGCAGTTGAATTCAAAGATCAAACTGAAGATGATGTAATCAATAACTTCATGAACCAACCATCTACTTCAAAAAATTTAAAGTGCCAAATGTTAAAAATAATTCTTGATAACAAAGCACAGGGACCCCTTAGCAGACATTGATTACCAACACAAACCCACAACTTTTTTTTGCAACAACATGCCTATTGAAATTGAGCCAGGAAAATTTTTAAATATCAATGACAGTATGGATAGTAACTAACAACAAAATCTCGTTAAAATTTTACAAAAATATAAGGGAAAATTTTCTTGGGACTACCCAGACATGAAGGGTATAGATCCTCAACTATGCACACATCACAAGTATACTAAAAATAATGCTCAGCCTATTCAGTAGCCTCAGTGGAGGTTAAAACCACATTTGAAATACATTGTAAAAGATGAATTACAAAAGCTGCTAGATGTAAACTACATTTATCCTATTTTAGACAATAAATGGGTCTCTCCTTTAGTAGTCGTTCCTAAAAATAATGGTAAGTGGCGAATCTGTGTGGATTACAGAGAACTAAATAAAGCAACACAGAAAGACCAGTTCCCATCCCTTTTGTTTATTAGGTCCTTAATACATTGGGAAGAAAGTAGTTCTTCTTTTTTCTTGATCGTTTCAGTGGTTAAAATCAAATCCAGATAGCCCCTAAAGACCAAGATAAAATGACCTTTACCTGCCCCTAGGGTACATTCGCCTATAGGGTATTACTGTTCAGACTATGCCATTCCCCAAAAACATTTCAAAGGGCCATACTCAACATTTTTTTTTATTTAATAAATGAAGGGCTCGAGGCTTACATGGATGAATTTACTCCATATGGAGATGACTTTGATCATGCAGTACAAACACTAGAAAATTTATTGGAACGATGTATGGCTACCAGATTGTGTTTGAGCATGGAAAAGTTTCACATGATGATGACCGAAGGAGTGATCCTAGGACACTACATCTCTGCAGCTGGAATACAGGTAGATCCGGAAAAGGTAGAGGTAATTCTTTTATTAGCCACACCTTGTACTCAAACAAAGGTACATAGTTTCCTTGGATATGTAGGGTACTACCGTAGGTTTATAAATATTTTTTCACAAATTGTTGCACCCTTGTATGCATTAACTGGAAATGTTGAATTCCATTGGTCTGAAAAATGTGACACTTATTTTTTAGATTTGAATAAACTGGTCTCGACTGCACTAGTCTTACATGGCCCCAATTGGGAGCTACCCTCTCACATTTCCTCAGATGCATCCGATACAATGATAGGGACAGATCTCGGTAAATAAGAGGAAAAGAAGCCCTACACTATTTACTATATCAGCAAGAATATCACTCCTGCTGAATTAAACTATACATTAACTGAAAAGGAATTCTTGGCTGTCATTTATGATATTAATAAATTTAGACATTATATAACTGGCTATCAAGTATTCATGTATACTGATCACTGTGCCATTAATATTTAGCTAATAAACCTATTAAAAATGGAAGAGTGACTCGTTGGTTATTGATTTTACATGAGTTTGATATAACTATCAAGGACTGTCCAGGAAAGGAGAATGTATTTGTAGATTTCTTGTATAGATTTTCAAATTCAAATGACCCACTAGCGGTGGATGATCAATTCCCTGATGAGAATTTGTTTGTTGTAATAATAAAAACGTCATGGTACGCAAATGTAGCGAATTATCTAGCAATAGGAAAGCTGCCAAGACACTTGAAAACAAAGGAACATAAGCTAATTGTTCAACGCAATGCTATATTCTCCTGGATCGATGGATATATTTTCTATACAAGGGCTGATATGCATATATGCACATGCATCCAAGAAGACAAGATTTATGAAGTCTTAAGGGCCTATCATGATGAGCCAAGTGGCGTCCATTTTGCAGATCGCAGGACGGGGTACAAAGTATTACAAATGGGCTACTATTGGCCTACAATTTTTAAAGATCCCAAGAAATATGTCCAAGCCTACGATAGTTGCCAAACAATGGGTCGCTCTGACCAGTTTAAAAAGATTCCATTGTAGCCACATTTGGTAGTAGAACCTTTAGAATGGTGGGCAGTAAACTTTTTTGGGTCATTCAACCTGCCATCGAATAAGAAGACCTAAATACTGGTTGCGACATATTATGTGACGAAGTGGGTAGAAATAATGGCTTTGTTGAGAGCTACCGAAGAATCTGTGATAAATTTTATTTTTTACCTATTTGTGCGATATGGATTACCGAGTGAAGTGATAACTAATGGAGGGGAACAATTTGTGGGAAATAAAATCAAAACCACTCTAAAGAACCACCATGTCACCTATAGAGTCACCTCTCCCTACCACCCGCAGGTGAGCGGGTGGGTCGAATGCACCAATAAATTCCTTGAGGCATTTCTCACTAAAATAGTCTCAACACATCACCAGGATTGGACTGCTACACTGTCATAGCCCTTATGGGCTTATCACACTACGTGGAAAAACACTACCAGATATTCTCTGTACCATCTGGTATCTGGAAAGGAACCAATTTTCCCTATTGAATTTGAAATAAATGCTTTGAGAATAACCCAGGAAGTGGGGTTGGATTTGACGGAGGCCCAAGTTAGAAGACTCCAACGAATAAATGAATTGGATGAATCATGACTAATTTCTCTACAACGCACTAAAATTATTCAACTACAATGAGCTAAGTGGCATGAAAATGTCATAAAAAAGAATACATTCCAGAAAATAGATTGGAAATTCCTCTATGACTCTAGATTCCAAGACTTCCCGAGTAAGTTACAAACAAGGTGGCTTGGGCCATACGAAATTCAAGAAGTGCACATCAATGGTACCATTACCGTGACCACCATATATGGATCTGGCTCTGCCTTTCGAGTCAATGGACACCGGATGCGCCTCTATCATAAACCACTTATGAAAGATTCTTTCTGCCAGCATGTGCGTGATGATCCCACCATCGAAATTTTGGCTATAGGGCACGATGGCCCTATAGCTTTAAGTTCATAAAAAATTTTTATTTCCTCTTGTAAATATTGTATATATGTTTCTTGCAATTTATAGTTCTTCTCATCGTTTTACATAATAATTCCATCTCTTTTTCATTATTTTGATGCTCACAACTGCATTCTTTTTCTTTTCTTTTTTCTTTCGTGTGTTTTGTTTTTCAATCCATTAACCAATTGTTGTTCAATCAAATTGAAAAATTGTCATTCAATTAAAATGAATGGCTACATTTTTTAGTGTGTTTATTTATGTTGTTCAAACCATTGAATAGTTGTTGTTCAATCGAATTAAACAGTTTTTTTACAATTGAATTGAACAGGTGTCGTTAAATTCAAATGAACAGTTTTTTTTCTGTTGCGTGAATTTACTTTTGTTGTTTAATCCATTGAGCAGTTGTTGTTCAATAAAATTGAACAGCTACCGTTCAATTCAAATGAACGGATGTGTTTGTTTGTGTGTTTTTTTCTGTTCTTCAAAGCATTGAACAATTGTTGTTCAATCGAATTGAATAGCTATTGTTCAATCGAATTGAACAACTATCGTTCAATTCAAATAAACGACTATTTTTTTGTTGCGTGATTTTACTTTTGTTGTTCAAAACCATTGAACAGTTGTTGTTCAATTGAATTGAATAGCTGTCATGTACTCCAATTGAACAAATGATTTATTTTATAACATGTTTTTTCTTTTCTTTTCTTTTCTTTCCATTTTTTCGTTTAATTTAGAAATTTTTTGTCTTTCGATGATTTATTTTCGAACATCCACTCTTCCTTTACACATTCTTGCCATAAAACCATTTTGAGAAAAGGAATTGGCACCTAAAGAGGAGAAAAGTAGTGATATTACTAATATTATGATATTTTGAAATTTTGATGGAAATCTCTGCTTCGAGAGCTGACATGGTTTATCTCGATAATGAAGGGCTCGATATCTCCTATTCAGACATATTATTACATAATTCATTTCTGTAGTCTTATGCTGGTATATATTTTTACACTCTCAAGTGGTAATTCTCTTTGGCATGAGGATATAGGAATAAGAGTATTAATTGTATTGGCATTATTTTTACTTCTTACACCATCCCTAACTCTTAAGGGGTTAATGAGCCTCCCTCCATATATATATATATATATATATATATATATATATATATATAGATATATATATAGATATTATGTCTATGTGAATTTATTTTTTAAGAAGAGATAATAAGAGGTCTCATCACGAGCCAACCTACCATGATCATGAGGGTTTAACAGGTGACATTCCCACAATGGCCAACACACCATGGTAGTGACCTTCTAGATAGCTGAAACTACTTGAAGGACATAAGGTATCATCACGATCTAGCCTAACCACTCTGTTAAAATCACCATGAATGGAACTATGACTATCTAGCCACCACAACAACATAGTGGTTTCTCCATAAAACAAGCAAAATGTCTACCTTTAAATAGAGTATTTTGGCTCATTTCAGGGTCTAAATAGCAACCCTGTCGAGGCTATGGATGCCTGCTGGTAGAAATGGATCTCCTTCTGACATCGAAGTATTTTTATAACAATAGCCAATTACTTTTATATGGCATATTTCCTATTGATCCATTTATGAAGATAAATGCACTACTTAAATAAGTGTTATCACTACCTACTCGCATAATTAGCTATGAGTGAATTATATTTTCATTCTGAATTAAAGGATGACAACATCAATCATAATATGTCACCTGTCATACTTCCCTTATGTTATGCCATCAAAATAGGACATCTTGTTCATAATAATTTCTACTCTGCTTTTCTCCCCTTCTTTGGTCATTTCCACCTGATGTTAATTTGTGATGATTATGAACTTCTGAAATTTACTTCATGTGCATTCATGATTGTTACCACGTTTCCTCTTTTATTGACCTTTAAGGCCGTGGATGCCCTTCTCCCATTGGAGGGGGTACAAATATTCATAATGAATAAGCATGCGAATTAACCATGCGACTCTCTTCGGATATGTTGATTGGATGAAAGAATCACTGCATTTAGGTCATGAAGCCACATTTTTAATAATATATTTTATAAAATTCGCATGCAATGTTTATGTTTTTTTAACTAATAGAGCCAAATGAAACACAGGCAGAAGGGTGAAGAAACCGGTTCTAAACACATAGTAGCCAAGGGTGGAAATTCTCTCCATAACAAAGCAACAATTTTACAATCCTCAGAATTAGCTCACACAATTATCCAACAAGCTGTCTGGATTCCATATCTACATAGACTACATGGGTTTAATATAGAAACAATAGTTGAATTATTGCAAAAACCTTTAAGAAGGGCATACCATAGTCAAAGGAAGAATCATACCAGTCTCCGAAGAAATCATCGCTGAGGTATTTGGACTTCCAATAGAAGGAGAAATATGGAATGATAAGAATGTACTTATACAAGAAGCAATTTCAGTGTACCAGGACCTAGGTGAGCCACTGGATCGAAAAGGGAAAGGTATTAATCTTGCATCCTTGCAACAACATTGGCAAGAACTGGCAGTCTTCATTCAAATATATATCACATGCGACAGATGCCAGGATGTGGTAAAGTCCCATCAACTTAATCTATTAGCTATTCTCAAGTGAAAATTTTGAATTAATTTTCCCTTTTTCCTAAATTTTGTATTGCATGATACTGTTGTTCGGACTGGAAGACCTAAAAACCCTCAAGCAGTTTTTAGTCACCATGGCTTGATTAAATTGATTATCATTCATGAGTTAAAAAAACATCAGTTGACATGGGAAATATTTGTTAATCCTACCCTACCTGTCCTTAAAGAAAACACCGGGAGAGCAGAAATTGAACTCCCTAGAATAGCCATACCAAGGAGAGCAAGAGGGATGAGAAACCATGTTTCAACTGCAGAACCAGGAAAATAGAGACAGTCTGAGCTATGGAAAAACACCTCTGTATTTCTAGATAATGTGATACCATCCCATACACCACCTCTGAGCTCTCAAAATATGTCTTTATAAGACTGTGAGGAAGAAATGGATCAAGTACTAGAGCAAATGAGAACATCTTGGGAACCCATATGAACAATCTAAGGAATATAGGGACCATTTGAACCAATATGCCTTTGCTAGCAGCTCTATCCATAATGAAATCCTACCTCCCCATGATGAATTGTATGATTTGAGGGTTTTATCCCCCTCTGATAATGAATGGGTGAGTAGGGTAGACCAGATACAGAAAATATCTGAGTCTGGAAACCAGTCAGGGGATACTATTCTACTAGAATGGGACACAAGTATTGAGAAATTTCCCTTGACACCTGAAGAAAATATTATTACACCCAGTCAGGACATCTATGCTGAAAGAACCTCTTTGAAACCTAAAGAAAACATCATTTATGATAAAATTAGAATTGTCACAACCGTTACTGACCTCGAAGCCACTGCTACTCCTTCTCCTGCCAAAATCCTGCCAAAAGAAAAAATAACAGAGATTAATTTAAGAAAAATGAACAACAAATGTAGGAAATGGAGAAAAATGGTAAAACAGTTAAGGAAACGGTTGGAAGAAGCAAACAAGGCTTGGAAGCCTAAGAAGGAATTAGCTACCATGGGAACCCAAACAGATTTTGTTACCCAAATGGTAGATACTGCTGAACTCTCTGCACAGACTGATTTAATACTTATAGAAGACAAGGAGACTCAAACAGAGGTAACATCTGCCTACACTCCTTTGATAGAAAAACTGTCAATCAAAAGCTTCACAATGAATTAACTCAAGTTCAGCATGAATTCTCCCAATATAAGAAGGAAGTAGTACCCTTACAGGAAAATCAGGCACTACTAAAAAGAGTCAAAGAACTTTTTGGAACTTAAGATGAAACCTTTGCCTAACTAAGGGAAGAAAGGGGAAAAGTGAAGAAGGCGCAATATAAATTGGAATAGGCTAAGAAACAAACCAATGTTGTTTGTTCTATTTACTCAGATGTATTGAGTTGCAAGGCACCAGCCACTAATTATGCTTTATTCTTAGTGGAAATATATATGTTGCTGAAAATCAAGGCTGTCAAAGTAGGGAAAACCACTACCTTCAAAACCACTGAAGAGTTTGTCCAATGTTGTAACAATATTGATGAACAAATGCCGCACCCTTTTTGCGAATTGTATTTTCACAATTTATTTCTAGAAGAGGATAGAGACAGTAACGCCAATCCCTTCATAGGGAACATTCAGTTCCAAGCTTTTCGGTCCTTTGACAAAAAATGAGACTAGATGGGATAAGACCTACAATACCTTTCAGAAAATAGAACATGGATTATATCTATGGGTTAGAGGGGAACCTACCAAACCCCAATATTTGATTACTCAACATAATAATTTTATGCAACGGAAAGGAGTGATAGAGAAATTGGGACCTATTCACAAGGATATTGTGTAGAATGGGTGGGTATAATTCCGGGATATTCCGGAAGAAGCATTATCAGCAGTCAAATAGAGATAGCAAGCCTCTACAAATAATGTTAAGAACATAGAACCATTTGGATATAGGAACTTTAAATTTGTTGCTTCCCATTTTCTTCTGTATAGTAACCTAATTTTGAACATGGGTCCTACATGGATAGGGTGCATATACAGATGTCCCGTCATATGGTAGCTTCTTGAAGACTATCGCCATGATTATGAGTTACCAGAGGGGCACAAAAACTTAGCATTTGCAAAGGTAAAACAAAAACATGGTTTTAGACTTTACAAGGAAGAAGTGTATCCTTCATATTATTTAACCCAACTACACCTCAATCGTCTATTTGCATGAGGACATGCAAAAAGGTAAGAAGGGGGGTATGTTGGACCAAGGAAAAGGTACATTTTACCCCTATATTTACCACGATTTTTCATTTACTTTTATATGCCTTTCCTATATCTTAACAATAAAGTAAAGGAAAATAATGCAAAATTAAGGTAGAATTAATTACTGATAAAAGGTGTGTTTAATAGCATAAAAAATGATTTTTTGCTATCTTTATTGATAGGGAATCAAAACAGCCAAATTTTTTGCCAGAATGACCAAGTAGCAACAGATAAGAAAAGAAAATGGAATCGTATCGAGACCTATGAATTAGCAGAAGATGTAGAGGCACGCCTATTCTTGGAGTATTCAATTTATAGCCACAAAGCTGCAGGATCTCCTGATCCTGAGGAACTCTTACTCTGTTTTATTTTTCCTTTAAGTTATAAAAGGCTGGAGGTGAAAGAGACGGAGGCGGTAGTTCATGCATTATAATTTTCTTGTAATAAATGTATTCAGACATAATCGTCGAGTTCGTGCTAATGTAATTTCGTGGGATAAAAACAAAAACTTCTTCCATAAGGCCATGATATAGAGGAGACAACATAACCATATATTTTCCCTAAAGGACCTATGAGGAAATAGACCAGTCCAATGTAATGATATGGATACCATGTTAGTTAATCATTTTAGTAATATTCTAAAAGACCCTGATCAACATAGATCAAAAGCTATTGGGTGCATCACAAGAAACATACCCTCAATAGTTATCCAAGATCAAAATTTTATTAGGCAGCTTGGTCCTTGATTGGTAGGAACATATGGGAATTAGTTGAGGAGTCTTGACGTTCATGATAGCTATATCCAGCCCTTAATTCCACCCTCATTTCTTTCATTCCGAAGCAAGAAAACTCATATGTACCAGTAGGTTTCCGGCTTATCGCCTTATGTAATGTAATTTACAAGATCTTATCTACTATTATGGAAAATAATTTGAAACCTATCCTCCCCGACATAATTTCACCTGAGAAAATGGGCTTTGTAAGAGGCAGGAAAAATTTGAAACACATAATTACGGCATAGGAAGCTATACATTCTCTTCATACCCTTAAAGAAAAAGGTATGTTGATTAAACTTGATTTTTCTAAAGCTTATGACCATCTTAGCTAGAATTATCTTAAAGCTATTCTCCAGGACTTTGGCTTTGATGTAAGATGGATTTATTGGATAATGTCTTTTATCTCATCTCCTCACTATTCCATTCTTCTTAATGGAGTTCACTTCAATCCCTTTAATGTTACTCGAGGGCTAAGACAAGGAGATGCTCTCTCCCCATTTCTCTTTATCATTGCAGCGGAAGGCCTAGGTCTTCATATCAAAAACATGATTAATGGAGGAGAGTTGAAGGGACTTAATATTTTTGGAGGAGGTTTAAACCTCTGCCACCAACAGTTTGTATATGACATTATGATGTTTTTTCAATCTACCTTGAAAGAATCTAAGGCTATCCTATCAATACTTAATGAATTCATGGAAGCCTTTGGGACCCTTATCAGTAATGAAAAATCAAATGTGTAGTCTTTTAATACTAATATATTGTCCCAACGCTTTCTTTCACGTACCTTTGGATTCAATATAGTGTCCGTGCCTATGAAATATTTAGTAATCCTCTTGAGTCTGAGCTCCCTTCATGTTTCTGGTTGGAAATATCTCCTTAACTGCATACAGGCCCAGCCTCAAAATTTGGCTTTCGGGGTGCTTAACACTCCGAGTCAGGTTGTCCTGTTAAGAGCAGTCTTACAATCCATTCCAACTTATCAGCTCTCGATACTAGAAGCGCCTAAAACTAATTGTAATGATATTGTTAAGTCCCTATATTACTAGTATATAGTCCCTTATTGTTGTTATTGTAACCCCGTTATTGTTATTGTTGTACCTCTATAACCCCAATATTGTTATTATTGTGCCCTTAAATTATTATTGTTAGGTCGGCTAGGATTGCATTGTGGTCCCATGGACTCCTATATATAGGAAGGAGGTTTTGTCATTTGTATCATCCAAGAATTGTCATTCATGTAATGTATTGGAGGTTTCCCCCTCGAAGTGGCTTATTTCTAAGGCATTGATATCTCTTTTCTTCTATTTTTGGAGATGTTTTCACAACATTTGGTATCAGAGCTTTAGATTCTAGGGTTTAACTGCTCCAAATAGGTCATCGTGGCATTTTCACTATCACACTTTTCCTATGAACGCTCAGAAGCTGAAATTTTTAAAGTGTGAAGCCGAAATCCTGAGGAACATTGTTGCAAGAATTTTCACTATAATTGTTTTTTTACAAAGATTCAAAAGCTGAATTTTTTAGAGCGCGAAGCCGAAATCCTGAGGAACAGTGTTGCATAATTTTAGATCTTTTTTCGCAATATTTTCGAAGATATGGTCTGTGGAAGTTAGGACTTTTTTAGGCTACCAAATTTCATTTCAAGTACATGATCGTGGGAAAATCTTCACAACTCTCTCTCTGAGCATCAGATTGAAATTATGTCAAAAGTAACAACAAGTACACGGAAGGTAGTTTCCCGTCTATAAATTTAAGATCCGAAGGACGAAGCAGTGACATGTGGAAAGTCATTCAATTTCACTCTACTGAACCAGTCGATAATTTGGTCATCGTAAGAGATTGGGCACAAATTTGTCTTCAAGAATCCAAATTAGGTTAGTCTTGTGGCATTCGAAAGAGGATTTAGAGGGCTACCTCAGTGCCAAATTTCAAATATTTTATATCCAAATCACAGATATAATTCAGTTTAAATATTGAGCTCCTCAAAAGAAAGAAAAAGGTGTGTATTTTTTTCCGAATTGCATAAGTCTTGTGTAAAAAAAAAAATAGTTTGAAGTTATTCCAAGGGCCTATTGAAGAATTTTTATCAGTATTGGGTTTTATAATGCCTCCAAAAAATAATTCTATACCCATTAAGCCCTTAGAAATATATACTATGACACATGAAGAGAAAGAATTGCAGTATGAGATATCAAAATTACGGTATCAAGTGCAACAAATTTCAATCTTACGAAGTGCAGCCGAAGATGACATAGATGGTTTAAAAGAAAAAATGGAGGCTAATTTTTATGGTTTTAAGGATCAAATGAAATCTAATATGGATGATAAAGTAGTGGAAGATCACATCGAGCATCAACAACAAGTTCTTCAACTCTCAAAGGATAACCTAACTTTGGTGCAGAATCAAATGACACAACAAGAATATCAACATCACATCAAGAGAAGTTACGAATTACTCACAAAAACAATAAATCAACAAGTATGATAAATTTCAGAGTATCTCAGAAAGTGGAAGAACTTTCCTGCAGACATTTCCACATGGGAGGATGATAATTTTATACAAAAGCATCAAGAAATAATCAAGCATTGAGGAAAACACTTGTTCGAAGGAGAGGGGCATGTTAAGTCCCTATATTATGAGTATAGTCCCTTATTTTTGTTAGTGTAACCCCCTTATTGTTATTGTTGTACACCTGTAACCCCCATATTTTTATTAGTGTGCCCTTAAATTATTATTGTTAGGTCAGCTAGGATTACATTGTGGCCCCATGGACTCCTATATATAGAAAGGAGGTTTTGTCATTTGTATCATCCAAGAATTTTCATTCATGTAATGTATTGGAGGTTGCCCCCTCGAAGTGGCTTATTTCTAAGGCATTGATATCTCTTTTCTTCTACTTTTGGAGTTGGTTTCACAACAGATATGGTCAAGATGTTTAAAAAAATTATTTGGAAGGGTTCCCAACAAGCCTGTAAATGGGCCCTTCTTTCATGGGATAAGCTTACGAAAATAAAGAGGACATGAAGCTTGGGGTTAAGAGATCCATAATTGATGAATTGG
Organism: Pinus albicaulis; assembly: GCA_034641835.2. Taxonomy (NCBI): domain Eukaryota; kingdom Viridiplantae; phylum Streptophyta; class Pinopsida; order Pinales; family Pinaceae; genus Pinus; species Pinus albicaulis. The sequence goes on from JAXQQM020086052.1 coordinate 176,444, forward strand.
ATGATGGGAGCTAAAATCTGGTGGAGATGGTTATAGTGGGGTGGGGATCTATGGAAAGCAATCCAGGAAATAAAATATGATATCCCTGTTACTACAACAGGAAAATTAAGAATGAAAATAACTCTGAAAGGATCCAACATTTGGAATTTTATAGCCTTAAACAAATATCATATTCATGAACATAGTTTTTGGGAAATCAGGGGAGGTAAAATTACCCATTTTTGGGAGGATTCTTGGTAGCAAATGAAAAAAAATTCAGTCAAATTGATCTAAGGGAGATATTTCTGTTCACCAATAGGCCAAAGACTAAGTCAGTAGCACATTTCTGGAATGAGTAGACAAATCTTCAATGGAGGAAATGGAAATTAAAGGACCATTGGAAGAATGCTCTAGAAACTCGCCAATGGGAGAACTATGAAAAAGAACTTAAAACTAGAAAATCAATTGCAGCAAGAGGAGAAGATATCTTGAGATAGGGATACTGCACCGAGGGCATGTTCAAAATACAAAAAGGCTACTACATAAAATCTAATAATTTACACAACATAGTTGTTCCCCTTTGGAAAAAAATATAGTCGGCAAAACATTGGCCAAAAATTGAATATTTTTTATGGCTATTTAATCATGGTAAAGTTCTTACCTGAGATCATCTGTGGAAGAAATGGATGCATGGACCATTGACATGTACGTTGTGTAAGAATAATGAAGAAAATATCGAAATTTTTTTGAATAACAGTTGTGTAGCTGCGACCCTATGGCAAAAACTATCCTCCCTCTTTCAACAAACGAATCAGGATAAAAGGAGCATTAGGCATACTATTGAAATCTAGAGAAAAGGAGGGTACATAAGCGATGCCCTAAATAGAGCGTGGAGACTATCTATGGTTTTTAATGTATGAGATATCTTGAATTAAAGAAACCACAAAATTTTCAGAGATGAGTATAGGCAACATGAGTAGATATGGAAATTTAACCTAGATAATATCATAGAAGTTATCCTCACAGTGAAATGGAATGAAGATGACTGGAAAGTAAATGAGAATGAGGCTACAATTTTAGCTATACTTAACTTGAAACCCCAAATGCTGGATCCAACATCGTGGAAACAAAAACCACCAGATAGAAACCCTCAATACAAATTCCAGGTTCCTTAGCAGGGGTTTGTGAAGATTAACTGTGACGAAGCCTCTAAAGGCAACCCGGGTCAGGTAGGAGAAGGAGGAATATTTCAAGATTCGAAGGGTTTAGTTTGAAAAATATATGCGATGGACCTTGGTTTTGCCATGAACAATGAAGCCGAACTTATGGAAGTAAAACCAGACCTGTAGATAGCCATGAGAGAATAGTGCCACATAATCATAGTGGAAGGGGACTCAACCATGGTAACCGGGGTTCTGAAGAAGATGAAATAGGGGACAGGATGGGAGAAAATTAGCTAGAGCTAGATAATAGCACGCCTAATCCAAGGTATCAGTACAATCCTCCCATGCATAGGCTACCACATTTTTTCACATGTTCGTAGAGGAGGAAACAAAGTTTTCGATTGCTTGGAAAACTGCGGCTGGACTCATGAAGGACGACATTTGGACATTAACCAGGCTAAAATAGTTCAAGAGGGGGAACTACAGTCTCTACCGCTAATTGTGGATAGATATAATGGGATTCTCAGGATCCCCGATCAAGCTGCCAAGTGGGAGATTGGAGAGAAGAGGTGCACAAGACCATGGATACCACACAACAACTAGATGAGGGTATGCAAAAAAAGGGTGGGTACTACCGCCTGCATAACATAATGATTGGCAGAATGACGGTGGTTTCCAACTAACCATGTTAGAGCTATATGGGAAACAATGTCGGCGTGTTAAAGGAGCTATGAAGGTTGGTGAGGGGAAAGATGGCATTTCATCTCAGCAGTTTATGGAGGAAGGTAGAGTAGATAAAGGTATCACACATGAGCAGGTTAGAATGTCGAGTTCACATCCCCTAACCTAGTATGTTCTTTATCTATTCACTATGCTTGTTGCTGCGAATTATTACTACTATAAGGTATTCAACCTAGTTAATTTTTTTGAGTTTTATACTTCATTATTCTGGGGTTTTTCCCTTTCATCTGGGTTCTTCAGTGGTGGTCCTCTGGATTGGGTTTATAATGACAATTTTCTAGTTCTGGGTTGTAATATTTGGTGCATGGGCACTGTGGGTTTACAAGTGTTGAACACCTAATCCTCTATGGGCAGGTGTGGAAGGCGAAGAGTCACAAAGGAGTCCAAGTGACCATGGAAGATGAATCCAAGAGTCACACCATTGTAATATAAATGTACATCTATGATTAATGGAAGGGTAACTCACGCCTATCTTTCCTATGTGTGTGTTTAGTTTCTCATACACCATGTGTGTGATTAACATGGTATCAAATCTACAGGTGAGGTCCTGGCATTTTAAGGTTTTTCCAGCTCTATTTTAGCTTTTATGCTCTTGTAATTCCCTCTCTATCGTTTGGCCTCTATGCTACTCAGCCCTGCCTCTGTCAATGCAGTGATTTTCCCCATTCCCTCGGGACCATTGAGATGTAGTGATTTTCCCATTATCTCCATGTATGATTTTGAATGTGGATCAAGACTGGGCTCAACACTTGCAGGTGCAGATGAAGGCCTCACTGACCCCTGACCAACAGTTCATACATTCGCATCCACTTTGAAGTTCTTGGAATTTTATTCAGAAATTCCTCTCCAATCTATCTACTTTATAGGTGAAATGGCTCCCAAAGTGCCATTACTTTTCCCCGTGTGTGTCTCACTTTCAACTTGATCCTCAAACATTCCATTTGCAGTATGAAAATCATGCCTACTACTTTGTATGTACCGAAGAGCAGTCTTCATTGACTACATTTCGTCAACTTTTCCTTCCACAAACCTCAGCAGGCCCTCAAAATATTTCTATCTTCAATTCTTGATTTGACCAATTCTCGACTAACATTAGCCACCTTAGATGCTACCATAGAAGAAGCTTTTGTAGTAGCTGCAGCTTCTGCAGCTGGACTTGGCTCTACAGCCTTCTTCCACTCAGTTTCATCAACCTCAGAAGTTACTTGTTGTATCCAAGCTTTCAATTTTGGAATAACTGCATTCTTGAACAACAAAAATTATATGTGTCTAGTGAAAATGGGTTGGTTGAACCAAGAGTGCTGTCGATGTTGTAACTAGTGGAGCCACTGTATGCTTCAACATTTGAACTAGGGGTCGAGTTTGTATAGTATTGGGAGGTGATGATTGTGTATCTTGACTTTGAACAGTTTCTTTAGCTATAAATTCATTAAATGGGGGATCTGGTACGCACCAGAAAGCTTCATCAATATCCTCCTTTTTTAAACCTTTCCTCTCAAGAAATTAGTGCCAGTAGATGACTGGAGAACCACGTAATTTTGGATCGACTTGCATCAGTTACCAATAGCAGCAAGACTGCACCCATTTTAACTTTGGGGCAGGAAAGTTTTAGACATTAGGCTCATTCCACAACAACGCTCTGCGATCTCTGCAGAAACAATTCTCACTAGCTTGCATCCACTTCATCAAGTGGTGACCTTGCTTTGGCATTCACAAGGAATCACAAAGAATCCGAATCTTGCTCTCTTGCGGCTACTCCATGAGGTTCTGAAGCCAAAAGATCTAGTCCTATATTACACAACTTTTTAAATGAAGAATTTCAAGCCGGTGCATGAACTCAATGTGCTTGGGAAGCTTGAGGATGCTGCAAGAACCTTGAAAGGAATCAGTATATTTGAAGGACAGAGCTCGCATATTCATCATGCTCACAAAATTCCCCTCCTACAGTTGAATAAGACCCTCTGACGAAGGTTCTTTAAGTGTTAATGATAGGTGTTGCAAGAGGGTCAATTGTTTCAAATCCTGCCTTTACAAGGCCTTGGCCTGTGAGCTAGATCCAGTCTCAATCTCAAGAAAATAAATACAGCTTCATAGTCACATTAGTGGCTCTCTCATCGTAGTTCACCTTAGAAGGATTGTTACCACGCCATTGAGGAATCACATTTTGGAGCATACAAATCTACTAATGTTATCAATCTGCTAAGGTGAAGTTATTGGGATCGTTAAGGAAATTCGTTGTATTAACATAGGATTGTTTATAAAACCCTTGAAATTCCTCTTATACCTTCACCATTTGAGTTGTTACACCCATTCACTTGTTAGGCCTGAGTTGTTTAAAAAAAAAAAGTTGAAATTGATGATGCATTAGAGTTGTTGAACACTTTTATGCATTCCACTGTTGATAATATCAGCAAAAGCACCTTTTTTGACATTAAAAAATGCCTACAAAATGCACAAGAGAAGATTTATTTTTTGTAGCTTGAATCCCAACTACAACAAGAAGAATTATAGTAGTGGAGTCATCATTCTAAACCTGTTCAGAGGGACTCCAATCAATAGAAATAATATAAAGTTGCAGTCTATTCACATTCAGTTCCTTGTACAAGAGCATATTTACATGCAAATGCAGCAATTCAGTCTGCACTTCCCAAGCCCATCATCAGACCTTGGGAAGAGCTTGTCCACAACAAGCATGGAACTGGTCTTGGATATTACAAGGAATTGTCCTTTCATATTTCAGACTACTGCAAGCCCATCAAATTTCAGAGTGCCAGATTTCTTCATGACAGTTCACCTGCAGCTATTCCAGATCCTGCTCCTCTTCCACGGCAACAACAACGATAGATTGTGAAATGCCAAGACTATGATCGAGTTGGCCATATGAAATATCATTGTTTTGATCTTCACCCATGAAATAATTGTGGTCAGCACACCCATTCTTCACACAGATGCTTCAGAAATAAGCCTCCTGCAAGAACAAAGATTCACCTTGGATGGATCGCTTCTTGGCAATAGGCATCAACAGCGAAGAAGATGTTTAAGTCACATGTTAGAACTTGTTCTCGAATATTGAACAATATTGCAGTTGAGTTTTCACCATTATCTCACCTTGTACCTGACAGGGGGGGAAATGGTGGTCATCTACAAGCTTCGACGCCTACTCCGCAGGTATTCCGCCACAAGTTAGATCACTTATCTTAGGTTGGGAACAATATTGTAACACTAAGGAGGAAGGGGAAATATGAGAGGAAGCAATGGAATTTCCAAAGGATCTTGGTAACACGAGGAGCATACTATCATTATTCCAACAGTCTATTCATACACATTGGACACTAAAATGTGTACTCACTAAGATAATTATCAGCATTCAGGAAATTGGAGGGGACCCAAAAGTTGCCTCCATTTTAAATGAGATAAGGAGAGACATTCAAGAAATTCACCTTGGATAGCACCATAAAAATGTTAGTCTGGGCCGCATAGATCGACAACTCCAAAGCATGCATCAAGTGGACATGTACGGTTCTAGTGTTAAGGACCTAACACTGAATGAGTTCCTCTCTTTCCTATTTTTTGACCATGCATATTTCGGGTAGCATTTAATTTTTTAAGTTATTGTATGTAAGGAACAATAAACTAGACATATTTGATAGTATACAGTTTAAACTTTTTTAGTATTGGTTGGCCTATAGCTCTTTAAGGTGACCAAAAGACCTTGTTTCCTACAGGCAGGTTGAGGTCTTCCAGTTTTATTATATGTAACCTTATTTTCTCTTTTTTATTAATATAAAATAGGAAGGATATGCTAAACTTACAAAAAAAAAATATATGTTACTATGAGAAAGAAAAATTGATAGATAAGTAATGGATAACAAACATTTTAAAGAGTCACTTAGAGAAGTTGTGTTAACAAGTGATGTTTAAGCAACAACTGAAATCTATTTGATAATAATACATGATTTTCATGCCAAGTTAATCAAATTAAGTAAAGAGATGTTTAAATAAAGTTGACATAGTACAAGAAGAGTAAATAACTAAAATCTATTTTGCTATAGTCTATGTTTAATGTCCATAATGGTGATTTTAATTTTTGAGAGTGAGATTAATTTCCAATTGGCTGATCTCTAGACATTCTAGGGAGATCGAATTAAATGAAATCTCTATTGGTTTCACTATATCTCTGGCCAAGTACCATTTATTGGCTGAGTATCATAACATTAATTTGGCCTAGTATCCTAACATTTGCAATAATTCTTACTTCATGGAGCTAAAGATGGTACTTAGGCCAAAGAAACATTGAAACCTTTTGAAGATCCCATTGAATTTGATCTACGTAGAATATCAAGAGATCAACGGAAACAAATTTATTAAAAAATGAAACAGGAATCTGCTTCTTTTTCGGAATATTTAAACATCCTCGTTTTTGTTTTCTCTACTACGAAAAAATAGATCTGCTGCACTGAAATGTTTTATGATTATGTTCATTTTGATGGCCTTGGATCAGGGTTTCTTGGCATATGCCAGTCGACATATGATTTTCATAAGGATATGCTGGACTGAAATGTTTTATGATTATGTTCATTCTAATGGCCTTGGATCATGGTTTCTGGGATGATGCCAGTCACATATGATTATGACAATGTATTTTTATCTTATCTTAATATAAACAGCTTTTCTTTCCTTTCTAAAAAATAGATTACCTAAATTTATAAATGTTATGCATTACAGTTGATGATAAATGGATCTACAAATGTTTTAATTATTTAACTTTGAAATTTTATGTTTAGTTTATTGAAGGATTTATAACTATAGTTTTCATTAGTTCTTCTAACAAAGTTATTAGAAATAGATTTATGATTGTTTTTTTTTTAACTCTTATAATAAAGTTATTATAAATAGATTTATTATTTCTTTTTCATTTATTTATCACAATTTATTATAAATAGATTTACTGTGTTTATTTATGTGTGAAGGTTTTTTTTTTTTAATTTAAATTTTTTGGAAATATAATTTTGAAAAGGTATTCTCTAAATTTTCTAGTGAAAATTCTGATTTTTCATAACAATATTTTTTGGGCATTTATATTTAAGTTTAGATAATCAGAATTTATTGAAATAGTGTAATGAGAGTTACTATATAAATAAATGATCAGTTTTTTTTAATTCACAACAAAATAAATAATTTAACCATAAACTTAAAAAAAGATAATAGAGCAAAATAAAATTATTAATAAATGGCTTAATACAGATTATATGGTTTTAATGTTTGAAATACTGAAATAAAGTTATTGGAATAAAAAATAATAATTAATATTTATTTAAAATTTGGATATTAATATTTTAATAATATTTCTCATCTGCACACATTTAAACCAGCTTAGATCACATTTTTTTAGAGTAAAAAGAAATTTGATCTCTCTCAAAGCTTAGTGGATCTAGAATTAAGATAGAACTAATTTGGTTTAATTATTAGTTACAATTAGTAGTATTATTTTTATATAATTTTCACTAATAAAAATGTTCAGAATCCATTTTGTTAGCTGAGATTTCTTCTTTGTTAATTTTAAATATTATTCTTAATAATGAGATTTTCTTACTATTTAGTCTATTGATTTATTAATGTTATTTTCAATTGCATTTAACTATCATTTATTTGACTAAGCTACATCCATCTTCAGTCCAGATCTACCAAGTTCTGGACCCTTGCATCTCAAATAAAGATGGATATAGGCTAGTTTAATCTCCCCTTTGAATAGACTATATTCCACCTAGATACCATGGGTTCTAAATACCATGGCTCATTTTTTTTTTTATCTTGTTATTTTTATTTTTAGTTTTTAATTATATTTTGAGGTTTAATTTTATTTTGTTAATTTATTTTATGTTGAGTGAGTTAAAATGTTTACACTAGATTTTTTATTTATTTAATTAATTAATTTAATTTAATTTATCTTTTTTTTTCTTTTTTTTTGTAAGTAAGTCAGGATCATTATATTATAATATAAACAAAGATTACAGCACAGAGGCTCGAAGACTTATGGCTTTGACATAACATTGGCCTGCTTCTTTTCGAGCTTACAAAGGACTTAGTATGACTGAGCTGAAAACTAGCCAGATTTAGAACCACATTAGCCCTTAGACAAAACATCGTGGCTACCACGCAGGGTTGCCCATAAAGACAAAACCTGAACAAAACTGTGCTGACGGCCAGAATGGCCTCTTACAAGCCGATTGCTACAGGAAACCAACATAAGTATAGAAGTAGAAAGAAATAGGTGGACCAATCGAAAAAAACACATACAGAAACTGCTGAACCATTAGAGAGTAGGAGTGGAAGCTCCGGAGTGTCTCGCCTCGCCTGGATTCGCGCCCTCACCGCCTGTCACTGGAGCTCGGGGCTTGAAGCATCTGATAACAGTGGCCTGCGAGTCGTCCATGGGAATCTCGATGGAGACGTGGAGGATATGGCGGAGGTATATTTCGAATCGTCGGACGAAATTCTCCAGTGCCTTGCCATGCTGGCGGAGTTCCTCTGCTAATGAGTTGAAAAAAACTTCCAATTTTTCAAGGCGAGCTGTGTTCCGTGCTGATGCCATGGAAGTGGCCGCGAATGTTTCCTTTATCGCTGCTCCCTACATGGCTACCGCTTTTGCCAGCATTGTTTTCACTTGCCAAGCCACAACTTCGGTCTGCAGAAACTGTATTTGGCGCGTGGAGGGAGTACTTGGATCGACGAGCCAATCAACTTCCTCACTAATGGTGTTGTCATCCGTCTTTGTCCGAGCAAGTTCCACTTCCTCTTCCAAAACCTCGATTTTTTGCTTTCCACGTTTAGAAACGAAGGCTTCATAGCAGTCCTTGGCCCTCTTGAGGGCCTATGAAGCTTTTATGCTACTCAAATTAAGATCAGCCATGGCATCTGGGTCTGTGAGAGCAGAGATATCGCTCAGAAAATGGGAGCCTAATTCAGACGATGAGCAAAGAGGCCGCTTTCCAAAGAAAAGAATGAGAATGAAAGGGCGAGCAGTTGGGTTAATAAAGAGGTTGGAGTCGGGGTGATGAGTGTTGTTGAGTGGCCATTTAAGGCCATAATGCAGGGCATGTTGCCAATTGGTCCTTTCGCCAAAGCTGGGTGGATGATCAGAGATTTCCGTCCTACGATTCGACCCTTCGCACGTTGGCAATCTTTGCTTAATACATTTGGTAATGCTCTTTCCTTTGCTATCATTCCCCCTCATTAAGGATCGCTAAGCCCAAGGGTTTCTCGTCATCCGTTCCAGCTTGTGTCGCCTGACGTGCTCAATCAACATACCGTTACTCCTGATCTGCTAATGACGGATGACCTGTCGTCCATCCTACGGAAGTACCAGCATTTAAATCTTGCCTTGAGATGGTGTAGCATTGATCCCGAAGCTGTTCATTCGTAAGATCCTGCCAACACGTGTCCCAGGCATTTTTCGGGTTGTCAATAGCATAGTTCGCAAGGTGGTCCGTGAGGGAGTTGGCCTTCCTTTGCACAGATTGAAGTATGATACCGTTGAGGGAGGCCAGGTGCTGTGCAATGATCTCCATGACCGCAGCTAACCTCCAGTGCTTTACTACTTTACTCGGCTTCGTTCCATGCTGTATTTTCTTGAGTGTGGTTATGGCTAGTTGGGAGTCACCTTCCACAATGACCAGACCTTTGCCAAGTCGAATTAAGAGTCGCAGCCCCTGTTCTAAGGCCGTGAATTCGGCATCGTTATTTGTGGTTTCGCCCATATTCCTACTCAGGATGTGTATAATGTTTCCCGTGTCATCTCGTAGAACACCACCTACCCCAGCTGGGCCTGGGTTTCCTCTTGAGGCACCATCGAAATTAAACTTACAGTATCCTTGGGGCGGACATTGCCATATTGCAGGAGGAGGAGAGGTCGGAGGGCAATTTCCTTCAGGAGGTATTCCGCCGAGTCAATAAGCCCGAAGATGCCTAGAATTCTGCGGTCTTTGGGAGAAATAATTTCAGCCTTCTCTTCTTTACACTAGGTGCGGGTTGTTTCTGTTAACCTTTGCATAATGACAATTTTTAATTCATTGATTTGCCGAATACTGTGCTTTTGAAAAATACGATTGTTTCTTTCTTTCCAGACATTCCAGATTAGGAATCCTGGACTGTTTCTCCATAGAGTATTTACCATGGTGCTGTTAGAGTAGTGTGAATGCCAGTTGGTTATAGTGTCGTGGATGGAGTTTCTCTGTCTGTTCGACTGGTGGAATATTCCTTGAAGCTAGTCCCATAGATTGTTTGTCCAGACACAATCATTGAAAAAATGATTGATGGTTTCCTCCTGTTGCTCACACATGGGGCATCGAGAGGGCCCTATGAACCCTCTCTTTGTAAGATTTTCCCAGGTTAGGACCTTCCTGTTTTGAATGAGCCATAAAAACATCTTAATTTTGGGCCATAGACTTCCGGACCAGACATTGTCATATCAGGCCACCTTGTCAAGCTCCTCTCTATTGTCCAAATAGTAACGAGCTTCCTTTAGGTTGAAGGAGCCTCCTGTGAGCTTTCCCCAGCGAAGGATGTCTGGACCTTGCATTTCCCTGATTACTCTCTGCCTAAGGGTAGCATTGAGGGTGTTGAGAAGATTCTTCAGGAGTTCATCAGAAGGGGGGGGAGTTGGATTCCAACTTCTCCATTGCTGTGGCTCCATGCTCCGAGCCCAGTAATGATGAACTTTTAGTTTATCATTTTTTTGAAACCATTGCTGCAGAGGTTGAAGATTAGGGGATTCAATTTTCAGGAGCTATTGCCAAGCATCCTCCCAGAAAAGAGCATTGTGCCCATTTCTGATCTCCCAAAAACAGTGATCTTGAATAATATGCCGACTAGCCCAGGCCATGTTCCAGATAGGGGAGCCTGTAGGGATGTCGGTTATTCTGACCAGCTCCTCTTGTTGCCATTGCGTAGCATATTTAGCTTTCCAGAGTCATGCCCACAGGGTGTGCGGCTCTGTCAGCCATCTCCACCATAGTTTGGCGCCACAGGCCTTGTTGGTTGTCCCTGGATCCTACAGCCCTATCCCTCCAAAGCTTTTGGGCCTGCACAGTTTATCCCATGCTGCAAGCGCCCATTTCTGCTTCCCAGAGTTGCCCGACCAGAGAAAGTTTCGTTGGATGGTCCTGATTTTCTGAAGGACACCCTGAGGAGCTGGGAGAATCGATAGCATGTAGTGAGGAATAGCTTGGAGAATTGCCTTGGTCATGACCAATCGACCCACCAGATTGAGGACTTGATTGGTCTAGGGATTGCATCTGTCAGCTAGCTTGGTGATGAGCTTCTCCCAGTGACATTTATGCCAAGGCTTGTCCGTGAGGGGAACACCCAGATACTTGGATGGGAGAGTGCTTCTTTTGAAACCGAGGATATCAGTTAAGTGCCTTTGAACCGCTAGATGGGCGTTAAAAAAGAAAAATGAGGATTTTTCAAAGTTAAAATCCATACCCGAGGCCTGACTGAACAGATTCAGAATGTGCTTAAAACCTTTTTCTTCTTTTACAGTGGGGGTGCCATGCAACATGGTGTCATCCACGAACTGTTGATGCATGGTGGCCGGAAAATTGTTTAACAGCTGCAGACCCCTTATAAGATTATTCTCCTTAGATGACTTAATGAGTCGGCTGAGGCCTTCCATAAGAATGACAAAGAGGAAAGGTGAGATAGGGTCCCCCTGCTTGATGCCCCTTGATGGGTAAAAAGGTTGAGAGGGGCCTCCATTAATTAAAATTGAGTGATTAGGCGATTGAATTAGAGCTAAGATCTAGGTGATCCATCTGGTGCTGAAGCCAAACGCTTTGAGTACAACTTCTAGATAATCCCAACTTACTTTGTCATATGCCTTTGAGAGGTCCAGTTGAATTATCATGCCAGCTTTTTTGAGCGTCTGTGGTGTGTGAATCATCTTATGAGCTAGCAGAATATTTTCCATGATTTTTCGCCCCTCCACATAACATGATTGTTCCTCAGAGATTATTTGAGGTAGAATAGGCTTTAAACAATTGGTTATGACTTTCGAGATGATCTTGTACACCACATTGCAGAGCGCAATGGGCCTGAACTTGGAAGGAGTGCATGCATCCACTTCCTTGGGGATTAGTGCAATAAACGTGGAGTTCAGGGACTTCAGAATGGATGAAGAAGTTTGAGAGTCTTCCACCACTTCCCAAATGTATTCTTTCACAAAGTCCCAGCAGGCCTTAAAGAAATCCACGGTAAAGCCATCCGGCCCTGGCGCCTTCCCGTTGGCCATTTATTTGACTGCTACCTCCACCTCCTGGAGGGAGACAGATCATTCCAGGGCTTTGTTTTTCTCTTCTGTGATGAGGTTGGGTATGGTGGAGATTACCTTGGGAATGGCCTCCTGTCAATCGAAGTTCGGTTCAGTGGCAATTAATTGGAAATGATTGCGAAGTTGATAGGCAATGTCCTGGTGCGAGTTGAAAACAACTCCATGCTCTCCTTAAATTTTGGTGATTGTGTTATTGCATCGATAGTCCATAGCTGACCTGTGGAAGAACTTAGTGTTCCTCTCGCCTTCCTTCAGCCATTGATTGCGCGATTTTTGCTTCCAAAGAATTTCTTCCTACTCACATCGTTCATTCCATTTCTTCATGAGTTCCCTTTCCATTTCAATCGACTCCTGTGATATGCTGCCCTGAATCCAATTATTATGGATCTCTTCCAGTTGTTGCTCCAGATGGCGTTTGTCTGCAAAAATATCGCCAAAGACCTCTCGGTTCCAGGTTTTTAACCGTGCCTTAATAAACTTGAGCCTTGCTTGTAATTTGAACATTTTCGTTCCCTCTATATGCAGGGGTTCTTTCCACCAGGTTTTGATGTTGCAGAGAAAGTCTTTGTGATTTAACCAGAATCTCTCAAAGCGGAAAGGCTTGTTCTTGGGGGTGCTCAAGATCGAGGCTTGTAGAGAGATGGGCCAGTGGTCTGATCCCCTGGAAGGGAGGATATTAGAACTAATGATGTTCCCTTCGAGGAGAAGGCTCTCAGAGACTAGAAAGTGATCCATTCTGGAAGCTATAAGCCTGTCTCCCCCTTGTCTGTTGGTCCAGGTGAAAAAGCCACTGCGAGGCTTGATATCTACCAAGTTGACTTCTTGAATGAAGGAATTAAAGGCCAGGGCATCATTGCTGAGAGCTCTGGTGCCCCCTTTGTTTTCCTTAAGAGAGGTTATCATATTGAATTCACCACCATAAATGGCCTAGAGGTGTTGTGCCTGTGATGCAAATTTATTAGATGACGGAGTAGCAGAATTTTATCTTCCAAACACTGAGGGCTGTAGATATTGGCAAATAAGAAAGAGCCTTTTTCCCCTACAATCTGCATTTGCAAGGCCAGAAAGTTTTTTGAGGCTTCAGCATTAATGAGATGGTAGATGTTCGGGCTTCAGAGAATGGCTAGGCCTCCACTCATTCCAGTTCCTTCCACAGCTAGATGCTCGAGATGTTTTCCCAGACGCTTTATCATCTTAGCTAGTTTCTGATTTGTGCATTTGGTTTCCTGGAGGAATACCATATCCGGTTTTTCTTGCATGATTTTATTTTTCAGGAGCCTCTGTTTCCTAAGGCTACCCAGTCCTCTTGCATTCCAGGAGAGGACTTGCATAGTTAACAATGGTTTAAGATGAGAAGGAGAAAGCCTCAAGGGCTTTCATCTTTCCCGAGTTTATTAACATCTGACCCAATTCGAGAAGACCATCTTTGTCGAATCTTCTTCCTCGTTTCTTCTTGTACTGGCTGCTGGCTTGCGTATGGTGTAGGGTTTGTGATTTGATACCCAAGCCCTTGGTTGCTCCTCGACCTCGCTTTATTCCTTTTGATGCTGCATCCTGTCTGGTTAGGAACATGTGTTTAACCCGATTAATTTCTTCTTCTGGTATTTTGTCAAGTCCTTTATGTTTCCACTGTTCCACTATTGAATTGAGATCTAGCCCTTCTTTCTCCAAGATCTCACCTAATTCCAGGTCCTCTGTACCTTGTTCACTGAGGACCATATCCTCATCCTCTTCCTGATCTTTGTCTTCTGAATTTTCTGTGCTGAGATCAGCCGATTTGAAGGCTCCTTTTGCCTGGTCGTCTATCTCATTTGCTGGTGTCGCTGCTGGGATTTGTTCTTCCTTTTCCGACTGAGATTCCTCTCCGAATATTTCAAAGGAATTTTTTGTGCCAGTGTTTGGCTCCGCCGTTTTAGGAGGATTTCTGCGGTTGGATCGGTGCCTACCTGTGGGTCGGATGAATCCATCCGAGGCCAAGGAGGGTTTCCCCTTGGGATTTTCCTCCATTTTATTTTGAGGGCATTCTCTAATTAAATGCCCATGCTCATGGAATTTCCGGCATCTGAAGGGTATCTGCTCATAGTCAATAGTTTGAAAGTAGGTTTCGTCTCTATATTCTAACCATAGCCCCTCGTGCAGGGGTCCAGAGACATCCATTTCAACGCAGATGCGGGCATAAGTCCTGTACCTTTTTTGAAGAGTGGATTCAGAAGCACGGACAAAAGTACCCAAGGTATTTCCAATCTGTTCCAGCACTGCTGGTCTCCAGTAATCAATTGGCAGAGAGAAAAGCCTGATCTAGACCGGCACTTGAGTAAAAGTTTCATGTTCAGGCACGAATTTGGGTTTCCATGGCCGCATGTAGAGGCCCACGGAAGTGTAAAAATAAGGGCCTCCTTCAAAGATCCGATCCTTATCCTCTAGATTTGTGAAAACAACTGTGAAGAAACCTTTGGCCCCCAGGTGAAGCTGTACTTCTCCTCGTGGTTTCCAGACCTGCTTGATCCATTGACAGAGAGCTTTTTCACTGGACCAAAAACCCATGAATTTACAGATTACCGCATAAACAGACATATGATCCTGGTAATCTTGCAGATCTGGGTCAGTAATGATAACCCTAAGGCTATCGAGAGCCTCTAGTTTACATCGACCTTGATACTTCGGTTGGCCGCTCTTTTCCCCAGAATCCCTAGATCGACTTAGATCAGGGCTGCGGTGTGCAATATTGCTTAGATCTGTTGCTTTCCTTTGCGGATCCACCCCCGGCGAGGGTTGTTCCAAGCTTATTTCATCTTTTCTAGTTGAGCTGTCCGCCGTGTCTTCTGTACGGTCGCTTGAGAGCAGCTCATCAATGCTGGTGCAATTTCTGGTTGCTGAAGATCCAAGGATCTTCAAACCCTCAACCTTTTTCTTACCCTTGTCTATGATAACTTGCTTGAAGGTGGGGGCTCCAGGGGCCCCCGGTCGTCCGACTTTCTGAGCCAGCTTGATGCCTCGTTGCCGCAGATCTTGGAGGAGATCTGGGCTTTTCGCCAGTGTACTGGCTATGGATCTAAGAGCGTTCCCGAACTCACTTCAGATAGCTACCACAGATCGCTCTTCTCTTCCCCCTTCATGCATACTTCAGTTTTTTTTTTTTTTCTTTTATCTAAATTTCACTTAGTCAAATCGTTGAAAATTACATTACTACGTCTCCACTATGCTCAGAGGTCCTCTCAGGAGAGTAAATAAATTAAATTTAACATGAAACCAACTGCAAAAGAAACTAAAAAAAGTCATATTTAGTTGAAACACCTTGTTATTTATTTAATGTGATGGTGAAACATCATAATGGAAGACCTTATAAATTGAAAAGTGGTTAAAGAAATACAACAAAGAAAGTCTTCACATGGAATACCTTGTTATTTAATGCAATAGTTAAAACCCTTGCAAGTTGGTGAAACATCACTATGAAAAAACTTATAAATTGAAACATAGTTAATGGAAGACAACAACTTCGTAAGAATCCAAAATCACTTTTGAGCCATATCTCTTCTACTCTGGAAGCAATAAGCAAGAAAGAAACTAATATTAATCAAAATTTCTGAATTAAGTAAAATTTTAATTTAAAAAAAACTCTATGAGTTGATAGAAATAGAATACATTAAATAATAATACCATGGGAGAAATCACGAGATATGTATCACTTTAAGAAAAATTATGAATTAAAAATCTCTTTAAAAAACCATAAATTATCAAAATTATTGTTAGTTTATTATTATTATTATTATTATTTAAAAATATTGAACACGACCATACAAAATATTATAACATTTCTACCCTAATAGAATAGAGAACACATCTCACAATAAGAAAATCATGTTGATCGTGCTAACGTAAGGCAGGAGGGTGACGGTCCAGAAAAAGAAGAAGCTTGTCACGGATCCGTTGAGAAAAAAAAAAGGATTCGTGGGTTGTGCTCCAAGGCTTGGGAAGAGACCATCGACAAAGAAATGGTTGATGCCGATAGACGGGGAGGAAGTCATTCGTTGGAACAAGTTCAATGTAGGCGAGCTTTATTTCTTCTATCGTAGGTCCATAAATGCGTTCAAGCAGGAAATGCTTTCCGTTAGATTAAAGTTGTAGATAATCCTGTGGCAGCCATTTCCTATCTGGGCGCATTTATGGGCCTATGGTGAAGGAAATAAGTCTCCCTGTTCGATGTATCCCCTGTTACCTTTGTGTTTATGGCTTTGGTCTCCCAAAGGAAAATAATAATAATAATTTTTTACTATACAAAATATTATAAATAGCATTTTAATGAGTTAAACAAATAATAAATATTTTATATGGTATAAAATAGAAAATTTTAAATTAAAACTCGTAAATTAATGAGAGTTTGATAAATATTAAATTATAAATTAGACTTAATGAATTGATTTGAAAAAATATATAAAAAAATAAAAATAAAAAAGATATTGTGGTTCTAAGAAATTACTTTTATTAAATTTAAAGAAATAGATTTATTCTTTTTTCATTTCTCAAAATTGTAACATGTTATAAAAGCATACAAATTTTTCTATGGAAATGTTTTTTTTATAAATTACAAAAAAATATATATATGTTCACTCACATAGTGATGGGATGGGGTGTATTATTAAGATAACTTAAGTGGTATGGCTAATAATCTCGTGATTTTATATATACCGAACATGCATATCATTATAAATATGTTTGTCAGAATTGTGAATCCAGAAATATGTTAGATTTTATCATTTGTTTTTGTTTACCAAGCAAGGTTATCCAAAAATATTGTAGATTTGTTGACTTCATGATGCTATGATAATCCATGGTATTGACCACTAGAATACTTATGAAAATTATATGTGACGAATTATAAATTAGGATGTCTTAGGACTCCATTCCAAGTGAAATCACTCAAAAACACCCTTGTTAACATGTGCTAAAAAAATAGTAGACAAGTATTACTCTAAAACCTGGAAATTCAAGAATTAGTGATCTAGTTAACCTACCAAATGCCTAACCTAATCAAGTGAAAATTCTATGGGGTAAATTATGTTATTAACTTGAATTTTTTTAAGAATTAATATTGGTGGAATAAACTCAAAATAGGCTCGTTGACATGTGCTAAAAAATAGCAGAAAATTACTACTATTTTGCTACAAGAGACTCCAAGATATTCTAGATTTGTGTACTAGAAAACCAATCCAAGTAGCTCAATGATGGGCATGATTTTTCAAATTTGTTATAAAGATGAATCATGCTTGATATTTTTTCAATAACCTATAAAAAAAATTCATTTTAATCCTTTAACCATTATGAACTACAACAAGAGAAACATAAATAGAAAGTGCATAAATAAGAGATGCAAGTGAAAAATACATTCAAAGAAAATAAATAAATTGTACAAGAGATCTGAGAGGTTCTTGGGATGACTAAGCCTAATGATACTCATATTCCTATGAAAGAAACCAAGCTTTAGAAGCTAAAAATGGCACCAACCTTCATTATTCGAATCAATCCAAGTACATCACTACTAGAAGTACATGCCCTTAGAGGAAAATTTGAATTGGTACTTATACAAAATGATAAGGAAGAATTATCCTTGAAAGGATGTTGTTTTCCCTTCCAAAATCCCTCAAAAGGTGGATCTAGTTCCCAACACTCGGAATCTTCATTAAATAAGAAGGACCACATTCCTAAATTTTCTCAATCTGTGGAGCTCCAGAATTTGTCAACAATTTCATGATATTTTTTGCATTTATTATCCAATCTTGGTCCATCATATATTAGGGAGAAATTACCTATATTATCTCATTCAAAATTTACCCAATGTTCTCTCAATATTTTGCAAAATTTATGATATTAGACACATAATATGAAATTATCTATAAACCATCCTAAGAACATATTAAAGCTAAAAAAATGTTATTAAGTGTAGAAGGACATATTTAATATAGCTTTTATGTGCCTAAGAAATTTTAGATGGGACTTAATTTATGTGTATTTTGGAGTCCCATCACTAGTCCATTACTTCAAAGTGACTTGAGTAGACCTTAGCTTATTATGTATATAACACTTCCACCTCTTAAGTTTGTACGAACCCCATACTGATAATTAAAGTTGGTAGCCTTGGGATTTACCACACTCTTTTTGCAATACTAAGGCTCATCAATAATCCACAAATATCACCAACCAGTAGAATACTTACAGGCACACTCTTAAGTTTGTACGAACCCCAAGATGATAATTAAACTTGGTAGCCTTGTGATTTACGAGACTTTTGTTTCAATACCAAGGATCATAAATAATCCACAAATATCGCCAACCACTAGAATACTTAGAGGCACAAAGTAAGCTATAACATACCAGGTATTTTAAGTGGATGGGATTTCTACAACAATTTCATTTGATGATCAAGTATAATAAGGGAGACATAAACAAGTTTTCCGAAATTCTTTCAAATCCATCCACATCAAATAACATAATTTGGGATATTTAATGCATATAGATCCATTCAACTATGATGCAAACATAGGGTAATATATAGAAGATGAGAACTTAAAGGAGGTTTTTCAACAGTTATAGAGTTAGAGTCGCGTGGATAATGGAAATAAAATCATTGACTACAATATCTAGGATAGGTTACTCTACAAGTCAGACATGTCATTTGTTACAAAAAGTGAGCAATTAAAACTTATTTGAGAGGCTCATTCCTCTAAGTTTGTGGGGCACTTGGTACGGGGAAGAGAGTGGCCAAATTGCATAGGTATGTGTATTATCCCAAAATGTAGGAACATGTAGGTAGGTTCATAAGAGGATGCATGAGTTATTGTACAAATAAGCCTAGTAACATGAAACAGGGTCTATGTCATCTCATAGTTGTAACCACCCATCCTTGGTAAAGCATTTCCATGGAATTTGTGGGACATTTCACAACAATGAAGAAAGGGCGTGACTACATAATTGTGGTAGTTGATAGGTTCAATAAGATGTGCGTTTTGATGCTCTGTAAAAACAACATCAATGGGAAAGGATTAACAAACCTTTTTTTTAGACAATTGTAGGTGTACTTTGGGATACCAAGGATAATTTTTTAGTTTGACACAATATTCATCAGTACATTTTGGACCATATTACGGGGGAAAATTGACACAAATTTAGATAGGTTTAAAACATTCCATCCTCATATAGTTGGGAAAAAATAAGTAATCAACGGAACATAGGTGTATCTTCTGAGGGGTTACAACCATTCAAAGACCTAAGATGAAAAATTTGTATGCATACATCACTCTTATAACAAATTAGTCCACAATTTTACAGGTATGTCTGTATTTGAATATTTTTTTGAATATTTTCCTCATTCAAATTTTGATATTGGATATGGGAAACAAGAAGGAGTAAAAGAGGATCTTATAGGGGATACCTTGAGGGTTGAAAATTTTATTGAGAATTTTATGCAGATCCATATATAGGTACATAAGACAGTGTAAAATTCATGCGAAAAATATAAGGCCATGCATTATTAACAAAAAATAGAGAATTCACTCAAGGTGGGAGATAGAGTATGGTTACAGTTGAAAAAAGAGAGGCTACAAGGTCTTGGTAATAATGTCAAGGCTCTAGGATATGGTCCCCTTGGGAGACTAGAGAAGGTTGGAGATAATTCCTATAGAATGATTCTACTCCCATACAACCTCATATACTCAGTTATAAATTTAGAGAATCTAAATTTTTATGAGCCTTCCATGCTAAATCATGAAATGGAACATGTCCTACCTTTTGTGGAGGATTTAACACAAGATCCTTAAAAAAAGTTGAAAAAATAAACTCTTTTGCAGAAGATGTGTGAAACTAAAAGACGTGGGAAGCATGACCTTTGGAAAATTGGGTTAAAATTACAACTTCTAAGCAAGGCCAAATGTACACTCGAGAGAAGGTGGAGGAAAATTTCCTCTTGTCATTTAGTATAAATTTTTGGGGACAAAAATCTTCCCAAAATAGCGAGTTGTGAACCATATTGGATCATTATATTTTTTTTCATCCATATCAATGATTTGAAAGTGAAAAAAGTGGAGCAGTTAGCTCACAAGACCTTTCTTTCCAGTAGAATATAGATTGGTAAATTGGAAATTGAAAATTTCCGGGGGGGCATCAAATGATTCTTTGTGGAAGTAATACTTACCTCTTTAGTGGCACACCATTTTTTCCATATTATACATATAAAAATCTGCCCAAAATCATAACAATCACCTCAATCAAAGTATTTATGCAAAGGTTACACCACTTAGAAGTGGGTGCTTGTATTTTCACCTCCATAATCTGTTGGGGTGCCATGTCAACCCCATAACTCATGAAAAACGGGCTAGCCATGTGATTATGATGAATAAATATATAAAATAGTTCATATTATATCTCTAGTTAAGAGTTGATGGAGTCAAACATAACCACTAGTAGGCTATTGAGTTGTGTTATAACCAATCCACTAGGAGGAAAAAGGGTTCCATTATTTTCAATTGAATCGGTTCCATAGGAATGTAAATCAGCCGAGATGGATAGAGAGAGCGCACACAAAGATGATTTTTTATTCTAGTATCTCACAAGACACATGCCTTACTTTTCTTTACTCACATCCATTTTCTACTTAGAGAAAGAGAGCAAAGGAGCCTCATCTTCTGGTTGGGTTTTCTCCCGAAATGGTTTCCCAGGATATATCATGTGTCAATCATGATTCTATGAGTTTTTATTACATTTTTCTCGATTTTATGCATGATAATAATATAAACTCATACACAATAAATAAGGATTTATAGAACCAAAAGTCTCAAGAGAAATATATCCTCATAATGTAGATTTCAAAGTTTTAACTATAATTTATCATATATGTTGTGGAAAATTCTCTAGTGAAATATCCATGGAAGTTTACAGATTAGGAAATGGAGATATAGTTTGAAAAATCCATGTAATTGGCCATAAAATATGTGAAACGAATTTTAGGGAAGAAACAATGTTAAACAAAAAAAATATCAAGGTATTATTGATTCTTCACAAGTAAAGAAAATATAAATGTATGTGTGGTTCTAGAAGATTACATGCACAACATGAAACCATGGAAGACATTTACAAGGGTTACATATGAAATATTAAGAAGTGTTACATTATTGTAGTGTTAGTGGATGGAGATCCACATGTTTATTCATTATGGGTTGCCAAAGTTATAAAGGTCATTGAATAAAATGGAGATGATTAGGTATTTAAAGTACAATAATATGCAATAAATAGCCATTCAATGGTGCACATAAAAGAGATATGGTGGTTTACAAATGAATCAGTAGAAATATAAAAGAAATGGTCCAAATATAAATATTCATTGCGCTTACCTATTAAAATTAGAGAATGTCGAAATACTTTTTTATGACTTCAAGATGACAATGAAAGGATCTCTTTGATACAGGACCATATATATTATCAAGAGGTTTCTACCACAAGAAACAATGGTAAGATGGAAATTTGTTAAACCCAATCGTAGATCTAGAAGGATTTTTACATCTCCAATATTGGGCATAAATTTCTACTAGAATGAGAAAATGGTTGGTAATAGATAAAAATATGGGTCATCTATATCTTCATCCATTCATTCACCTATAGATGATGTAGAATTTGATGATCTGTGAGAATATATGAGTCAATATGAATAACTGTATGAAAAAATTTATATAATTTTCGATCAATTTGATACTTGCATGGTAACGTGAAATAAATGCTTTAACTTACATATTATCATATGTGAAATTTTGAGTAATTTTTATGATTGTTGGACTATATGTTTTAATTAAGAAAAAATCATTAGTTTTAAATATTGACAGTGCAACAATAACTTTGAAAATTAATTACTTCGTAAGGCATTCATCTGGGAAGAACCCCCCCCCCAATGTCACAGTGTCTTTTCGTGGGCCATCGATCTTATGTTAGACGATTAGAAAAATTTACATCTTTAGATCATAGGTGGTGTAACCTCCCAAAATAATTAGGGACTAACCAGTTCTGGTGATTATGTTGTGGTTTGGAATGACTCTGCATGTCCCCTTATGAAAAAACCATCTTCCTCTTTCTCCCATTTAAATATGGCTATACGCCTCATCTTCTTCATTATGTTTTAAAGTTTTCGCTAATTTTCCAAATGTGATTGTTGTACTTTCTTGCCTATGATATTCTTCATGTATCAATTTTCTCTATCATTTCATCTTTCATACAGTCGATTATTCTCCCATCTTTGATTTTAGTTTTAAAACTTTTCCATGTTTTCTACCCTTTTTTCTTCATAATTTTAGAAACATAGTTGTTATCGAGTTATGGCTTGTATGTTGAATGGTAGTTATGTCCCATGAGGATTCATTTTCACTTATGTTTCATTTTTATTTGATGTTTTTGGTTTTTAATAATTTAATTTGATTTAATATGTAAATAATAGTTTCTGTTAAGAGTATAAATTACCAAGTTGGAGAGTGTTTTGGGTTGATTTATGCCTTTAAATCATAATCATGGCTTCTAATTATCACTCGTGATAACAATGGTTGTGCATTATGTTCATTTCATTTAAGGATGTAGAGTGATTACAATGGTTGTGTATTCAGTTCAGTTCATTTAAGGATGCAGATATGAGTGAATACATTCGCGTGTAAGAGTAAATGACACATTATGGTTAAATTTAATGTGAATTGTTTTGGGTGTGTTTCTGAAAAATACTGTGAATGTAATTACAATTGAAAATATGCCTGAAATGACCAACCATGCCATTTGAATGGGCCACATTAGAGGAAATTTCGGCCTAAACGTGCCCATGAAATTTTCCTGTAATTTCCATGTCATAATATGTAAACCAATCAAAATGCTTTAAATTTAAAAATAGGTACATGTAAATATTTTGGAGAGAAAATAAGAAGAACTACCTTTTTAATTGTATTTTTGACTTATCTCCTTATAGGTTTACTGAAATTTAAAGTGTGGACACTCGTTGGATGAAAAATTTAATTTCGCATCTAGTGAGTGTCTTAACTTGAAATTTTAATAAACCTACAAGGAGATAAGTCGAAAATACAATTAAAATAAATAATTTTCTTTTTTTTCGCTCAAAAATTCAAAACTTTTATTTTTATTATTTTAACTATTTTTTTATTATTTTTCCTTAAAAAGCCACTTTTAGACTGAAATCATTTTAACTCTTTCGAGATACCTAGGAAAGGCTGTCATCCATAATATATCTTTCCAGATATGTAAGATGGCCCCTCAACGTAAGTATGCCTTTACAGATACATAGGTCCATCAGGAGGATGATTGGCAGGATGATTGGTAGCACTAGGCGGGAGGATTACATCATTCAACTTTGGAGCAATAGCCCCAGGAGCACGGGACATCTTGTGCTATCGCCCATCTGCTTGGTTTAACAATATTCTTCCCAATTAGTTAGTTAGTAAAATTAGATAAATAAATCATGAGCGAATAGATTCATAAGTATAATTAGTGGAAGGCTTTTCCAAAGAAAGCAGCGAGCTCTCTTTTGCGAGTAACCAGATCACCGATGGTGCCGAAATCGGGAAAAACATTGGCAGTAGCAATGAAGGCATTGTACGTGTAAAATTCCTTGGCCTTGCAACAAACATCATCTATAACTGATTGAACATGTTTTTAGTTATTATAGATGTGACTCCTATCCTCAGGAAATGGAAGAGGGGGTCGTGGGATTCAATCCTCTACTTTGACATTGCTGCCTTTGGATGATGCAAAAGTTGCTTATATAGCGACATTTTTAGCCCCTCTTTTAATGTACTCAGAAATTTGTCCAAATATTTTTACTAATTTAAAATTAATTAGATTTTCCATATGTTAAAAAAATGAAATGGTTTTTTATCCAGTAACAGACACCTTCTCCCTTTTAAGGTCTCTACCTCATTCGTTTATTTTTCCCTTTCCCTTCTGCAATTTCCCTTCTGCAAAATTTACACCGAGGATTTATGAAAAATAAAAGGCATGTGAATGGATAAGCCATCAAATTTCAACAATCTGACAAAATTTTGAAAATGAAAAGCTGGTGGTGAGAGACAATGACATGGCTACAAATATTGCAGGGGAAGAAGAGACCAAAAGTATAAATTATGTAAATTTAATTTACACAAAATTTCTAATCTATTTTTTAATTAAAATTTGAATTTGATATACTATTTTTTATATTTTTATTTTTTAAAAATTACGTACATTCTTTTTATTTATATTTATAATATAATAGTTTAGTATTTATATTTATATAAAAAGATAAATTCATTTCTTCCCTTATAACAAGAGTTAATGATGAAGAGAAATTCTTTACATTGAGATTGGTCTTATTATGCATTAAATTAGATTGATCTCTCTCCTTATAACAAGGGTAAATAATGATGGAAAAACCCTATCACATTAATATTGGTATTATTATGCATTTATGTCAACCCTTTGAATATTTAATACACAAACTCCACAGTTTAATTATCTACTTCATTTTTTTGTTGGTAAATGAGGCTAATCTATATTAATTCAGAAATTTAACAGTACATATGCTACAGTCTAAGTTTGTAAGCTGCACTTAACCAATCCTAGACTTTGCTGTGCAAGTATAGGGATGCCTCCGTGGAGGAAATGAGCTCTAAAATAACATGAAACAAAAAAATTACAAAATATGTCATAGCACCAGTGAAATTATAAGTTTATCTCCCATAGATGTTTACCTTCCACAAAATGGTGTGCGAGGATTCCATGCCAATCCTCAGTCATCATGCAAAAGAGTCTAGCCACATGTGAACTATGAACACCACTATTGAAGGATCAGAGTCATAAATTTAGTTGTGAATTGAAGGAGTTGAACTAGAACCTTAGTTGGATGTTAGTGTTTTGTAGCAGCAAAAACAACCACAAGTTTTAGATAGCTCCATAGAGAGTGCCTTTTACTTGTACTTGCATTACTCCCATACTAGAGAAAAGGAAGTGGAGCAATTTCACCTTCCAATTAGGTTTTCTCCTGTAAGAGGAGTCGAGAAACTTCACCCTCCAATTAGGCTTTCTCCTATTAGAGTTTTCATGAGAAAATATTTATTTTCATTATGGATGGTGTGTGATATTTTTTATTTATTTCATACATAAGAAATTAACAAATATGGAGTCTAAAGGAATTTATCCTTCATTGAATATATTTTGATGGGCTCCGAGAAACTATAGTAAGAATGTTGTCCTTTATTTTTTGTTAACTTTAATTTAAATTTTTTGTTTTTAACTTGTTAACTTTTCTTAAGTTTATGACTTACGATGTTTCTTTTGCAGCATCTAGTGCAATTCCTATTTTATGTCCCACTCAATATAATTTGCTATTTTATGTGTCATTCAATGTGATTAGCATTGAAATATTGATTAAAAGTTTAAAAAATTGGAATTAATATTGTTTTTTTAATTTATATAGTGATATTGTCATGCCATTATGTAATATTATTATTTTCTACACCATATTGCATTTTTAATGCCCCTTTGAAAATCTAGTGCTTTAGTTTGCTGGTAAATTTTGAAGTTTTGGTAGTAATGGATGAAACTATTTTAGCATAATATTTCAAATGAGATATCATTTTAACCTTAAAAATAAAAATTCTTTTGGTAGAATGAATCTCTAATTCATGTGCTGATTTTTAAATATTTTTGTAGTGATAATATTTGTTTCTAATTCCATGGTTAAAAAATTGTCTAAATATTATGAAGTGTGTAGGGTTGTATGAATGTTTAAATTTCAAGGTTTTTTCTACTCATAACATTTGGTTTTAATGCCATGGTTAAAAAACGTTAGAATTTTAATTTTCTTCATAGTCATGAAATTTTATCCTCAATTCGATGCTTTAAAATTGTTTAACTTTTGAGGTTTTGATAGTAATAATATTTGGTTATGCTTCTAATGGGGCGTTTCGGTACATTCCACTCATGAATTCATAGGGACCTATATTCATGGCATCATTTAACCACGTTATATATATTATAAGGGCCACATATTACCACTTTTCATTCACTACTTCACATTCCTTATATTTTAGGATCATCTCCTATATTTAACCTTTTCTATTTTTAATAAGTTTATTTTGAGCAATATCTGACACCTAGGATGATGTGAGGTAGTGATTGGGTGCTGATTAGATGGTGAAATGATAGATTATACTCTATTAATGTGTACTAACACACACATAGGTTTTCTTATAGTGGGTGCACAATTTGTCTCATAAATTTAGCAACTTCAACCTTATCAACAACCTTCCACTCATCTACATTTGTTTATGTTGACTTTCAATTCCATATTTAGTGTTTATTAGGGTAATTATTTCTTTTTAGATATATTGCATTAGTTATAGATTATTTTTAACTCCAATTATTTTAGTCAAGCCTTTTACTATATATATTTCTAATTTAAGATATTCCACTCAAATTTTGACTTATTAGCTATTCTATAAAACTACTCTAGTTATATGAGTGCATACACAAGAGAAATCCAACCTAGTTTGAAATGCATTTTTACTCATGGAGAGACTATATAATGTATTCACATTGAGAAATAATATAGCATCATATATAATGAGTAATTTGTATTGTCTCCTTGGTTATTGAGTCGATTCATAGTAGTGTTTATTCTATCTTCTTTCTTGTCTTGTAATAGCTACTCTACTATTTTTTCACACTTAGATCTTGTGCTTGTGCTTAAAATAATACGCCACTAGCTTTATATTTCAATAATAATTACGATACCTATGTGTAATTACCTAAATATTCACATGGTATGCATCTAAAACTCAACATTTTCTTTCCTCCAATGCTTTATTTATGCTATTTTTGTTCCCATTTCCATGACAATATTCAAGCATGGATCCCCTGCCATTGTATTTCTATAATTTTTATCCAATTTCATGTATTCTTGCTAAAAAAAAGGCAGATAAGGGCTTGAGAACAACATAAAAGTGTGGTGGAAGTGATTTGAAAGTGTGGTGCATAATAGTTGAGAATTATTTATGCAACTTCCATTACCAACATTGTTAATCTCTCCACCTATTCAGTGTTAGGGAACTTAGGAGTCAATACATTGTTATTTACTTTCTTGATGGTTCCTATCTCTACTAACCAGGTGGCATCCGCTTAGAATCCAAGAAGCAACATTCTTTCGCATTCCCACCAAATATCTCTAATTAATAGTCAACTAAAATTTACCTCCGTAGACAACTTAAAAAGAAATTATCTTTCTGTGTGAATAAGTTAAACCAGTAAGTTCAATATACTTATCTCGATTTTTGTTGATTAAATGATGGCACTTCCAAACCATGAGGGAGGTAATCACATCCTCTTCTCTCCCTGTGCTCCGCACCAGAGTTTAGATAGTAGGTTTTCTTTTTCTGAAGTTATACCTCAGGACCCAAGTCCAGTCTACCCTTCTTTGGGTACAAACTTCCACTGGTAAACTGCCAGCTCTGGACAACTCTATTTTTTTCACAGTCTTACTGATGTGAAACCATTTTTCCATTCTAGAACAGAACCCCTTACCCTTCTCAGTATTTCATTCTATCCTCTTTGGGTCCAGAGTAACTATCAAAAACTGCCTCTTCCTTTTACTCTAGAATTTGGGAATTCTTTAGCATGCAGTTAATAAATTACTCAATGTAATTTATTATTTATGAAATAAAATTCCAGTTTTGTTTTCACTTAATAAATTCAAATATATCAATAAATTCTTTTAACATAAATTGAAAAGAAAATGGGGTGTTACATCTTCCCCCATTATAGGAAATCATCGTCCCTGATTTTTACTTTCTGACTTAAACATTTCAGGATATGTCTCTCGAACAAAGTTTTCATCCTCCCAGGTAGTCTCCTCTAGGCTAAAGTGCTTCCATTTCACCTTCACTTGGGGGATGACTTGTCTCTAGAGCGTTATTTCTCTCTGATCGAGAATATGTTGAGGTTCTACCATAAATTCGCCATCCAATTCCACCTGAAATAAATAGATTTTTAATTAATTTAATTAAGAACTCTTCTTTCCTAGAAGTCATAATGTAAACATAATTTACATGTACGTTCTGCCAGTGTATCACATGTTTGAGGTCATGTATGTATCACTTCAGTAAAGATACCTGGAACACATTATGTACCAATATATGAGTAGGAAAAGGCAGTTGATAAGCCATTGGCCCTATCCTTTCCAAAATTTGGAAAGGCCCACAATATCTGGGAGCCAATTTGGCACGGGTATTCCACCTTAAGGTGGTCTTCTTATCGACATATACCTTAAGGTCACCAACTTCGAATTCTCGAAAGCTTCTTCTCTTATCGACATATACCTTCTACCTATCATGGGCTGCCTTTATATTCTATCTAATTTTTCTTACCTCCCACTCCATTTCCTCCATCATGTCTGGTCCAAGCATTATTTTTCTTTCCAGACTACTCCATTTTATGGGGGTCTGGCATTGTCTACCATACAATGCCTCAAAAGGAATCATCGTGTGAGATTCCTATTATCCATTGTTCTAGGAAAATTCGACCATACATAAATATTCTTTCCACATTGTGGGTTGCTGCATCACATACATGTGTAGCATGTATTCTAATATCTAATTCATCCATTCAGTTTGTCCATATGTTTGAGGATGGTAAGCTGTACTAAACTGGATACGTGTCCCCAATCTAGTAAATAGAGCTTTCAGGAAATTTGAGGTGAAATTTACATCTCGATCTGAGATGAAAATTCTGGGAATGTCGTGCAGTCTAAATATCTCCCTCATGAAGATATCAACAATCTTACAGTCTTGTAAGTTGACTAAACATGTATGAAATGAGATACCTTGTTAAGTCTGTCCACCACAATCGTAATTGAATCATTGTGTCTTTTTCTTCTCAGTAGACCTGCAATGAAATCAAGAGATGTGACCTCCCACTTCCATTCTGGTATAGGTATGGGCTTAAGAAATCTCACTGGATGTTAGTGCTCCACCTTAACTTGCTAACACTCTAAACACTTGGTCAAATATTCAATATTTCTATTATGCATTCCATGCCAAAAATAGTCTTTTCTAATGGTTGTCAGCATCTTTTGATACCCAAGGTGTCCAACATAGGCACTCTGATGATATTAATCCAAAATCAGCTCCTTCAAGCTTATTTGGTTTGGAATACATATATTCCTCGAAATAATAAGAGTTTTTTTATCATTAACTCTATAATTATATATCTTTCCTTGTTTTTTCGTTTCTTTTACTTGCTGACATAAGAATTGATATTCAAGATCTCTCTTTGGTGCCTCATTTATTTGTTTCTGAAACATAAATTTTGTGTGGTTAAATTAGAGTTCATAGATGCGATGAAGTTTCCTGCTCAAATCATCCTTTACGTAGTTTTCTTTACTTTTCACGTGTTGAGTGTCCAAATCAAATTCACTTAGGAGCACATTCCATCTCGCTTGACAAGCATCCAAGTCAGATTTTTTAAAGTAACTCGTAAAGCTATTATGGTTAGTCCTTAGCACAAACCTTTTTCCCAACAAGTAATGTCTCCATACCTTGAGAGCATGTACTACCACAGTCAATTCTAAATCATAGGAAAAGTATCACTGCTCATCATCCTTTAGATTTCTAGATTCATATGTTATTACCTTACCATCTTGCATCAATACTGCTCCCACCCCTTCATTAAAAGCATCTGCGCAGACTTCAAATTCTCTGTTTGGGTCAGCCACTTGTAACACAAGGGCAGTGGTTAATAGTTCCTTTAACCATTCAAAACTGGCTTGACATTCACTAGTCCACTTAAAAATGCATCCCTTCTGCTGCAAGGAGGTGGTGGGAAAGGCTATCTTAGAAAAGCCTTTGATGAATCCCCGGCAGTAACCAGTTAGTCCCATGAAAGAACGTATGTCTGGCACATTTTCTGGGGACTCTCTATTCCATTAATTTTTTTATCTTTTTGAGATCTATCGAGATCCCTTCAGTCGATATCACATGGCCCAGATATTGGATATGCTCTTTGTACAAATTGCATTTTCTAAACTTGGTGTAGAGCAGATGCTCCTACAACATTTTCAACACTAAGCGTAAATGTTCTCGGTGTGCCTTCATATTTCTTGAGTATATCAATATTTCATCAATAAAAATTAAAATAAATCTATCCAGATATGTGTGGAATATGCCATGCATCAGGCTCATGAATGTTGTTGGTGCATTAGTTAATCCGAACAGTAGTACCACAAATTCATAGTGTCTGTACCTGGTGTGAAAATTTGTTTTGGATATCTCTTCATCTTTAATCTCTATCTGGTGATACTGAGATCTCAGGTCAATTTCTGAAAACAATTTTTCTCCTTCTACTTGATTAAAAAGATAGTATATACGTGGAAATGGATATTTTTTTCTTTACTGTCAAATTTTTAAGTTGTCGGTAATCCACATACATTCGCATCATTTCATATTTATTTTTAGCGAACAACACAGGTACTCCCTAGGGGGACACACTCAATCGAATATACTCTTTTTCGAATAGTTTTTGCAGCTGCATTTTTTATTCCGTCAACTGAGGCACACTCATCCTGTATGGTGCTCGCGATACAGGTGCTAATCCAGGTAGTAATTCAATGGTAAAATCAATATCTGGGTAATCCTGGAATATTTTCAGGAAATACGTCCATGAAATGTTGAACAACTCAGATATTTTCCAGCATAAGCATCTTGTCTTTAGAGTTAGTAAACCCCACATGGATAGCATAGAGTTGACACCCTTTCCTTATGCATTTACCCAGCAAAGTTGTTGTGATGGGGCGCAATAGAAGTGGTTTCTTAATTCCCAACAATTCTTGACAAGTACTATCTTTCGCCTTGAAATATATAATTTTCTCCTTGAAATCTACTAGTGACCAGTGTCTCTCTAACCAGTCCATTCCCAACAAGATGTCATAATAACCGAAAGGTAAAATATTCAATTCTATGGGTATATATTGTCTGAATATTTCCATGATACAATCTGACATTTTAGTATTAACTATTCTCCTTGTCCCCGTGGCCAATTGTACCAAACAGGGACTTTTAAATTTTTTACTTTGTATTTTACAATTTTCAACTACTCGAAAGTTTATATAACTTAAACTGGCACCAGGATCAACCAAAATGGAAAGTGTTTGAGATTGTAACTTACCTTCCAGTTCTTTCATGGTTGGCTAGAAATCATCTTGCCAATCCTTTAGTGCAACATTAATTCTTGGTATGTTTCATGCAACATCCCTTACTATAAACACCTCTTGAAAGTTGACTGTAACTTCCTTTCTTCCACGGTGAGGGAAATTTTTGAAGGAATGTGCCTCACCACATCCCCAACATTGTAATGGTGGTTTTTGGGACGATCCAAGGTCTGGCCTGTTGGATCCTTCTGTAGGTCAATCTTCCAATGCCCAATTGGGCTTTTTCTAGTTTCTCCCAAATTGCCTATTTTCTAAATTTCTCGGATCATCTTTATAACTTCTTGGGGTGGTGTTTTTAGAGTTCGAGGACCCATTTTTTCCTTTCTTTGGTGGCCAAATTCTACCAATTTCAACTTTCACATTAAATTGTTGATAGCACATTCATGCTTTTCGTATCACCTCATCTATAGTTTTCATGTTCACAAATTTGATCCTTTCCTTCATATGAGAAGGTAGGCTGCTCAAGAGTTGTTGTACTTTTTCTTTTTCATCTTTTAGGTATGGTATGTATCTTAGAAAATAGGTAAAATTAGTGATGAATTCATCCATTGATAGTTGTCCCAATCTCAAATCATGAAACTCCCTCGATTTTTCATCATAAAATCTCTATGTTAGGTACTTGTCCTTAAAATATTACTAAAATTCATTCCATGTCTCATTTTGGTCTTCAATTGTACACATGTTTTCCACTTCTTCGCACCACAATGTGGCTTTCTCCCACAACTACTACATAGCAAGGTGAGCTTTGTGCTTGTTTTTATAATCATAGACTTGAAAGTATTTATTAATGTTAATTATCCACATTTAAGCTACTTCCTTAGTATCTCCATTTAAGTTAGGAGGTTTAATTTTCCGAAATTCACCTTGTAACTCTACCTTATGTTTATTCATTTCCTGTTGCTCAAAAGCATTTCCACATTCTGATTTGTTGTAGATTTTGTTTTTGTTACTTCACTGATTTCAACTTCCTTCCAGATTGTTATTCACTTGCTGCTGTTGTTCTCCTTTTTCATGGGTGTCCCTTTCTGGACTAGGCTATGTCGTAGGGTGGTTCTACTTATCCAAGAGAATCTTGAGTATTCTATGTTTTTCCCTCATCATTCTTTCATTGTCGCTTCGCACATGAATAATTTTTGTTTGGAGTTCTTGTAATGTGTCTAACATTTGGGTTGTCTGACGATGTTGTTCTTCTAGCGACCTACTGGTTTGATGGTGTTGATCCACACTCAATTGTACCTAGATTTGTAGGTTAAGTTCCAAATTAGGCTGGGAGTGGGTCTACCCTATTATTCTTGATGGTTTTTGGCTAGATCCTCTCCTCATTGGCTTGTTCAATAGCTTATGTCACTCCCTGTGCATGTAATTAACAAAATTGATAGGCGCTAGAGTTAGTTAGCCCAACTTGGCCTAGCGTGTGAACCACACTCTGATACCATATGTAACCACTACTAAACTTATAAAAAAAAATTATTATTTACCAATCACATCATCGAATATTCAATGCTATATGACACGACAATTCTATAGACTCATCATGTTTTATATGATTGTACATAATTTGTTTCACATTTTATTATTGGATAATGTTACACAAATTCTCAAAGTTAAGAGATACACATGATAATGCGATATAATATGGTATTGGATTTCATTTACACTTTTCAGCCTTTAAAAGATTTATTATTGTACTTATACTTTGATTGCATAATCGATGATCAGAAATATTTGGTTAAATGGTTTGTGGTGGCATTAATCAATTCCACATCATTAAACCTGGACACCTGCCCTTACTGGTGGATGGAATTTGGCACATCTTAAATGCCTTGGTTCTTCGTGCCCATTGTAGATCTAGTTAATTCTAGATTTGATGGTGGCGGCTCTGGTTCTAGTGATTAGGGTAACTACCCCAACCTGAAGCACGGAGGCACAACTCATTTGTTTCATGATGTTCCTACGATGCAAGCTCTGTAATTTTTTCTATTTACGACCCATCCTTCAGGTAGGTCCATTATTTTCCTACCATATAACTTAGTTTTTTCTTCATGGCTTCAGCTTTATTCATTGCATCTTTCATCTGGGTTATTATCCTACTAAACGGTGGCATGGAAATCCTTCAGCTGATTGCGCTTCCTGTAGACTTATTTTCCCTGACAGTTTTTTTTCTTAGAATTGTTACAAAGATTTCACAATGGATCAGTCTGGTAAGGATGCTTCCAAAACCACTTAGTTTTTTTTTTTTGGTTCAGTCTTACATTTGAAGCTAGGGTATCTCATTGCTCGATAATGGAAATTACCCGTATTTATTTTCAAAGTTATCTAAATGGTGTTCACTTAGAATTAAATGGCCAGGGTTTTATGGGCAGGTAACCATGATATCTCCCTTGCTTCTTCTGAATGCGTTTTGTGATGTCGTCCCTTATGCATGCCAGTCCGATTAGGTAAGTTTGCGCGGTTGTTTTTTTATTTTTCTTTAGGCTTACAAATATTTTCCTTTGACTAGAGAGTTTGAATTACATATATTTACTCACTGTCAAAGCATGTTTTTGGTAAGATATGAAACTGTTGGAATTTAGTGGCACTGGAGGTGAAATTCGAGTCCCTCAATGTGTCATTCGTGATTTTGGATAAGACATACCTCATCCCTAATTCACATTGTTCTCTTTCTTTTTTTTCTGGAATTTTTGATTCATCGTTTACTGAGGATAAACCCTCTTCGTGAACAGGTGTGGCCTTCGGCCCCTTGAGCTTATTGCATGCGAGAGTCTCTCTGTTATTTCTTGGCATGAAGGGTTTCACACACTTTTTTTGATGTTAACAAAGATTCGCTTCTCTGTTTTATGTTCTTTCGTGGAACATAGGGTAATATGTTGTTATTTGTGATGTTGGGTGAATATGCATAGTTATTTTGAATTTTTTTTTATTACTGCGTGTGAGGCGCAACCTGAACTTGTATAGGATGGTTCTATTTTAGTTGTAACAGACATCATTACTATTTAGCCAGATTACTAACTACTTATATATTGCAGAATATTTTGTCACATTATATAATGACATGCATGTTTCTTATTTTACAGTTCCATTATGCTTCTCAAATTCAGTCTGTGTTCTAGTTATGTGTGTTGGCCATTTGATTTTCTATGCTATGAGTTAAATTTTCCATGTCAATTGGTTTTCTTTTAAGCTTTCAATATTTACTTAAACATTGTAATAATTTTTTTGATTTACACCATAAATCTTAGTTGCGAGGGGACAATGATCCCTACCCTGCAGATGTGGGGCTTCACTTCTTGACCCCTGGGCCTACTGATATTCCTTACTCATAACATTATAAGGGTTTTATTTTAAAAATAAGATCACTCATTACAATTGGCTTCTTGACCCCAGGGCCTGCTGATATTCATTATCCATAACATTATAAGGGTTTTATTTTAAAAATAAGATCAATCGTTACAATTTCCAAGTCATATCGATTCCTAATTGTATTTTTTTTGGTTACCATAAAAATATAATTATTTCTTTGCTCGATAATATTGATCAAGTATGTTTTTTAGCATAGATTTTTTATCATGGTCCATTTACTATTATTTCCAAATCTTCTTCCGCTCTATATTCTGTAATTGTACTAAGTTTTAGAATAGGTACAGACCACACAGATTACCAATATCATAACCATAGAAAGTTTTAAGCAATAAAAAAATATGTATTCACTTATTTTAAACTTTTTTTCTTTATATCTGTGTTAATTTTAGAGTTATCACCTCTTTACAAAGTAGATGGAATTTAACAATATCTCTAATTAACAATCAATTGAAAGTTACCTCTGTGGAAAACTTTAAAAAAAAATTATCTTTATGTCTGACAAGGTAAACTAGTAAGTTCAATATACTTATCTCGGTGTCCCTTGATTAACTGATGGCACTGCCCAACCATGAGAGAGGCAATCATGTCCTCTTCTGCCCCCTTGCTCTGCACTAGAGTTTAGATAGCAAGTTTTCTTTTTCTGAAGTTAGACATTAGGACCCTAGTACAGTCTACACTTCAGTCTACACTTCTTCAGGTACAGAGTTCCACTAGTAAACCACCAACTCTGAACAACTCTATTTTCTTCACAATCTTACTGATGTGAAACTCTTTTTCCTTTCTGGAACAGAACCCCTTCCCCTTCTCAGGATTTCCTTTTATCCTGTTGGGGAGGGTAAGTATCAGAAACATCCTCTTTCTTTTACTCTGGAATCTTGTTATTATTTACCATATAGTTAATAAGTTACTCATTGTAATTTCTTTTTTTTTTGTTTTTTAAGCAAGGATATCCAAAAATATGGTAGATTTGTTCACTTTGTTTGTTTTTTATTTATAAGCAAGGTTAAAATTGGAATATTTTTATATTTTTTTAATATTTTTCAATATTTATTTTCACAAAGTATATTTTGAAATTAAGAAGACTTTATTTTTTTAGAATATATGAAATTAAAATAATATTTTTTTTTAGAATTTGATTTTTTGTTTGTCAAGTTTTCTAAGTTCTGGCTTGACTTGTCACTTGATAAACGAAAACCCATGGCATCTAAACTCTAAAAATCATGAGGTTCATGGCCACACGAATTAACTTAACATTACACCCATTGATATATTACTGAGCATACTTTTTTTTATAATTTATTAGGAAAATTTTCCATATACAATTTTTTATGCTTATTTTATAATATGCTACAATATTTAGAGATGAAAAAGATAAATCTATTTCTTTAAATTTTATAAAAAATAATTTCCTAAAATCACAATATCATTTTTTTGTTTTTTAATATATTTTTTCAAATCAATTGATTAACTCTAATATATAATTTGATATTTATCTAAGTGTCATTGATTTTCTAGTTTTAATTTAAAATTTTGTATTTTATATAATAAGATTATTTATTACTGGTTTAACTATTTTTCTTTTTTTTTTAAAGTTTGGTAAGACTACATTTTTCTTCAACATGTCCAAATACATCACCACCATCTAAAAAAAGTTAAATGTGTGATAAGTGCCCTAACAACCAACTTCATAAACACAAGTACAAGGGGATAGATCGAACGCGTTCCAACGAATGACTTCCTCCCCATCTATCCACAGCAGCCATTTCTTTCCACAGCAGCCATTTCTTTCTGGACAGTCTCTTCGTAAGCCTCGGAGCACAACCCATCTTCTTTTGCTCGATCTTCTTCCACAAGCGTTAGGCTAGCAGGATCCACATGATTTTTTTTTGGGATGAGATGTGTTCTCGGGAGTAGAAACATAATAATAATAATAAATAAAAATAATTTTGATAAATTATAGTTTTTTTAATGTATTTTTAATTCATGGTTTTTTTATGGTATATTTGGGATTAATATTAGTTTATTTTTCTTTTTTGGTTATGAGATCTAGATTCCTACAAAGTTAACCACTGAAGTGGAAGACTTTTTTTTGTTGTCTTGTGTTAACCATTTTTCAATTTATAAGTTATTTCATAGTGATGGTGCACCAACTTCCAAGGGTCTTAACTATTGCATTACATGACAAGGTATTTCAACTGAAGACTTTCTTTGTTGTATTTATTTAACCATTTTTCAACTTATAAGATATTTCATAATGATGTTGCACCATCCCATTACATAACGAGATATTTCAACTAAATATGAGTTTTTTTTAGTTTTTTTCATAGTTATTGCTTCCACTTTTAAAAGGAAGGTTGTTACTCATGCCAATAGAATAGAAGACTCAATGATGAATCAAACTAGTACATTGTCCCTTTCTTCAAAAAATAATTTGATTGGTTTCATGTTAAATTTAACTTATTTATTCGTCCCAAAGGACCTATAGAGCCAAGTATGGTAGAGATGTAGTAATGTAATTTTTAACATTTTAACTAAGTCAAATTTAGATAAAAAAAAAAATTAAATTAAATTAAAAGAATAAATAAAAAATTAGTCTAATATAAACATTTTAGCTCACTCAAAATAAAATTAAATTAACAAAATAAAAATAACCATCAAAATATAATTAAAAACTAAAAAAAAAATAACACTATAAAAAAAAAAAGAGTTATGGTATCCAAAACCCATGGTATTCATGTGGAATATAGTCTTTTTAAAGGAGAGAATAAACCAACCTAGATTCATCTTAACTTCGGATCCAAGTGTCCAGAGGGATCAAATCCCTTGATATGAAAACCTCTTTTAGAGTGAAAAGAAATTTGATTTCTCTCTGTACTTGATAGATAAGGAGTTGAGATGGATTTAGGGTAGTCAAATAAGTGCTAAGTAAATTATGTAATTGAAAGAAATTTTATTTCTCTTTGTACTTGTTAGATAAGAAGTTAAGATGGATCTAGAGTATTCAAATAAGTGCTAGGTAACTTAAGTAATTGAAAATAACGCTAATAAATCAATAGACTAAATAGTGAGAACCTCATTATTAAGTAGAATGTTTAAAAACTAACAAAAAAGAAACCCCAACTAATGGAATGGATTTATATATCAAGTAAATAGAACATTTTTATTTGTGAATATTATATAAAAATAATAGTAGTAATTATAAATAATAATTAAAACAAGTTAGTTCTATCTTAACTCTAGATCTACTAAGCTTTAAGAGGGGTCACAATTCTTTTTACTCTAAATCCGTAAATAAACAAAACATAAACTTTTAAAGATAATTCAAATACTCTCAGCCCTTGGTTATCTAAACAAAATACCACATAGTGTAATTCATTATGATTTGAAGCCTGGAAATATACTCTTTGATGAGGATGGCGTGGAAAAACTTACTTATTTTAGTTTTAGTAAAATAGTTTTGGATGATGTTGGTTCACGATAAATTGAACTTACGTCTCAGGGTGTGTAAGTTCCTTTTCCAGGATTGCATTGAGATCTTTATCTCACTTCCTTCGTGGTGCATAAGGTGAACTTCCCTAAGCATACATGGCTACCCATACAAGAATGAGAGGAAACATGGCCTTTTTCATGTATGGATCTCCAAAATAATTTAGAGAATTTACATCCGCAAACAGAAATCCTTCCGCTAGAATCCACTTAAGATGTATACTTAATTATAACTTAATTTGATAGAAACTCTATCAAAAAAATGTATGTTATTCTATCAATAGAACAAAATCACTTAGAGAGTCAAAGACTTTATTCTGTGTTAGAAAAACCTATGCTATATATTTGTGAGTTCTGCTTTGTTAAGGAAAGATCGGAATCTTGGGCTACATTAAGTACATCTGTTCTCTCCGCTTGGTTGCATGTCAGGCATCACTGAATGAGGTCTTTCGCTTCATTAGAAACTTTCGGATAAGCTGGTATGTCCATTCTATGTTCATTCATGATTTTTCCTTCCATTAGAGAACTCTCTTGTGTTTGATCATGTCTAAAAGGTGGCTTTCCAAAAATCATCTAACAGAATAATACCCCAACTGACCAAACATCAACCTTTGATGATATGAGCAGTGTCTTCAAATCATAATGAATTACACTTTGTGGTCTTTTGTTTAGATAAACAGGGGCTGAAAGTATTTGAATTATTATGCTCCTTACCTCATGCTCAGATAGACATGGTGTTACCTGCAAGACTCCATCAAGAGATTTCCCTCACTCTAATGTACTATGTTGGATTATATATTTTATTTTATTTCCATTACTGCAATAATCCAACATAGTACATTGCAGTGAGGGAAATATCTCGATGTAGTCTTGCACATAACACCATGTTTATCTTAGCAAGAGGCAAGGACCATAATAATTCAAATACTGTCAACCCTTTTTTATTGAAACAAAATACCACAAAGTGTAATTCATTATGATTTGAAGCCTGGAAATTTCCTCTTTGTTGAGGACAATGTGGAAAAATTTATTGTTTTTTGTCTCAGTAAAATAGTTTTGGATGATGTTGGTTCACAAGAAATTGAACTTATGTCTCAGGGTGCAGGGACATATTGGTATATGCCTCCTGAATTCTTTTATATTAACAAGACACCACTCATATCATCAAAGGTTGATGTTCGGTCCATTGGGGTGTTATTCTATCAGACGATTTTTGGAAAACTACCTTTTGGACATGATCAAACACAATAGAGTGTTCTAAGGGAAGGAACAATCATAAATTCACATAGAGTGGACATACCAACACATCCTAAAGTTTTTGATGAAGTGAATAATTTCATTCAGTGATGCTTGACATGCAACCAAGAAGAAAGACCAGATGTACTTACCGTAGCCCAAGATTTCTATATTTCCTTAACGATTCGGAAATCACAAATCTATATCATAGGATTTGCTAACACAAAATAAAGTCTCTGACTCTTTAAGTGATTTTGTTATGTTGATAGAATCAATGAAACTTTTTTAACAGAGTTTCTATCAACTTCAGTTATCATTATTATACATCTTAATTGGATTCTAGGGCAAGGTTGTCTATTTGCGGATGTAAATTCTGTAAATTGTTTTGGAGAGGCATACATGAAAAAGGTAATGTTTCCTCTCATTATTGTATGGGTAGCCTTGTATGCTCAGGTAAGTGCACCTTATGTACTACGAAAAAAGTAGAGAATTAGGTTTGAGAAATGCTTCGGTTTGAGGCAGGGGAGGAGAAAAACTTTGAAGTTGGTGAAGGGCTATGGGTTATATACCCAAGAATCAATGTCAAGGACATTCTCTTGTTTTATTTAGTGGACAGGAGTTGATTCATTCTTTTGGGGATTATTTTATGGTATAAGCTCCAACATTCGATGAGAATTATGAGGGTATTTAGCAACATTTTAAGTAGTCAAAGGTAACATGGTAGAGTATCCTGGAACAGGCAATAGAGATCCTATTTTCGAAAATATGACTTATGGTAGTAAAGTCCATATCTTAAGGAGATAGAGATGATGTCAAAGGAATCCCTCGGCAGTTAAAGGAACATGGCACAGTTGGCAAATAATTAGTTCCACATCACAAATATCATGGAGATATTAAGGTAAAAAATCGACAGTGGCAACTAGGTGGGGTATTATTCTATCAGATTATTTTTGAAAAGCTACCTTTTGGACATCATCAAACACAAGAGAGTGTTCTGAGGGAAGTAACAATAATAAATTCACATATAATGGACTGAAATGTTTTATGATTATGTTCATTCTGATGGCCTTGGATCATGGTTTCTAAGATGATGCCAGTCCACATATGATTATGAAAATGTACTTTTTATGTTATCTTAATATAAACAACTTTTCTTTCCTTTTTGAAAAATATATTACCTAAATTTATAAATGTTATGCATTACAGTTGATGATAAATAGATCTACAAATGTTTTAATTATTTATCTTTGAAAGTTTATGTTTAGTTTATTTAAGGATTTATAACTGTAGTTTTCGTTAGTTCTTATAAGAAAGTTATTAGAAATAGAT
The DNA here is from genome assembly GCA_034641835.2 of Pinus albicaulis. Taxonomy (NCBI): domain Eukaryota; kingdom Viridiplantae; phylum Streptophyta; class Pinopsida; order Pinales; family Pinaceae; genus Pinus; species Pinus albicaulis. Next base: position 217,332 of record JAXQQM020086052.1, read on the forward strand.
TTATTATTGGTTTTTTAAGTAAATCTTATAATAAAGTTATTATAAATAGATTTATTATTTGTTCTTCATTTATTTATCACAATTCATTATAAATAGATTTACTGTGTTTGTTGATGTCTGAAGGTTTATATTTTTTTTAATTTAAATTTTTTGAAAATATAATTTTGAAAAGGAATTCTCTAAATTTTCTAGTGAAAATTATGATTTTTCATAATATTATTTTTTGGGCATTTATATTTAAGTTCAGATAATCAGAATTTACTGAAATAGTGTAATGAGAGTCACTATTTAAATAAATGATAAGTTTTTTTTTTAATCCACAACAAAATAAATAATTTAACCATAAACTTAAAAAAGAGATAATAAAATAAAATAAAATTATTAATAAATGGCTTAATATAGATCACATGGTTGTTATGTTTGAAATATTGAAATAAAGTTATTGGAATAAATAATAATAATTAATATTTATTACGCTGTAAAGCGTCACTATTTGAAAACAACTCTCCTAAATGCCAAGTGTACTATTATACATCATTGATTCAGATGTTTAGACGATTCAAATGTTGTCTACCCTTCGATTAAAAACTATTTTTAATCAGTTACATTATCTCACCTACATTATCTCACCATTGCCACATTCAGAAATTTCGCAGTGTCACGCGTGAGCATTCAAAGATTCAATCAGGGGTCGTGTCGATTTAGCCCGGGCTTAATAACCATCACCTACGTCTGTTAAGAGGTAGGTTTTACTGGTTGGTTAATCTTCTTGTTCATATTATATTCTCTCAAAACTCTGTATGTGCAGGTTTCTTGGAAATAACACCTCACATCTCAAGTAACATCAACAATTTCGTGACAACAGGCTCACCGTTTCTGTTAAGCTCAACGTCTTCTTCTATGTCAGCTTCAAGTCTGGCTATGAAATGTTCGATCTCGAAGCCGATGCTTCCTCTTCTGCCAATATTTTACGCTTTTTTGTTACGATTCTTGAAATTTCCTGGTCTTTGTCCAGCAAATTTGTCTTCTCCACTCGTTTCCATTTCTTCTTAGTCTTATGCAAATATTTTTTATCATTTTGATTGTCAGGGTTGTCAACATTATTAGCTTTTTGCATTAGTGCTTATTTTGCAATATGTGGATTGTGATGTATGATGCAGTGAAGCGTTTCTTCCCCTTGTTACATTGTTAATTTTGGTGAGTGTTTACTATGTTTTGGATGTTGTATTAAATATTAACTCATTGTACAGGGATGTGGACATGTTTTCTGCAACATTTATGCGTGCACAGGGGCATCAATACCAACAATTGAAGGGGTCAAATCTGCCAATCAAAGGGCAAGGTGTCCAATATGCAGACAAGTATTTCTTGACCTAGTTGCCTTCAGATTTTAATGGAGTGCACTCTTGATGAGCCCTAAGTTTTCTTTATCTTTTAATAAAACACTCCGTCTATTAGGTATCTATTTTGATCCCTTTATTGGAAGTTGACTTATAGACATAAGAATTAGGGGAAAACCACTGAATTCTACTAGTGTAAATTATGTAGATGGGAGTTTATGTTGATTTTGTTCACTTGACTTAGTTGGGTTTGCTGGTGAAGAAAAGGTGTGGATATTCATTCTGTTCTAGTGGGCGTTATTTTTTTTTACTGGAATTTTGTGTTTTCCATGAGGTTATTAATATTATACATATGAATATGTTTTTGTGATGGTCTAAATCGGTAGGTGCAGAAGCTATTGGAATGAAATATTGCATACATAACAGGCACAGAGACAAGCAAAGGAACATTGGGATCTCCAATCAAGATGCATATTAGGCTTTTAGTAGAGTGTGATATATGTCATTTTTCTTGATATGTAAAAATTGTAAGTCAAAGTGTCCATGTTAATCATGTACAGTTGGTGGCTTTTGAATGCTCTATTAAGATCTTATCCCTGTTTAGAAGTGCATCTTGTTGTTCAGGACGAAAAAAAAGTGAGTGGTAGAAAATTGAATATCGTATAATGGCTATTTGTAAAATTTGTATTATTTTTTCAATTCATATTATTTTAAACTTTCAAACCTTTTTAATTGTTCACAGAATTTTCTCACTTCATGTGACTTTGATTTATTGCAAAGTTACCAAAATTGCATGTGTAAGAGTGGAAGCAGGTGCAACAAAAAATTGGTTGTCTGCGGGAGTTGATTGGGATTTTAAGAATGGGAATTCAACAAGATAAGGATATTCAAATAACAGTACATACAAGATTGTGGATCAATGTAAAGTGGACTTCGTAAATATCAAGAAAGTATTTTCATCTGGAATATTCAGTAATCCACTTCAGGGGAGTGGAAAAATTATCCAAAAAAACCATATTCAGTCACATTCAGTCACACACATATTCACTATGGATTCGAGGCATGCCCAAAAAATATATCTGAGTATTAAATAAAGATCATATATGTGGGCTTTAATGGTGATGTTTCCCTTGATGAACCTTCTCCAATTGGCATGAGTTCTATTGTAGGGATGTTCATAGGAACATCTGTGTAAACCTAAAAAATTTAGGAACATCGGCTTTGTTGCAAAATTTAATCACGTAAGCTTGTCATGTCCCTATTCACGTATGAATATAATAATCTTGTCACACATCTCCCTATTCACGTATGAATATAATTGTTTCCATATATGGAAAATGGATAGAATTGTTTTTTTCTCAGGAGAGTAAATAAATTAAATTTAACATGAAACCAACTGCAAAAGAAACTAAAAAAACTCATATTTAGTTGAAACACCTTGTTATTTATTTAATGTGATGATGCAACATCATTTTTTTTTTTAACTGCAACGGGTATGAGTTTTATTTATTTAATTAAGAGAGGTGAGGTCTTTGGCAAGGCAACCCCTATTACAATGAAAAGATCCATCTAGTACTGCTTATGTAATGAGTCTATTTCAAGGTATATGAAAGGAACTTTCGTCATTTATAATAAGTTGTCCTTTCATGAGAGAGCATCCTTTGTTCGCCATTTGATTTGCTTCACTGTTCATATTTCTGAGAATATGATAGAACTTGAAAGAGGCAAAGTCTTGAAGGACTCTTTTCAATCTGCCCAAAATTTTGTTGAGGCTGGCATTGCCGAAAGGTTCTTCAGTATTTAATTTCTTTATAAGTATCTCTAAATCTCCAAAATCTTGGAGGTCATTGACATCCTTGTCTCTTGCTATGAGGAAAGCTTTGAGAAGGCCAAATAGCTCTGCTTGATTGTTGGTTTTTTGGCCTAAACCCCAACAGAAGAAGTCTCTTGATGATCCATCCGAAGAATAAATGACCCCACCTGCACCGGCAGTCCCGAGGTTACCTTTGGAGGCCCCGTCGAAGAAAAGGGTGAAAATATTTTTAGCCCTCCACCATTTGATGAAGCATTCCTTGGAGTCTCTTTTGCGCCATTCCGGATTTGTTGTCTAAGGAGTAAGAAGATACGTTCGAGGAGAAGGTTTTAGGGAGCAAAGCCACCTCCTTTCTTTGGGCAGAAGCAATGAGTCTTCTTTAAAGTACTGCTGTTGGGTGGCTTCCAAGAGGAAATATTTGGATTTAGCTGCTACCTGAAAAGGGGAATGTTGCAGTCTGCTAAAAATCTGATCATTGTGGGCCAACCATAATTGCCAGCAAACATATTTGGGTATAGCTGTCCAGACTTTGTGCCAAAAAGACTTGATGGGGATGCTGTGAGGGTAAATATGACTCCAGGAGGCGAATAAATCGTCAACAGTACTCTGAGGAAAGTCAGGGATCTGTAGGTCCTCAAGGGTAAGACCCCACACATCTTTAGCAAATATGTAATCCAAGAATAAGTGTTGGGCAGTTTCAAAGTTGTTTCTGCACAACGCACACCTATATGGCCCTGCAATGTTCCTCTTCATTAGATTGTCTCCAGTTAAAATTTTATTATGGACAAGGGTCCAAAAGAAGAAATTTACATTTGGGAGCGCTAGATTTTCCCAGACTTGATTCCAAAAGGCTGGAGAATGAATGTTGTTCTTTGAGGCCTGAATTTCTTTATAACTAGCTGTTGTAGTGTATATGCCTGTCTTACCCCAGCCCCAGCTATCTTTCATATGACGGTTTTCAAGGGTAGAATCCTCTAGCAAATTAGAAAGCTGGTTTTTTTGGGCCAATAATCTATCAAGGACACTGTGGAAATCCCAACTGGCCCAATCCCCACGGTGATCCCAAACAGAGAGATTGTAAAGACTGTTAATGCCTTCACGAGTTAACCAGTCTCTGAGATCTGCTATTTCCTCAATCTCTGCCAAGGGAACCTTCCCCATGATTCAATCCTGCCACAATTTGATGCGTTTGCCATTGCCCGGGACTCTGTAAAAAAATTGTTGGAAGAAGCTACTGCTTTTACAATAGAGACTCCAAACTTACGTGCAGTTGACAGGGGTGTCGAATTGCAGATTTCTGAAAGCCAAATTGTGCGCATATTTGGACAGCAGAGTGATGTTGACTGGATGACTGGGATCATGAATCAACTTCCACAGCATCTTGCCTCCCAGCGCAAGGTTAACAAAATAAGGATCGCGAATTTGAAGATCTCCCTTAGCTATGGGCTTTTTTACCAATTCCCAACTTGCTAGATGCATTTTCTTTTCGTTTCCATTTCCACCATGCCATAGAAAATCTCTTAAGAGTTTAGACATCTGTTCCATTACATTTTTGGGTGCTAATAGAAAATTTTCTTGGTAGATTGGGAGCGTGAACAACAGTGACTTGATTAATATGACTTTGCCTCCTTTTTTTTAGCCAGAAACCTCCCCAGGCTGCGATTTTTGATTTGATCTTGCAGATTATATCATTCTAAAGTGACCTCTTGTTGTGTCTGCTTCTAATAGGGAGTCCTAGATATTTGAACTGATCCCAATGAGCATGGCCTCTTAATCCCAGGAGGTTCAAAATGCAATTAACCTCATGCTGGTCCGTATTCCGACTGAAGATCTCACTCTTGCTTTCATTTACAAGCGCTCTAGACACCCTGCAGTAGCTTTTGAGAACAGAGTCGAAAACTTTGGCTATTCTGATGGATGCTCCTCCTAGGAGTAGGGAATAGTCAGTGAAAAGCGCATGGTTCAGAGGGTCTGCATCTGTGGAAGGTTTGAGACCTGGGAGGGAACCAGCAAATCTTTCAGCTGTGAGTTTACGACTAAGGGAGTCAGCCATTAAGATGTATAGAAATGGAGAGAGGGGGCATCCCTGCCTGATGCCTCTCCTTGCTTGAAAAAAATTGGATGGTCGACCATTGACTAAGGGGGCAATCCATGGGTTATCAATGCAGGCTTTTATAAGCTGAACAAAGTGAGGAGAGAAACCAAATGGGAGAATTACTTTGATGAGGAAAGAGCAGTTTAATATGTCGAAAGCATTTTCCATATCGAGTTTAATCAGCATGCCTTTCTCTCTCCGTTGTTTGCTTGAGTGAATTGTCTCCTGAACCTAGATGACATTGTCAAGAATATGCCTGCCTTCCACGAAACCACCTTGAGGGATGGAGATCAGTATTTTGAGCAAGAGATTGATTCTGTTTGCTAAAATTTTGGCCAAAATTTTGTAAGATGCATTACAAAGCGATATGGGCCTAAATCTTGCAAAGGTTTCAGGATTTGACTCTTTGGGGATTAAGGCTAGGTAAGTGGAATTGGTTCCTCCACCAATCTTAGCCTTTTTCATGAATCCCCTTATCATTTTTAGGAGGTATATTTTGATGATGTTCCAGCAAGATTTATAAAAATGTATTGTGAATCAATCTGGCCCCGGGGCCTTATCTGATTCCATGGACCAAATTACTTTGATGATTTCCTCCTCAGTTATGTCGCTGGAGAGAGTAGCGTTGTCTTCTTCCCTAATGAGAAGAGGGATATTAGAGAGGAAGTCAGTTGTTTCCCCCTCTTTGTCTTGGGTTCCCTCCCTATATAAATTTTTGAAATGGCTTTCAGCAGTAGCTTTGACTTGGATGAATCCTTTGCTGACTTGTCCCTCAGCTGTTTTGATTTCTGAGATATGATTCTTGGACAGACGTGCTCTATACTGTCTGTGGAAGAAGGAGGTGTTGTGATCCCCTGCCTTAAGCCACAGACTTTTGGATTTGATTCTCCAATACTTGTCTTCCACTCGAAGGGATCAGAATGTTGAAATTTGGGCCTTTATTTCTTTTTCCAGCAAGTTTGTTGTGATCTCATTGCTTTCCATATCTGCTTGTAGGGTTTGCAAGGTTGCCACAGCTTCTTTTCGATGGCTGGTTGGAGTGTGGACAGGTTTCCTTATCCATTCCTTTAGAGCATGTTTAGTGGCTTTAAGTTTTTTCTCCCAAACATAACTTGGGGACCCTGACAAGGGTTTGGCCCATGCATCTTTCACAATGTCAGAGAAGCCTTCTCTTTCGATCCATAAGGGGCTGAATCGGAAAGGGAGAGGGCCCAGATCTTCTTCATCTTCTAAGAGCAGCTGGACTGGCTTGTGATCAGAGGACAGCTTGGGGAGAATTTTAGTGATGATAATATTTTTGTTCATCATAAGGGAACTTTGAACCAGAAAACGGTCCAGGTGGGCAGCAATGTGATCCTTCCCTGTTCTGTTATTGGACCAACTGAATAGACCACGGACCGGGTTGAAATCTAAGAGATCCCAAAGCTGTGAGAGCTCTTCCACCGAGGCCAGCATAGGATCTCTGTTGCTAGAACCTCCCCTCTTCTCTTTTTCTTTCAAAACTATGTTAAGGTCTCCTCCAATGATAATATTGGTGGGGGAGTGCTACTCTAAAAATACTGAGAGATAATTCCAACAATCTCGTTTTTCAGAGTAGATGACAGGAACATAAAGATTAAAGAGAGAGATGGTCAACTTACTTGTGCAATGTGTCAGCTTCGTGAAGATCCAGTGTTGGGTTTCATGGAATTTATTCAACTAGAATAAATCTTCTGACGAGAGATTTGCCAGCCCTTCGGAAGAGCCCCTTGCACTTACTACTTTATCTGCATTTTTCTTCCATTTTGACTTGCTGATGTCTAGAAGAGCTTGCCCTTATATCTTTGTCTCTTGGAGCATGAGAATGTGTGAGGGCTCTATTTTCATGAGATCCTTAACTGCTTTAGCTTTAGAGGAGTTCCCTAGACCTCTGCAGTTCCAAGAGACAATCTTCGTTATTTACTTGAGAAGGGGAAAGAGCCTCCCTTGGAAGGCCTTGGTCTGGTGTTTCTTCCTATGGACATTTCTATGGTGGGCTGGCTTCCTTGTGTTTTGAGTCTTTCAGCCTCCTCTTCTCTTACTTCTTTGCGAGATTTCCTACCTGCTCTTTTTGAAGGTCGCTCAAAGGTTTCGTCCTCTAACGAATCTGAGCTTTCTCCTGGAATTTTCTTTGTAACTTCTGCATATGTAGGGTTGGAGGGGCTGCCTTGGGAGGCATCGACCTGTATTGCTTCCCTTCCTTCATTGTTGGGAGGAGGGGTTTCTATTTGCTCCAGATTTTCCTGAGTTGAGGCTGCAGAGTTGGTCTGGACGTTTTCTGGACCTTTCGGGGTTGCTTCCTCTTCTTGATTGGGCTTAGAGCTCCTTGGGGCTCTGTTCATGCTGCCTTTTCCCGTGCCTTTTTTTAATGGGCAGATTTTTGGACTAGAGTCCATTGTTCCTCATTTGGTTTGTCTAGCTATTCCTCGGCCTTTTTCTTACAATACTTTGCAAAGTGACCATGACCATGGCAGTGTCTGCACTTGAAAGGGAGCTATTCGTAATCTAGTTCTTGAACGTGCGTCCATCCAGCAATAGTGAGCTTGATTGCCTCCGGCAGCCGCTCTTCTAGATCCACTTCTACGCAGATGCGAGCACATGAATACTGGTCTTTTCTTGGAGCTTGGTCTATATATTTTCCCAGAGCATTACCGATGATCTGAAGAGTTTTTTGATTCCAGCAGTGGAGGGGCAAATGGGGAAGTCACACCCAAACCGAGATTGCTGAGGGAACATCTTGAGTGGGATCAAAATCAGGAGACCATTTTGAGGTAGAGTCCTTGCGGTCCCATGAAGTAAGGACCATTCCTGAAGATAAGGCCTCTGTCTTCCGGGCTTTCAAAAATGAATACAAAGAAGCCTTTGCCCATAAAATAGCTTTTAACGCCTTCTTTGATCAAAGGAGACCAGTTTCTTTGGGTCCAATCCTCCACCGATGTAGGGGAAGGCAGAGACCCGTAAGTTTTCCTATTAGACCTCTCTCTTCAAGATTCAAAGCTGCTTTGCATGTTTCTTCCTCTGGGAGAGCAACCGTGGGATGGAGTCCAATTTCTTGACAAATTTCTGCTGATTGGAAGAGGGAGGACGCTTTGAGCTAGCTGCAATGAGAGATTTAAAAGCCGATACCTTCGGGGGCAGATTTTGGGGGGGAGACAGGGCCCCCGCCGGGCTCCATGAGCAGAAGGGCGTAGCAGAACAGGCGCTGCAGTCGCAGGGGCAGCAAGACAGGCGCCCAGGAACCCTAACGCACGCAGCGTGTGCAAATTCCTTGGTTTTTAGTGTTGTTCTAGTATGATGATGCAACATCATTATGGAAGACCTTATAAATTGAAAAATGGTTAAAGAAATACAACAAAGAAAGTCTTTACATGAAATACCTTGTTATTTAATGCAATAGTTAAAACCCTTGCACGTTGGTGAAACATCACTATGAAAGAACTTATAGATTGAAACATAGTTAATGGAAGACAACAACTTCATAAGAATCCAAAATCACTCTTGAGCCATATCTCTTTTGCTCTCAAACCAATAAGCAAGAAAGAAACTAATATTAATCACAATTTCTAAATTAGGTAAAATTGTAAAATTGTAATTTAAAAAAAAAAACACTATAAATTGATAGAAATTGAATACATTAAATAATAATACCATGAAAAACATCATGAATTATGCATCACTTTAAATAAGTTACATTAAATAAGAATATAATGAAAAAATTATGCATTAAAAATCATTTTAAAAAACCATAAATTATCAAAATTATTGTTATTTATTATTATTATTATTTAAAAATATTGAACATGACCCTACAAAATATTATAACATTTCTACCCTAATAGAATAGAGAACACATCTCACCATAAGAAAATCATCTTGACCGTGCTAACGCAAGGCTGGAGGGTGACAGTCTAGAAAGAGAAGAAGCTTGTCGCGGATCCGTTGAGAAAAAAAAGGGGATTCGTGGGTTGTGCTCCTAAGGCTGGGGAAGAGACCATCGACAAAGAAATTGTTGATGCAGATAGACGGGGAGGAATTCATTCGTTGGAACGGGTTGGATGTATAGATAGTATTTTAATGAGTTAAACAAATAATAAATATTTTTTATGGTATAAAATACAAAATTTTAAATTAAAACTGGTAAATTAATGAGAGTTTGATAAATATCAAATTATAAATTATACTTAATCAATTGATTTGAAAAAATATACAAAAAAATAAAAATAAAAAATATATTGTGGTTTTAAGAAATTAACTTTTATAAAATTTAAAGAAATAGATTTATTTTTTTTCATCTCTAAAAATTGTAACATATTATAAACTAAGAATACAAATTTGTTTATGAAAATGTTTATTAATAAATTACTATATATATATATATATATGTTCACTAACATAGTGATGGGATGGGGTGTATTATTAAGTTAACTTAAGTAGTATAGCTAAGAATCTCGTGATTTTATATATACCGAACATGCATATCATTATAAATATTTTTGTCAGAATTGTGAATCCAGAAATATGTTAGTTTTTATCATTTGTTTTTGTTTATCATTTTTTGTTTGTTTATGAAGCAAGGTTATCCGAAAAATATTGTAGATTGGTTGACTTCATGATACTATGATAATCCATGGTATTGACCACTAGAATACTTATGAAAATTATATGTGACGAATTTTGCTATAAATTAGGATGTCTTAGGACTCCATTCCAAGTGAAATCACTCAAAAATACCTTTGTTAACATGTGCTAAAAAAACAGTAGAAAAGTATTACTCTAAAAACTGGAAATTCAAGAATTAGTGATCTAGTTAACCTACCAAATGCCTAACCTAATCAAGTGAAAATGCTATGGGGTAAATTATGTTATTAACTTGAAATTTTTTAAGAATTAATATTGGTGGAATAGACTCAAAATAGGCTCATTGACATGTGCTAAAAAGTAGCAGAAAATTAATACTATTTTGCTACAAGAGACTCCGAGATATTCTAGATTTGTGAACTAGCAAACCAATCCAAGTAGCTCAATGATGGGCACGAGTTTTCAAATTTGTTCTAAATATGAATCATGCTTGATACTTTTTTAATAGCCTATAAAAAAACTCATTTTAATCCTTTAACCAATATGAACTACGACAAGAGAAACATAAATAGTAAATGTGTAAATAAGAGATGTGAGTGAAAAATACATTTGAAGAAAATAAATAAATTGTACAAGAGATCTAAGAGGCTCTTGGGATAGCTAAGCCTAAGGATACTCATATTCCTATGAAAGAGACCAAGCTTTAGAAGCTAAAAATGGCACCAACCTTCATTATTTGAATCAATCCAAGTACATCCCTACTAGAATTACATGACCCTAGAGGAAAATTTGAATTGGTACTTATACAAAATGATAAGGAAGCATTCTCCTTGAAAGGATGTCGTTTTCCCTTCCAAAATCCCTCAAAGAGTGGATCTAGTTCCCAACACTTAGAATCTTCATTAAATAACAAGGACCACATTCCTAGATTTTCTCAATCTGTGGAGCTCCAAAATTTGTCAACAATTTCATGATATTTTATTCATTTATTATCCAATCTTGGTCCATCACATAAGCCTCAGATTTTATAAAATCTATTTGTTCCCAATCAAATCCTAGACAAGTTCGAACCAATGGAATACTTGTATCACTCATTACTTGGATTCTTTCACCATCTTCATACAATGGAATTTCTAATTTGAATATGCAAGTTGTCCCCTTCCCTCGATAAATCTAGGGAAAAGGGTGTTGTCATATTTGAGCCATCCGATATTCCATGTTCTACGTTAGAATATCCAAAAATCGAATTTATCTGTAGAATACCACTTTTTGGTATTCTAAGAATCACATGATGACATGGTATTATTCTTTTTCCCCATTCTTTATCACACTGCAACAAGACGATGAATCGATTCATTTTCTTTTTCCCTTTCATATTTTAATTCTTAGGGGAAAATGTGACACAAATAGAGTCTTGATGCTCGTTGGATATGGTCCGATCAGTTTCAGTTTCTGAATAACTGAAGATTTGTTCTTCCTTCCCATAGCAGTTTGAGTCACCTAATCTATGTTCCACTTCATCCACTTAAGAATCGATATGTTTGGCAAAAAAAGGTTGAACATCTACTTGATCCTGATACTTATGAAATGGAAAGGGTACTACACCGGATCCGTATATACCTCCTGATAATATCTATAGATAGCCCGTCCTGAGTATATAATGAACATTATCGTGTACATATTTAGGTGCATGACACACATTGGTACTCCAGTGGATTTCTCCTTCTATGTCAGAATATATATTTTTGGATCCCATAGTAGACCAAGTACTCTTATCACATCAAAACTCATTTTTTATCAAAATAAAAGAATGATAAACAGGAATATATTAAATATATGTGGTATCCCCCATATGGGAGATACAGATAGAAATAGTTATTATTTTTTATATCCATAAATTCGATTTAACAGAATATATTCCAATATCTAACATATAAAAAATTGATTTAGAATCAATTTTCTAACATTTGGATATATGCATATGTTATTAATACATATATTCCTTGATATCTTATCTAGGAGTAGGAGTACTGGTATAGAACTCGTTGTTATTTCAGACCAGGGTGGTCCGATCCAAGTTATCTAAATTTTCGTTATGTCGTAGAGGGTGGGTAACCAATTCGAGTACATCTCTCACATTGGAAAATCCATGAATCTGAGAAAAAGTAAATTCAATTAACCATTTAGTACCAATTCCTCTTGCCCTTAAAAGGTTAGCATGAGCCATTCCGGTGATGGCTAATTCGGGTTGTAGCTCGTGCATATGTCGTATCTAATTCGAATTGTCTGGTTTCTCCATAATTCGTGGTATTGGTATACACATTCGTATACATGTATCTTTTAAAAGTGCTAATTCAGCAGCTTGATACCGTTTATCCATATATGGAATACCAATTTCATAAACCATCATACCACATCTGATTAAGAATCTTGCTAGAGATATTTCTAAGAGATTATCTCCCATGAAAAAGACAGATTTTCCCTGTACCAAATCAAGATAATATTTTAAACTTTCCCATATCCGTTCCTCTCTTTCCTCCAGACTCTAGGCCTCAATACCATGTATAGGACAAATCCTTTCAATCCAAGCACATGTTCCATCTAGACCAATAGGAAAAGGAGCTACGATTAATTCACAATTTTTTCATCTTATCAAAGTTGTTGTTGTACGACTAAGAAATAGGTTAACCCAAAAAACATAAACTCCATCACCTAGTGATGGAAGATCGGCATATCTCTAAGCGGGCAACCAACCTGATACCTTGATGAATTGGCGTCTTGATTTTGTATCAAGTTGAGAAACCAAATTCAAGGGTAAAGACCCAAAAAAAACTAAGGGATGATGATTTGCATATTCCACCAATTTCTTTTCCTTCAGAAGAGGAAAAGGTTATAATTTTGCTTCTGTTTTAGTTTATTTTGATTCACCGATGGGGAATTCTTGTTCTGGACAAAAATGTGCCATTACAGCTAACACGGTATCTTCCTCTCGAGTAAAAGAGTAATCAAGTCCATTTTCTCTTGCCACTAGAATTGGTACTCCAATTTCATATTCCAATTTGGGTTCCATACCTTCCAAATCCATTTTTATTATTTCTATAGTACAAGTGCCTATCCATATGATGACGATGGGATCTCTATCTTTTCTTATCCAAATACAAAGCGTTTTCAATTCCTCATAATCATTCAAATGGGTCGAGATATCTCCTTCTTATAATTCTACCATTGCATAGTGGGGTTCTACAAAAATCATAACTCCAAGTGCATTTTGCAGAAAATAACCACATGTTTTTGTGCCCACTACCAAAAATAAACTATCTTCAATATTTTGATACAACTAGGATACACAGCTAATAGGACAAAAAGTATGATAATTACCCGTTTCACATTCAAAATTTATAGTTTCATCAATTTTGGTCGACATAATAGGGAGGGGAATAATAAACAGCTGAGGATAAATAAGGAAAAGAAATAATGAATAAAAAGAATAATAAAAAGAAAGAATCTGATTGACAATAATTGTGGATAAATTGTTAATTCTAAATCCTCGTAAACCTAAGGAAAGTTTCCTGAATCTTTTTTTCTGTCCCCCACCACCAATGGGATTTAGATAAAGATCAACGAGTAAACTGAATAATTCCCGATCTGGAATATCTTTTGGGACAATACCTTCTAGTTGGGACAATATTTGATCTACTATGCCTATATAATAATTACACACATAGTTAAGGGATGGTTCAGATCCAACCATTTCAAATAGGGTTTTACCCTTTACTCTGGAAACTCGGATATCCTCAATAATAGGCAATAACTCTATTATGGGCATTGGACAGGCTTCTAAATATTTATTGAGAAGATCTCTTCTAGATGTACGATTTCCCACCAAGCCTACTAATTGGAGTGGATGTGTATGAGCTTTTTCCCTTATAGAGGTAGTAATACGATTAGCTGCAAATAATGCATCGAATCCATTATCTGTAATTATTACACAATAATTTGCATAGTTCAATGGAGCTTCAAAACCTCCATAGACCACATCACCTAATATATCGAATAATACAATATCATATTCGTAAAATTAATTTAATTCTTTTAACAACTTTACAGTTTCTCCCACCACATATCCTCCACATCTGGCTCCTGCGGGTGGACCCCCTGCTTCCACACAATCCACCCCTTCATAACCCTTGTGAATTACATCTTCGAGCCAAATATCCTCGTAATGATAATCATTGGATTCTAAATTATCTATAATTGTAGGTATTAGAAATCCTGTAAGAGTAAAATTACTATCGTGTTTGGTATCACACCCAATCTGTAACACTTTTTGACCACGTCTCGCTAGAGCGACTGAGATATTACAACTAGTTGATGATTTACCGATTCCGCCTTTCCCGTAGACTTCTATTTTCATCTACCAGTCCTTCTTTATCTAAATCTAAAAGTTATATATTTATTTCAAGGTTCTATATAATCGAATTATTCCTTTTTAAAGTAATAAAAAAATTGAATGGTAGTAATATTGAATGGCAGCAACAATAATAGATCCTATTGTATTTAGAGTTCAATAACTCTAGGGTGAGGTTTCCAAGAGTTGAGAAAAAACCTTATTGAGTTTCTCAATAGTTTATACATTGATGATCATAGGTTGGTCCAAAGAACAATAATCTTGAATATATATGAGAACCCTTCGTTGTTCCTCAGTAGCTCAGTGGTAGAGCAGTCGGCTATTAACTGATTAGTCGTAGGTTCGAATCCTACTTGGGGAGATCCATTTTATTCAAAATAGAGCTCGATTTTACCATTAGGAGTAGGTCAAACATTACCTGTCCTTATTCATAACATAATATATGCATGCAAAATCACCACAAGATCAGGATAGGATCCCAGTAGTCTGGGAAAGGAAAGATGGAAACAACGGTCTGTTCAAAATACTAAAGAGTTCGGATAAACAAATCCATTGTTTTCCTGATGTGATGACATTTCCAGAGCTGAAGGTGAAGAGGCCTCTATTTGCTCGACCCGTTACTAGTCACTCGACCCATTACCAGTTGTTAGAACTATCAGTTCATTCCCTGGAAGTCAGAATTGGATCCCTGCGTGCTGTCAATATAATTTCCCTTGAAATCGGGAGAATATGTCGTTCTATAACCCTAATATAAATCTAATAATGAGGAAGATTTATAGAAGGTCAAACACATATATGTTGGTTATTCTCAGACATACCGGGTATGATTTTTGACAAATGACCCTTTGTGAAGAGAAATTACCTATATTATCTCATTCAAAATGTTAAACACCATGTTAACCACACATGGTGTATGAGAAGAATAAACACACAGACAAGAGACTCAACACACAATGAAAGATAAGCGTGAGGCTTTATTATTTTTTCCATTAGACATGATGTACATTTATAGTACAATGGTGTGACTCTTGGTTTCACATTCCAAGGTCGCTTGGACTCCATTGTGACTTTTCGCATTCCACACCTACCCATGTAGGATTAGGTGTTCCAACATCCCCCCTTAATCCGAAGGGGTATGTGTGAGTCCAATAAGAGAGTTGTAATACAAATATGCAAAGTATGCATGGCAACACTTGGGCTAAATCAACTCTCTGAAATGTTGGAAAAAAGAGGTGGTTTAAGGATGACCACCAACACTAGAATGCAATACTTGTTGCAGTTTCTGGAACTCTTCCAAAACTGGAAAGAAGCTGAAAGCTTCTGCTAGAGGAATTGTCCCTCATAAAAAACTTCAACCTAAAAGAAGGGAGGTCTACTACCTATGATTGTTTTAGGATTACCAACAACTCTGGAATGCTTGAAGCATTTCCTAGAACTCAACCAAAGCTGGAAAGAAGCTGAAGGCTTCTGCTAGAGGAAGTGTTCCTCATATATGAAAGGGAGACCTTCAACCTAGAGGAAGGGAGGTCTACTACCTGTGTTGGTTTTAGGTTATCCACCAACCAAAGATGATGGTTTAAGGTTTTCCACCAACCGAAGGCATGCTCATGGGCATCCATGTCTTTGGCTACATCTTTGAATCTGGAATGATGAATTCTGGCTCAGGCTCACTTGAACTGCTGTGTCTCTGGCTACAACTCTAAACATGGAATGAGAGATTGTGGCTCAGGCTCACTTGATCTAATGCCGAAGCTCGTACATGACCACCATTTTCCCCCATGTCAAGGACAAGGTGAGATGATGGCGAAAACTCAACTGCAATTTTGTTCAATATCCGTGAACATGTTCTAACATGTGTCGTAAACATCTTCTTGGTTGCTGATGCCCATTGCCAAGAAGCGATCCATCCAAGATGAATATTTGTTCTTGCAGGAGGCTTGTTTATGAAGAATCTATCTGAAGAATGAGTGTGTCGACCACATTGCTTGCATGGATGAAGATCAAAACAGTGATCTTTCATATGGCCAACTCGATCACAGTGTTGGCATTTTTCAATTTGTTGTGGAAGCGGGGCAGGATCTGAAACAACTGCAGGTGAACTGTCATATAGTAATCCAGCACTCTGAAATATGATGGGTTTGGTGTAGTCTGGAATATGAGAGGTCACATCCTTGTCATATTCAAGACTAGTTCGGTGCTTGTTGTGGACAAGCTCTTCCCAAGGTCTGATGATGGGCTTGAGAAGTGCAGGTTGAGCTGCTGCATCTGCATGTAAATCTTCTCTTGTACAAGGAACTGAATGGGAATCAACTGCAAATTTATCTTCTTTCTTCTGATGAGAGTCCTTCGCAATATTCTGAATAGAAACAACTTCAGAATGGTGACTCTTTTGCTGAAGTTCGTCTTGTTGGAGTTGAGATTCCAACTGCAAAAACTCAATCTTTTCTTGTGCATCTAGCAAACAATTTTGAATGTTACAAAGAGAATTCTTGCTCATTCTTATCATATCATCAACATTTGAATAAATGAGGTTACTCAACAACTCTAACGCCTCATTTATTTTAGCCATTTTCAACAACTTAGGCTCAAAAAATGAAAGGGTGTCGGCTTCAACTGAAAATGCACCCGTTTACAATGTGATTCAACTTCCTTTCAAACAAACACAAATGACTCAAGAGAACTTCCAACTATGGAATTCTCAAAGTACAAAATCTGCTGATTGCAACTATGAAGAAGCAATACAATGTCAGTTCAATACAATATGTAGCAAAAATGTGCAACAAAACACTGTGTAAGAGGCCTTTAAGGCAGCTGAATTTTCTTCTTGAAAAGCGGTGTTTTGCACCAAAAACAACTCAACTCAACTCAACAAAAGGAGGAGGTTCACAAGCTTGGATGCTTGACCTTGCTGTACTACAGAAATAGAGCTTAAGAGAAACTCCACAAATCAGACATTTTGTGTCCAAGTAATGAATGCCACTGCTGTTCAAAATGAGGAATAAATTGTCTTCAAATGTAAATCTCTTGCAGAAAATCACCCTTCTATGTCAATGCCACAAATCACAATGCAAAACTACAATTTTCTCTGTGTACTATCTATTTACTAATATGTCATTTTCTCTTTGTTGTTGTTCATTTTCTCTCTCTACTCTTCCTCTTTTCCTCTCTCTCTCTCTCTCTCTTTTTTAAATTAATTAAAAAATGAATTAATTGAAATATGAATTAATTAAAAGGGAAAGGGGCTTTTTCAAAAAATTAAAATGGAAAGGTGGGAACAAATTTAAAAATTGTGGGAATTAGGACTGAAAATTTAAAATCTAAAAGCCGAATTTAATGGTTGTTGGGTGATGATAGTGCAATTTTAGTGGAATTGGGATCATGGTAGGGGTAGTGGAAAGGTTTGAGTTGTGTGAGATGGGGGGCACTCATGAGCTGGAGAGGGGGGTGCGTGAGAGCCAATGGGGATGAGAGAGTAAAGGGTTGGGTGCGTTGAGAGTTGTGAGGTTGGGTTGTGAGTGAGGGTTCAGGCGTCGGGCCGAGCTGTGAGGGAGGGCCCGAAAGGGAGGGTCGAGCGAATGAGTAAGGGGCTGCAGTTTGCGAGCTCGAGGGTTGCAGGCGGGGTCGAGAGTTTTAAGGGGAGTGAGTAGGGTTGGGTGGGTATCTTAGGGTGATGTAAGTTTAGGTGGAGGGAAGGGCGTAGCTTAGGGAGAGGGGTCGAGCGTTGTAGGTAGGAGTGGAGTGTAGCAGAGGGTGGGGTAGTGTAGGCTGGGTTGGGGGAATGAGCCGGCAGTAAGGGGAGAAGGCTTAGAGTGTATGATTAGAGTGAGGGGGCTCGGGTTAGTATGGGAGATAGCGGCCAAGAGGGAGAGCGATTTCTAGAGAGAGGGGCGTAGAGCAGTGGGAGGGCTGGGAGATAGCGTAGCTCGGCAGCGAGTAAGGGAGCGAGGGGGGCCGGGGACGGTTAGAGCAGTGAGGGGGGTTGGTTGGAATAGTGTGAAGACCGAATAATGTAGAGCGTAGAGGGGGGACGAGAGGCCTAGAACTTGAATCAATTTTTTTATTTTTATTTTTATTTTTTTAATTTTATTTTTATTTTTTTTAAACGGTAAAGAAGTAAGAGACTTTAAAATAGCAGCGATTTTTTTTTTCTAAATACTCAGTAGAAATGTAGACTTAGAAGTAGTAGGAGAATAATTTATTCTTTTTCTTTCAGCAGCAAAGAATGGTGAAATTTTCAGCAGAAAAATCCAAAAATTTGTAGAAATTTTCAGTGAAAAACCTAGAATTTTTCCATAAACCCACTTTGAAAAATTTTCCAGTAGCTCTTCAATGTAGAAATTAAAAATACTCGGAAATATTTTGCACTAAAAAACTCATAAACTTCTTCAGAAATCAACTTTAAACAAATTTTCCAACAACTCTCCAAAATGCAGAATTTAATGGGCAGAAATTGCAGGAAGAAATAAACCTTCAGATGTGCAGTGCTTCTCTTCTCCAACACCACTGTTGCTCTTCTTCAAGACGAAATTTCTGAATGTGCCAATTTCTGAATGTTGCTCCTTCTCAAAACCAATTTCTGAATGGGGCAAAATGTCTGCTGCAACAATCTCTGAGTGCTGCAAAAATTGACAAGAATTTTTGCAGATATGCACAGGCCATAAACACAAATGGCTCACTCAAGGTTGATCTGGTAATGGACGTCTCAACTCTGATACCATGTTAAACACCATGTTAAGCACACATGGTGTATGAGAAGAATAAACACACACACAAGAGACTCAACACACAATGAAAGATAAGCGTGAGGCTTTCTTGTTTTTTTCCATTATACATGATGTACATTTATAGTACAATGGTGTGAATCTTGGTTTCACATTCCAAGGTCGCTTGGACTCCATTGTGACTTTTTGCATTCCACACCTACCCATGTAGGATTAGGTGTTCCAACAGAAATATACAAAATTTTCTCTCAATATTTTGCAAAATTTATGATATTAGGCACATAATATGAAATTATCTATAAACCTTATTAATAACATATTAAAGCTAAAAAAATGTTATTAAGTGTAGAAGGAGATATTTAATATAGCTTTTATGCACCTACGAAATTTTAGATGGGCCTTAATTTATGTGTAACTTGGAGGCCCATCACTAGTCCATTGCTTCAAAGTGACCTGAGTAGACCTTAGCTTACTGTGTATATAACACTTCCACCTCTTAAGTTTGTACGAACCCAATACTGATAATTAAAGTTGGTAGCCTTGAGATTTACAACACTCTTGTTTCAATACTAAGGCTCATTAATAATCCAAAAATATCACCAACCACTAGAATACTTACAGGCACACTCTTAATTTTGTATGAACCCCAGGCTGATAATTAAACTTGGTAGCCTTGGGATTTATGAGAATTTTGTTTCAATACTAAGGCTCATCAATAATCCACAAATATCGCCAACCACTAGAATACTTACAGGCACAAAGTAAGCTATAACATACCAGGTATTTTAAGTGGATGGGATTTCTAAAAAAAAATCATTTAATGATCAAGTATAACAAGGGAGACATAAACAAGTTTTCCGAAATGCTTTTAAAGCCACCCATATAAAATATCATAGATTTGGGATCTTTAATGCATATAAATCAATTCACCTATGATGCAAACATAGGGGAATATATAGAAGATGAGGACTTAAAGGAGGTTTTTCAACAGTTATAGAGTCAGAGTCACGTGGATAATGGAAATAAAATCATTGACTACAATATCTAGGATAGGTTACTCTACAAGTCAGATATGTCATGTGTTGCGAAAGGTGAGAAATTGAAACTGATTTGAGAGGCTCATTCCTCTAAGTTTGCAGGGTGCATGGTATGAGGAAGAGAGTGGCCAACTTGCATAAGTATGTGTATTATGCCAAAATGCAAGAACATGTAGGTAGGTTCATAAGAGGATGCGTGAGTTATTATACAAATAAGCCTAGTAACATGAAACAGGGTCTATGTCATCTCATAGTTCTAACCACCCATCCTTGGTAAAGAATTTCCATGGAATTTGTGGGAGGTTTCACAACAATGAAAAAAGGGCATGACTACATGATTGCGGTAGTTGATAGGTTCAATATGATGTTGGTTTTGATGCTCTATAAAAACAACGTCAATGGGAAAGGAGTAACAAACATTTTTTTTAGACAATTATAGGTGTACTTTGGGATACCGAGGATAATTTTTTAGTCCGACACAATATTTATCTGTACATTTTCGACCACATTGTGGGGGAAAATTGACACAAGTTTAGATAGGTTTAAAACATTCCATCCTCATATAGATGGGAAAACATAAGTAGTCAACGAAACGTAGGTGTATCTTCTGAGGGGTTAAAATCATTCAAAGACCTAGGATGAAAAATTTGTATGCATACATCACTCTTATAAAAAATAGTCCACAATTTTACAAGTATGTTTGTATTTGAAGACTTTTTTGAATATTTTCCTCATTCAAATTTTGATATTTGATATGGGAAACAAGAGGAGTAAAAGAGGATATTATAGGGGATGCCTTGAGGGTTGACAATTCTATTGAGAATTTTATGCAAATTCATATATAGGTACATAAGACAGTGTAAAATTCATATGATAAATATAAGGCCATGCATTATTAACACAAAATAGAGAATTCGCTCAAGGTGGGAGATAGAGTATGGTTACAATTGAACAAAGAGAGGCTACAAGGTCTTGGTAATAATGTCAAGGCTCTAGGATATGGTCCCCTTGAGAGACTAGAGAAGGTGGGAGATAATTCCTATAGAATGTTCCTATGCCCATATAGAATCATATACTCAGTTATAAATTTATAGAATCTGAATTTTTATGAGCCTTCCATGCTAAATCATGAAAGGGAACATATCCTACCTTTTGTGGAGGATTTAACACAAAATGCTCAAACGAAGTTGAAAAAATAAATTTTTTTGTAGAAGTTGTGTGGAACTAAAAGAAAAGGGAAGCATGACCTTTGGAAAATTCGGTTAAACTTAAAACTTCTAAGCAAGGCCAAATGGTACACTCAAGATAAGGTGGAGGAAAATTTCCTCATGTCATTTATTATAAAGTTTTGGGGACAAAAATCTTCCCAAAATAGCGAGTTCTGATCCATAGTGGATCATTATATTATTTTTCATCCATATTAATGATTTGAAAGTGAAAAAAATGGAGCAGTTAGCTCAGAATACCCTTTTTTCCAGTAGAATATAGATTGGTAAATTGGGGTTTGAAAATTTCCGGGGGGATTTTGAGGCATCAAATGATTCTTTTTGGAAGTAATACTTACCTCTTTAGTGGCACACCATTATTTCCATATTATACATATAAAAATCTTCCCAAAAACATAGTAATCACCTCAATCAAAGTATTTATGCAAAGGTTATGCCACTTAGAAGTTGGTGCTTGTATTTTCACCTCCATAATATGTTGGGGTGCCACGTCAACCCCATAACTCATGAAAAACAGGCTAGCCATGTGATTATGATGAATAATTATATAAAATAGTTCATATTATATCTCTAGTTAAGAGTTGATGGAGTCAAACATAAGCACTAGTAGGCCATTGAGTTGTGTTATAACTGATCCACTAGGAGGAAAAAGGGTTCCATTATTTTCAATTGAATTGGTTCCATAGGAATGTAGAGCAACCGAGATGGATAGGGAGAGTGCACAAAAAGATGATTTTTTATTCTAGTATCTCACAAGACACATGCCTTACTTTTCTTTACTCACATCCATTTTCTACTTAGAGAAAGAGAGCAAAGGAACCTCATCTTATGGTTGGGTTTTCTCCCGAGATGGTTTCCCAGGATATATCGTGTGTCAATCATGATTCTATGAGTTGTTATTACGTTTTTATCTATTTTATACATGATAATAATATAAACTCATACACAATAAATAATGATTTATAGATCCAAAAGTCTCAAGAGAAATAAATCCTCATAATCTAGATTTCAAAATTTTAAGTATAATTTATCATATATGTTGTGGAAAATTCTCTAGTGAAATATCCATGGAAGTTTATAGATCAAGAAATTGAGATACAATTTGAAAAATCCATGTAATTGGCCATAAAATATGTGAAACTAATTTCAGGGAAGAAACATTGTTAAACAAAAAAAATATCAAGGTATTATTGATTCTTCACAAGTAAAGAAAATAGAAATGTATGTGTGGTTCTAGAAGATTAAATGCACAACATGAAACCATGGAAGACATTTAGAATGGTTATATATAAAATATTAAGAAGTGTTACATTATTGCAGTGTTAGTGGATGGAGATCCACATGTTTATCCATTATGGGTTGCCAAAGTTATAAAGGTCATTGAATAAAATGGAGATCATATGGTATTTAAAGTACAATAGTATGCAATACATAGCCATTCAATGGTGCAAATAAAAGAGAGATGGCAGTTTACAAATGAATCGGTAGAAAGATAAAAAAAACGTTCCAAATATAAATAATCATTGCACTTACCTATTAAAATTAGAGAATGTCGAAATACTTTTTTATGACTTCAAGATGACAATGAAAGGCTCTCTTTGATATAGGACCATAGATATTATCAAGAGGTTTCTACCACAAGAAACAATGGCAAGATGGAAATTTTTTAAACCCAATCATAGATCTAGAAGGATTTTGACATCTCCAATATTGGGCATAAATTTAGACTTGGATGAGAAAGTGGTTGGTAATAGATAAAAATATGGGTCATCTATATCTTCATCCATTCATTCACCTAAAGATGATGTATATTTTGATGGTCTGTGAGAATATATAAGTCAATATGAATAATTTTATGAAAAAAATTATATAATTTTCGATCAATTTGATACTTGCATGGTGGAGAAGACGATCTCTGTGAGCTCTGCTTGACCTAAACCTAGGTCCCCTATTCTCGCTATGGGCTTATGTGGGCTCTGCCCTCGCATTCTACCTCCCCTGATAGCCATGGCGCAGGCGGTCCCTCCTGCAAGACCCTCATTCAAGGATCAGGTTGTAGGCTCCTCCCTTGCGCCCACCTCATCTTTCTTTACGCGTCTTATCTCTTCTTCAACTATTCTGAGGTCTAAACAAGATCTCTATCCATGCTCTCCTAATCCTGCAAATGAAAAATTGGTCAAAAGCTCTCAGCAGGGTGCCTGTGACATTGGGGGAAAAAATAAATTGGGGGATTCGGCTTGCACCCAACCTCTGTAAAAAACCTTGACAGCCTAGGCTCAGAAGATACTCCGATTGATCAGGATAAGTTCCAATAAACAAAGGCTTGTCATCCAAAAGAAGTAAAAGTCCCAGAAATAAATATTCAAGAACCAGACATAGAGGCCTATAGAGAGTACATGAAGGAACATGCGATTATAAGTAAGTTTATGGGAATATGGCCCTCTGAAGGGGCTCTGAAAGGCTGGATACAAGCCAAATGGAATTCTAAAGGAGCCATCGAACTACAACTAGGTTCAAAAGGTTTCTTCAGGGTTGTTTTTGCTCTTCTGGGAGATCAGGACTGTATATTCGAAGGAGGGCCGTACTTATTCAATGCAGCAAGGCTATAAATGAGATTCTAGAAGGAGAAATTGATGCCCAAAAAATAAGACTTGACCCGTGTTCCTATTTAGAGCCGCCTATACTCTCTCCCCATGGACTATTGGGCACCCTCAGTGATTCAGGCCATTGTAAATGGTCTGGGAGAATACATCAAAATGTCTGAAGGCACCAGGAATGGCCACTAAATCTCATATGCTTGCATATGTTCCTATATTGATGTCTCTGGAGCTTTACCCGAAGCCATTATACTGAATTTTAGGGATGAAACATCGACCCAGGCAATTGAATACGAGCACATTCTATTTAGATGTCGAAAATGCAACAATAATGGTCAACTCTTTAGAGAATGCCCTCAAAATGAACCGCCCCAGCAAGAAAGGCCCATAGGAGCTGGGGATGAACAGGGTTTCACCAAAGTAACACACAAAAGTAGGCAAGGAAGAAGAAACAATGGAGGACGGGAAACCCCCAGGAAAGCAACACACAAAAATAGGCAAGGAAGAAGAAACAATGGAGGACGGGAAACCCCCAGGAAATCAACACAAAATAGGTATGAAATACTCTAAAAAACCACAGAGGAAAAGGGTCAAACAAGTAACCTCACAAAACAGATCCAGGAATAGCACAAGGAAATGGACACTGAAATGGAGAACAACAACGACCCTTTATCAACAGCCCAAGCATCATAGGAAGAAACAGAAATGGATTACACTCAGGATCCCCCCACCTTAGAGGAAAAAGCTATTGAAGACATTCTAATGGGAATGGATCTTTATAAGCTTTCAAAAGAGTGGAACTCTAAAGGATTTGAAAATATACCAGAAGACCATCTAAAGCGAATAGAACAGGCATACTCACTGCAAAAAAAAATTCAAAAGCAAAGAGAGAACCAGAGCACAGGAGGGAAAAATAAAACTGGGGGCATCAAAATGAATCTCAAAGCCAATCACCAGATTACGAAGGGACAACCCAAAAGAAGAGGCAGGAAAAAAACTGTACAAAACCTCCAAGAACTAGGACTCAGCTTAGTCAATGCAGGGAAGGTAAAGGTTCTTTATCCCCCCCCCCGGCCCAACTTGATATTATGAGTTTCACTTCTTGGAATATCAAGGGACTCAATAGCCCTTCAAAAAAAAGGATTCTCAAATCCAAAATAATCTTGGGAAAAAAAAACATTCTAATGTTACAAGAAACAAAGAGTGGCCTGTCAGAAATGATGAACATTCAACAAGCCTGATTTAGGAAGCAGTACAGTCACGTAGTCGTAGCTGCAACAGGCACAACAGGGGGCATTGCCACTTTCTGGAAAGATTCACTGTTTCATTTGCTTGATTCCTTTTCTTCCAAGTAGGCCCTCACCACAATTCTTCAAATAATTGGCACCAAAGAGAAAATATGTATCACTAATGTTTATGGTCCTCACATAGTCTGAGAGCGTTTAGCCTGGCTCAACCAAGTTGAAAATTTTTTCCGGCCTTTGGATTTCAAGCTCCAGATCCTTGCTGGAGATTTCTACATGATCCTAAATCTAGATGAAAAAAGGGGTGGAATTAGACATCTTGATTCAGACTCTCGAGCATTCCAAAGCATGATTGAGAACCTTAACTTCATTGACATTCCCACCAAAAATGGTATCCACACTTGGAACAATAGAAGAGGGGGAATGCATCCGATAGCATCCAGACTATACTGTTTCCTCCTATCTGAAGATATTTTCCTCTCCTACCTGGAAACATAGGTTTTTATTTCTCTGCAAGTTGGATTTGATCATTGGCCGATTGTCCTAACCTTCCAGATCTCTGAGCGCCCAAAAAATGCTCCCTTCAGATTTGAAGCCTTTTGGCTTTCCCATCCGGAATTCCAAGAAAAAATAAAAGAGTGGTGGACCAAATATTTTCCTCCTCAGGGAAGCAAAATCAATTGTTTCCACCAAAAACTTAAATTTTTCAAGCAGGAACTGAAAAAATGGAATCAAGAAAAATTTGGAGATATCACTACGGAAAAAAAGCTCATAGAGTCAAAGTTAAAAGCATTACAACAAACATTCATTCAGAATGGGACTACGGAGGAAACCAAACAAATAGAAATGAAGCTTCAGAAAGAATGGGAGGCTCAGGCTACTCAGGAAAAGTTCCTCTGGCTACAGAAATATAGGATCCAATGGCTTTAGGAGGGAGAAAGAAACACTTCCTTCTTCCATAAATCCATGATCTAGCAAAGGAAACATAACAGGATCCTCAATCTTAGAAACAACCAAGGATAGATGCTTGACACTCATCAACAGATCGAGGAAGAACTTCATTAGTACTTCACAAGCATCCTCACTGAAAGTAACCCAAAAAATGAAGAGCAGAGAAGGAAAATCACCAGTCACATCCCAACCATTCTAACCAAGGATCATAATCAAATTCTGTTAAAAAAGATAACCATGGAGGAATTGGAAGAAGTGGTTCAGTCAATGCCAAATGGTAAAGCCCCTAGGCCTGATGGATTCACCATCGACTTCTACAAAGCCTGCTCGAATACCATAAAAGATTCAGTTTATGATCTGGTGGAGGAATCTAGAATAAAAATATCCATTTTTCCCTCTCTCAATGCAAATTTCCTCGCTCTCATCCCTAAATCAGACACAGCTTACTCTTTAGAGAAATTTAGGCCCATTGCTCTTTGTAATGTCATCTATAATATTATTTCAAAAGTGCTGGCCAACCGCATGAAGCCTCTTCTTCCTCTCCTTATCTCGGCACACCAAAAAGGTTATGTAGAAGGACGACAGATCATGGATAACATCATTCTCTCTCAAGAAATTATCCATGCTCTAAAAGATCAAGGCAAACCAGGTATTCTTATCCAACTGGATATGTCAAAAGCTTTTGATAAGATCAATTGGAGGTATATCAGACTCATGCTCGAAGCTTTTGGTTTCAACACATAGATCATTAAATGGATAATGGCCCTTGTTTCTGGAGCTTTCTTTTCTATCCTCCTTAACGGATCCCCCACCTTTATCATCAATCCCTCGAGAGGCATCTGCCAAGGGGATCCCCTTTATCCCTTCCCCTTTATCTTTCTAGCGGAAGGGCTGGGTATATCCCTTTCGGCTGCTTCCTCCAGTGGTCTCATCTCAGGCCTTCAACTCTACCCTCAGCTCCCACCCTCAACTCATCAGTAGTTTTTCGACGATGCACTCCTAATGGGTTGCCCTTCGGTTAAAGAAGCCCTTGCTTTCAAAAAAATCCTGGAAGATTTCTCTCTAGCCTCAAGATTGGATGTCACTCAAGCCAAATCCAAAATCTTCTTCCTCAATACCCCTGCTGCCATTCAAACTCATATCGCCCACGTCCTAGGCTTCCAGAAAAGCTTCTTCCCCTCAAAATATCTGGGAATTCCCCTCACTGGAAAACCTCTAGCTTGTTTGAACTGGGAACCTCTCATCTCGAAGCTCAAGAATAGAATCTCTAGCTGGACATTCAGAGCCCTCAATTTGGCAAGCAGATTTATCCTGGTTCGATCAGTCCTTTAAGCTATGCCCCTTTACCTCTTTTCGGCCTTGGCGGCTCCTCGCTCTATTTCAAGCTAGATCAGAACTATTCAAAGGGATTTCCTCTGGAGAGGAAGAGCCCTTAAGGGTAGATGGGCTCTGGTTGCCTAGGATAAAGTGTGCACTCCCTTATTTAAAGGCGGGCTTGGCCTTAGAGATCTGGATCTCCTGGGTAAGGCCATGGGGGCTAAAACGTGGTGGCCTTGGATTTCCAACCCTTCCACCAATTGGGCAATGCTCTGGAAAGCCAAATATGCTCCCACTACCCCTTGGGCCTCCCTCATCAGGCTCTCGGGCAACCTTAAAGGTTATCCCATGTGAAATAAAGCTTGGGAAAACAAAATATTGATTCAGGAACACAACTTTTGGGAGATAGGCAACAGTCAGCAAGCTCTTTTTTGGGAGGATGCTTGGGAGAAAAGCCCCAGACTAGACAAAGAGATTTACAAGCCAGAAAAATAATATTTGGAAGTGTTATCACTCAAGTTTTCCTTGAAGTTGTGGAAAAGGAAAGTAAACCCGAGGTAACCACAAACCAACCTTCAGATGTAGAATCTAGCCAATGTGCATCCAGAGAGGGCTCTCTCTTTATAATTTATCTTTGTTCTTAGAAATTTTTAGGCTAGTTATAAGTCCAAGAAGTTTGTTTTGAATGTGAATGGTGGAATCTGCCAACTAAGGGCAAGATTGAATATTTCAGGCCATTGGGCTATGGATTCAAATAAATGGCTTTACTGGATTAATCTTCTACACGCAAGATGGCTTTGCAGGGCAAGATAGCCAAACAAAGAACAATTTTAGAAATTAAAATGAATGGAATGGATTTTGAAGGGATGAAAGGCAATCAAGAATCTTTCAAGATGTTCAAAAGAAAGAAAGTGAATGATTACAAATAAAGAGCAGCTAAGAATTATTTACTATAGTAATCAAGATGTTTAAACCAGCGAAACAAGAGCAATTAAGATTTCGTTGCTTATGACCAGTTTAGCAGAAAACATTTAAGAATAATCACAATTGAAATCAAAGTACACTTAAGAAAATTCTGATTTATTCTTTTATGTCAATTATTCATAAATGGAACAGAGTGATATTATAAACAGATATAAAACTTAAAACATAGGATAGAAAGGACTTATTGAACTGTAGTCGGACACATGAATCCTGCAAAAAGTCTTGAGCTTCAAATCATTATCCAGCAAGCCACAAAGTAATTTCTCCAAAACACTTTTATTCCAAAAGATCAATGTTACAACAAAGTAGTAGAATCCACCCTCAGTAATTCGATTGAGGGCTTATTTATACAAAAGAACTATTAAAAATATCTCATAACAAAAGAGATATAATCTAGGGTGACTAATGAATAGATTACAATACAAATTGAGACAGATGGTCTCGTAGATAGGATAAATCAGTTGATGTTGTGTGTTGTCTCCTCTTTTTATGCATGTGCTGGAGGCAGGTCCTACAATCTAGCTCGATGCTATCCTTTTGAGTAATTTTTTTCTGACTTCCTTGATTGTCTGATACTCTTTCATTCTTACTGATAAACTTTAACTGTTGAACTGATACTCTTTAACCTTCATTCACATATTTATCCTTTGTCAAAATATACCTTAGTAAAAGGCAAAATTTTCCATATGAAGATAAATTTTAAAAAAATTTCTAATAGGTCTTCCCACCATTTGTCTTCTGCTATTTTGGTTCATTGGAATTTCATTAATGTTTCATCAGCTTCAGTGTATCTGAAGAAATTGGGTTGATTTGGGAACAAATATCTTATTTCATGCTCAAGGAAAAATAAATTCTTCAATCTGTCATAAAGATTCTTTCCTATAGGCAATGTTGATTCTGATGAACTGGTAGAGGAACAGGTTAGATTGTGAGCATGTATGTCCAATCTATTAACATAAGTTCCCAAGTCCATTATTTTGTCTTCTGAAATCATAGGACTGGGCAACCCGCTGTTTAATAAAACCTGAAGCCTTTCTTTGAAGGAAATGATCTCTTCTTGAATATCTGAGCATTTTCGTTTCAGATTTTTCATAAGATTTCTTTTAGTAAAAACTCTTTTTATTTCTAAAATTGTACCTGTTCTGTCCTCAATCCCAAGCTCTGCAAGCTGCTGTTTGGTCTGGGTGTTCAAAACCTGTATGAGTTGATTTGCTTGCTCAGGTCTGTCCCTCAATTCTTCTCTTGTTTTGTCAACTTCCTCCAGAGCTATTTTGACCAAGTCATTTTGTTCAAAGATTATTTGAATGGAGGACCAAATACCCTTTATTGAATAAATAATATTATTCCAAAGAATTTCACTGATTTCTCTCAAAGGCTTCTCCAATGAGAGATCATTTTCTAAAGCTTTAACCAAGTTCTCCAACCTTTTGATTTCTCTTGTATGGTCAGCAACAGTCTTTTTTGACATATCATATTTGTGTTCCAAATTTATGAGTTGTAACTTTGTAGATTGAAGTTCTGTTACTCTAAGTTTTAAACTCTCCATTTGTTTCACTAATTCTTCAGAACTTAAACCAGAAGTATTCACCTGTGATGGGTCTGTTTGCTGGTCTGTTGCTGTTGTACTTGTACCTGTAGTAGCCTATGTTGTGGATGTATGAATAGTAAACTGCTTTTCTTTCAATGCTTGCTCCAGTTCTTTTTCTGTTTCACTTAGTTGTTCATTCATTTTCAGGAGAAACTCCATCATTTCTTCTTCTGAATTTTTCTTCAATACTTCTTCAGTTTGAGGATGCCTTGAAGCTGGTAATTTCAATTGCTTCCTCAATGCAGCAATGTCATCATCATTCTTTTTAATCAGTGCTTCAATGCTTTTTATATCTTTGGGGTTATGACCCAAACTGACAATTATTTCCTCCAAAGATTTTATCCTATTTTCCTTTGCTTGGGAAGAAGCTTTCTCAATCTACAACTGGGTATTTGTATTATTCAAAGAATCTTGTAATTCATGAGCTGCCATAGATTTGTTAGTAAATGTAGAATAGATCATTTCTCCAGTCTGCTTGTGTAACTCAATCTGGTCCAAAGGATGAATATATTTTGCTAGGACCTCAAAATTGGTTCTGATATAATCAGTGGTTGATTGTGGTTGTTGTACTTTGGGTTTAAAATGGCTCATTAGCATTTTACCTTGTTGAATGTCAAAAGCTGACATTAATCTCTCTTGATTTTTTGGAGCCATTTTAAGATATTGATTATACACCTGCATCCTCAGTGGATCATTCCTTGCTTTTATATTGATGAAAGTCTTCTTTATGTCACCTGCATCTGTCTTTGGATGTTTGAATGAAGACACTTCAGTGCTTAACTGTCTTTGTATTTCCTTTCCTTTATGACCTGTATATGTTTCACTCACTAAACCAGTTAGCTGACTATCCTCCCTTTCATCATCAAAGATTTCATCAATAGATTGCACTTCTGGAAGTGGATTCAGTTTCTGCATTTTAGCCTGAGGTTGTTGTGAAGATTCATTGGGAGGAGTAGGATCTTTAACTTGTCTTTTCTTGCCTATTTCCACATTAGATGGAGTCTGCAAATTTGAAACTTCAGGGTGATTGAATTGAATAGGAGAAACCTGTGCTTGATCTTGTGCCTTGGAAGTTTGAGGTTTTTCTGTCATGGTGAATGTTTCAATGACTTGTACTTCTGGTTCTTTCTCTTTACCTTTGGATTCAACTGCAATTGATGGATTGTTTTCCTGTAAATTCTGCTGAATAATACCAATAGAAGAAGTACCAACCTATGGTCTCTGTACCTGTGTAAAATAATCCAAGTCAAGTATTTTTGCAAGATCTTTCATAACATTATTTATATCAACCTGCTCACTATCCCGCTCTATCAAAGTTCCTTCTACCCACTCATCTGTATTAGCATACTTTTCAATTTCAGGGATTCTTCGATGCATGTAGGGTGCTGATTTATTTTTCATCCTTTTGTCACAAATAAAGTTGAATGGGTCATAGGGTACCCAATGGAAACTTTTCTGCAATCTATAATGTTCTTCTAATATCTTTTGAGCTTCTTCCCCTCCATCTCTAGAATTGTAGATAAATGGACCTAGTTGGCTCTTTATCCCGAGTTGAGCCTTTTTCTTGGCATTACAAAAGTGAATTATATCTGAATTGTTCATTTGTCTGAAATACTCAGGTGCAAAAAGTCTCATTGGAACATATCTGGGTAACTTGCAAGGGCTCAATTCACATCCATAAATTCTAATTTCAGTATGATTCTGATAGAAGTACCAGTCACCTATCTTATACTGTTTTGAAAGATGAAGGATTTTCCTGATTTCATTGCTGAGTCTTGGAGGGGCAACTCCTGTCAACAAGGTAGTTGCAGGATGTATAAAAAGGTCAATGAACTCATTATAAGAATAAGGAGAATCTATGGAACAATGAGTAATGGATGACCAAAAGATAACAGATCTTGGATTCCCTTGGGCATCAAGTTTTTTGATATGGAAAGGGAAAGTTTCAGACTGGTAATAAAGCATGAGATGGTAAATGATAGTAGAATATTTGAATACTTTCTCGTTCTCCAATCTCATGAATTGGTCATGCATTTTATCTGCAATGAAAGATGCATAGTCATACTTGACAGCAGGAGGTTGTCCAGGGGTGAACATAGATAATAACACCAGGGTTAAATGATCAACATACTCACTGGTATTAAAACCCATTATGAAAGATATCATACTCAAAATATTTTTCCCTTCTTCAGTAAAATAAACACTAGCATAAGGGGGGGGCCTTTGGGCTAGTGCTCTGGCCACATGAAAGCCTGGAAAATGCGGGTTAACTCCTCATGAGATAATTTAGTGGATTTCTCTAATAACTCTCCCATGGTCAAAGGAGTAAGGGCTTCACCAGGCTAAAAATATAACATATCATTGATGGACTGAGCAGTTATGGAGAAAAGGATATTTTGGCTTGGGGATAAAACTGCTCTTTGATTTGGACCATAATTAGCATGACAATAATGGATAATTTCAGGAAAGATATGGACTGAGGGGAAAAGGTACCTAGGAAGACCAGACTCCCATAACCCAATAATATCTGAGCCATTCAAATAATTGTCTCTGCAGCGACAATAAATTCGAAGGGGATTTTCAGTAAAATTCAAGTCCTTTATTTGAAAATCTTTGTCCACTAATGATAAGTAATCCAAATCTCTATGGGGGGGCATTCAATGGGGCTACATTCAAGGCCAAAGGAACTTCCATTTTGGTTCTTGTGTAATTGGAAATTTCAGGGGTTTTTCACGGAAATGGGCACAATTTCAGTTTTGGAAGTATAATTTCAGTTACAGGAACTAAAACAGACCATATTAAACTTCCCTTCAGATTATGGTGTGAATTTAACACTGGAATGAGGATTTTTCACAGATTTTCAGCAAAGAATTGGGATAAATGCCTGTTTTATGGGAAATAGTGATGTTCAACAGGTACAGGCGGACGGCAGATGGACGCTTGGATGTAGGTCTGATAGTAGCCTTCAGCAATTTCGGTTAATGGCAATTCAACAGTGGATTTTCAAATTTTTCAGAATGGAGGACGCAGTCGCTTTCAACTCACAGAAATGATGAAAAAATGCGCGAAGTTTTGTTTTATTTGGAAAGTCAAAAGGAATTTTTTGTTTTTTTTTATGATGACGTCATGGTGTACAATGGCTACAACATGGAGAATGGGAGGTAAGTAGTAAATTCCGCACCGCTTTCGGGAGCTGGTGGTTTTCCGCGATTTGGCAGCGATTCCATTCAGCACATGACGCGTGGCTAGTGCACTGTTTGGAAACCGCTCTGATTTCACGCATTAATCTTCAGACGAGAGATGGCTAGCGGAATGGATGCGGGCCGTCGATTTTGGAGCGGGCGATCGGGCGGATGATATGATGTGGACTTGGTGGAGTTTTAATGCACGGGCCCAAAGTAATTAACTTTTAATTAATCATTTTGGGTGGTGTGTGATTGGTGGAAATATTGTTTATTAATTAATCCGGGTGATTAATTAATCCCATGATTTAACGAAGGGTCGGGGTTACGGAGACTTGGGTTTTATTTGTTTTTTCGTTTAAAACATAAAAAAATATATGTTTAAACCCTTTTTTAAATATTTTTTATTATATGGTAATAAATTAATGAAATTTATTTACCATAGGGGTGGAGATAGTTTATATTGATATGTTTTTTGGCCAAAGGGCATATATATTGAGATTTTATTTCATCATGTGGGTTTAAATACTTCGGCCAAAAACTTATAATAAAAGGGGTTTTTTGGGATATTTATGTAACAGGAGTTATATATAATAGGATAAGGTATTTTCACTAGGGATTTAATAAATAAAATGAGATGTTAATATGACAAAGGGACAAGGAAAACTCAAAATACTTTACAAATCTAGGAAAGTGAAGATTTCTGAAGCAAATTATATTATATCAACTTCAACACTTAGACTTAGAATAGCAAGTAATTTTGAGGGTTTATTATGGAATTTTGCATGATTTTCCTAAGTAAAATGGGACTTTACTTAGGAAAAGATTAAAAGTGAATGAGTGGTATGATGGATAACTTCAAGTACTAGGGGATTTTCAATTATTAGGTCGAGGGTCCAGTCCCTCCAAAAGTCAAGGAAATGCCTTGAGCCCCTTTAATCTTCAAACTCCTTAGTACTTAGTAAATGTTAGGGAAAAAGTGAGATGGGAAGTTAATGATTTTGACTTTGCTTTCCTCTGAAATTCTTCCAATGTAGTGTTATGCCTTTGCACTTAGTGATGAAAGTAAAAGATTAAGCACATTCAGCACCATCATTCATCATATAAAACTTTGCAACACCATCTACCTACCCTATCTACTTTACACTACCATTTTCTCTTCTTTATTAGGGTGAACTTAGACTGGCAAACCCTTATCAATATTCTTTTCTTTTACATGGAAAATCTACCTAAGTCTACACTTATTACATCCAAGGGCTTAGATTAAAATGTTGATCACCTTTTATTAACTCTACCTATCTACTTATCTGCCAAGATTAAACTGTTTGGTCAGATTTTTATTCTCTATTCTACAACATGAAATTGAAAAATGAATGAGTCAAGTTTAAACAGTTTGACTCTTCATAAATTGTGGCAAAAGTTTAACAAGCTGCACACAATTTCTTATTACAGATAATGAACTAGTAGTGGCATTTTGACTTGCACACTTTCCTGGTCTATTTTTTGCTTGGGGTTCATTTCTTTCACTTTTTTTTTTTGACCATTTTATTCTTTTTACCCTTTGATTTTTCTTTTAGGGTATACCCTCTTTACATTTTTTAAATTTTTTGATTTTTTGATTTTTTAAGAATATGGAACACCTTTGCACAAGAAAAAGGTTTGAACATATTGCATAGTTCAATAAGACAATCATGAAAAATGACACCTATTGGTATAGGAGTCTAACAGGAAGCACAAAAAAAAATAAAGGTAAAAGATTACTGGAAGCCTACCAGAAATTTGAAATGGAGGGACTGGGAGAATCTCCAAGACTCTCTTCCTACTCACCTCCATCATTCCATAAACTCTCTTGTTACGAAGCTCCAAAAAAGCCAAATTAAAAAAGAAGATGGTATGGATATCCTTCGCTAGGGTTCCAACCCTGCAGGGAATTTTAACATTAAAGAAGCATACAACATCCTGGAAAATCCCACCTCTACTGAAGGGGACAACAGATGGAAAAGATTATGAAGCAGGAAGCACTGGCCGAAGATCACTCTCCTTCTCTGGCTCATTACGCACAGGAAAATTCTAACGTGGGACAATCTCTAGAAAAAGGGTTTCAAAGGCCCATCGGACTCTAAAACGATCAACCACCTCCTCAACACCTGCCCTTTTGCTTCCAATATCTGGTCTTGGCTCCTGCTGGTTTTCAAAACCTCTGATCGTTCTGTGGATTCCATTCATAGCACCCTGGAAAACTGGTGCCCTGCCTTCTCAACCCATCCACTTATCAATCTTTCTTGGAACCTTCTCCCAGGAATCATTTATTGGGCTCTCTAGAGAGAGCGAATTTCGAGAATTTTTAGAAACCACTCGTCCAAAGAAGAACAGGTTCTTACCAATATTAAGGCCACTTTGAGAGAATCAACCTCCATTTCCAATCTCGCTGATTCCCCGCACCTTCCCTCTTCAGATGACCACCGCATCCTCTCTCTTCTCAATATTCCCAGCCCCCTCTTTGATTCCTCTTCGTGACCTGAATCTATGAATCCCGATCACTTGTCTCTTTGGAAACCTCCTGATCAACCTTTTTTCAAGCTCAATTATGATGGGGCATCTAAAAACAACCCTGGCAGGGCTGGCTTTGGCAGTGTTTTTCGCAATTCTCAGGGTTCCATCCTATGGATGTACTATGGAAATATGGGACACACTACCAACAATGTGTCAGTGCTTCTGGTGATGGCTAAGGGTCTGGTGATTGCCAAGCAGAACCACTATTGGACCCTTCAAGTCGAGGAAGACTCTAACATCGTTACCCAAGCTTGCAGAAAAATTCTGCATGGCAGAAGTGTGGCCAAGGTCTCCGAAAGCTGGCGCCTCAACCATATACTCCTTCACCTCAAATCTAGCATCATGGAAGCCATAGGGCTCACGTTCCATGTTGTCAGAAGAAAGGCCAATCAACTGGCCGACTACATGGCCAATTAGGGGGTAATCACCCAGGCACATCTAGTCTCCCACGGATGGAACGATTTTGCCTCACCTGATATCAAGAATGATTGTAAAATAATCAATAAAAATGACCTGCACAGGGCATGAGTCATGTTACAGCAGCCCAAACCCCTAATTCATCATTATTTTGTGCTTAATTGATGCTCTGCTGATTGCTTCGAACGAGAGAATTTCCTTGATCTGCTCGCTCGGGCATATTCCCATGCTATGTCTTTACTCTCCACATGACACCATGATTAATGCTTGGATGCGCCACAAGTGCTCTCTCGCGACCAGACAGCCTGATCTCAAGCCTTTAAATTATCTCATCTTGGCTTTATTTCCTCACTTTTCTCATTGGCTCAATTTCCCTTCTGATAAGTTTCTTTGCGGCCTTTTGGCCTTCTGTTTCCTGGCTTTTCTCTCCCTCGAGCCTTCTGCTCCCCTGGCCTGCTCTCTCCTGTAAGCCCTCTTCCTTTCGCTACCTTGCACTCCTTCCATGGCCCCCTGACGTAGGAACCCCCCTCCTCCCATCTGGTGCAGCTGCTCCTCCCAGTGGGAAAACCATTCTCACCACCCTGTTACTAGGGTCGAAACCTAGGATCACAATGTTGCTTTTTTTTTTAGAGATAACAATCTGGCCCCAGTAAGGGAATTCATGGTGGAATGGGAGTGATGTGACGGCTTGGCGTTGGGCCACCCCGACGAAGATGGTGGACCTATAATTCTAGTGGATTCCAGACCCTGGCTTGACAAGAAGTTGGGAGAACTTGCACACGCGCACCATTGATCCTCACTGGCATACTAAAACTCTCCTCTCTATGGCTCTCTAGGAGCAAAGTAGAATCAGAAAACATATGGATAAGAAGATTCAAACCCTCTTGGAAGAGTTCGAGATGTATGTTAAAACGGTTCACCATTTAAGATTTGTTGACAGTTCTTCACCTCATTATGAATTGCTGAAGCGGAATTCAGGGCTTCAACAGAAAGCTTGGGATCCTAACCTCTGAGTTAAAGTCAAGACTTATTCAAAGGGCTCTCCTTTGGTTGTTGGACCCTCTTACCGCCCTCGTTTTTACCTTGAGGAAGGGACTCCTGAACGTCCGATTAATATAGATGATTTCTTCTGCGATGAAGACCCAGTGCTTTAACCTGTTGGTTTTTCTCTATCCTTGCCTGCTTTTTAGGTTTTTTGTAGCACTGAGCCTACTCGCTCTCTGTCTTCTTTTAGTTTTGTTTCAGAACTTCCCTCTCATTCCCCTGTCCCCCTGTATCAAGTTCCCTGAGAATGGTTTTTGTTTATGCGCTCTTTCAGAGCCGCGGATATAAGCCAAGATGGCTCTCTTTGTAACATACGACTTTTTTATTAATCTGAATAGCTCTACATAATTTAAAAAAAAAAAAGCGATACTTGCATGGTAATGTGAAATAAATGCTTTAACTTGCATATGATCATATGTGAAGTTTTGAGTCATTTTTATGATTGTTGGACTATATGTTTTAATTAAGAAAAAATCATTAGTTTTAAATATTGACAATGAAACAATAACTTTGAAAATTAATTACTTCATAAGGCGTTCCTCTAGGAAGAACTCCCCCCCATGTCATAGTGTCTTGTCGTGGGCCATCGATCTTGTGTTATACGATTAGAAAAATTTACATCTTTAGATCATAGGCGGTGGAACCTCTTGAAATAGTTAGGGACTAACTACTTCTAGTGATTTTCTTGTGGTTGGGAATGACTCTACATGTCCCCTTACGAAAAAAACCATCTTCCTCTTTCTCCCATTTAAATATGGCTATACGCCTCATCTTCTTCATTATGTTTTAAAGTTTTGGCTAATTTTCCAAATGTGATTGTTGTACTTTTTTGCCTCCGATATTCTTCATGTATCAATTTTCTCTATCTTTTCATCTTTCATACAGTCGATTATTTTCCCATCTTCGATTGTAGTTTCAAAACTTTTCTGTGTTCTCTACCCCTTTTTCTTCATAATTTTAGAAATATAGTTGTTATCAAGTTATGGCTTGTATGTTGAATGGTATTTATGTCCCATGAGGATTTATTTTTCACTTATGTTTCATTTTTATCTAATGTTTTTGGTTTTTAATTATTTAATTTGATTTAATATGTAAAGAATAGTTTCTATTAAGAGTATAGATTGCCAAATCGGAGAGTGTTTTGGGCTTATTTATGCCTTTAAATCATAATCATGGCTTCCAATTATGCCTCCTGATCACAATGGTTGTGCATTCGGTTCATTTCATTTAAGGATGTAGATATTAGTGAAGACCTTTGCGTGTAAGAGTAAATGATGCATTTGGGTTAAATTTAATGCGAATTGTTTTGGGTGTGTTTGTGCAGAATACTGTGAATGTAATTAAAATTGAAAATATTCCTGAAATGACCAACCATGCCATTTTA
The DNA here is from genome assembly GCA_034641835.2 of Pinus albicaulis. Lineage (NCBI taxonomy): Eukaryota > Viridiplantae > Streptophyta > Pinopsida > Pinales > Pinaceae > Pinus > Pinus albicaulis. The sequence continues at coordinate 255,829 of JAXQQM020086052.1, forward strand.
ATGGGCCGCATTAGAGGAAATTTCAGCCTAAAAGTGCCCATGAAATTTTCCTATAATTTCCATGTCATAATATGTAAACAAATCAAAATTCTTTAAATTTAAAAATAGGTACATGTAAATATTTTGGAGAGAAAATAATAAAAACTATTTTTTTAATTGTATTTTTGACTTATCCCCTTATAGGTTTACTAAAATTTAAAGTGTGGACACTCGCTGGATGCAAAATTTAATTCCGCATCTAGTGAGTGTCTTAACTTGAAATTTTAGTAAACCTATAAGGAGATAAGTCGAAAATACAATTAAAATAAATAGTTTTCTTCTTTTCTCTCAAAAATTCATAATTTTTATTTTATTATTTAAACTATTTTTTCATTATTTTTCCTTAAAAAACCACTTTTAGACTGAAATCATTTTAACTCTTTCGAGATACCTAAGAAAGGCCCCCATCCATAATATATCTTTCCAGATATGCAAGATGGGCCCTCAACGTAAGTATAAGAGAACGTCACATATAATACATATTAACCAAATATGAAGGGAACGTCACATATAATACATATTTGACTAATATTATATGAGCATGTAACTTATAAATAATATTGAAATGAAAATAAAAAAATTATCAAACATGTATAAACTATAAAATAATACATTATATACACAAGTCGTCTGACTTAGTGGAGCGCCAACACCATCGTCATGACCATCTTTGACCTTATTTTCCAAGGTGCAACTTACTTGTCGTTAATTCCTTCAGCTTGAAATATTGGAAAAGTAACATTTAAATGAATCGCTTTTGGGTCAATTTTCTTTTAATGTACTTAGAAATTTTTCCAAATATTTTTAGTAACTTAAAATTAATTAGATTTTCCATACGTTAAAAAAACCATTAAAATTTTAAAAAGAACTAACTAAAATGAAATGGTTTTTGTATCTACTAAGAAACACCTTCTCCCTTTTAAGGTCTCCACCTCATTCGTTTATTTTTCCCTTTTTCTTCTGCAAAATTTACATCGAGGATTTATGAAACATAAAAGGTATGTGAATAGATAAGCCACCAAATTTCAACATTCTGTTAAAATTTTGAAAATGGAAAGGTGGTGGTGAGGAACAATTAAGCCCATAATGACATGGCTACAAATATTGCAGGGGAAGAAGAGATCGAAAGTATAAATTATGTAAATTTAATTTACACAAAATTTCTAATCTATTTTTTTATTAAAATTTGAACTTGATATATTATTTTTTATATTTTTATATTAAAAATATTACCTACATTCTTTTTATTTATATTTATAATATAATAGTTTAGTATTTATATTTATAACAAAAGATAAATTCATTTTTTCCCTTATAACAAGGGTCAATGATGAAGAGAAACTCTTATTACGTTGAGATTGGTTTTATTATGCATTAAATTAGATTGATCTCTCTCCTTCTAACAAGGGTAAATAATGATGGAAAAACCCTATCACATTAATATTGGTATTATTATGCATTTATGTCAACCCTTTGAATATTTAATACACAAACTCCACAGTTTAATTATCTACTACATTTTTTTTTTGGTAAATGAGGCTAATCTATATTAAGTCAAAAATTTAATAGTACATATGCTACAGTTTGAGTTGGTAAGCTGCGCTTAAACCAATCCCAGCCTTTGTTTCACAAGTATGGGGCTGCCTCCATGGAGGAAACGAACTCGAAAATAACATGAAACAAAAAAATTACAAAATGTGTCATAGCACCAGTGAAAATAGAGGTTCTGTGATAATAACAAGCATGAAAAAAATCTAAGATTAACTATCTACTCCATTACTTTGAAGAGCACATTAAAATCTAATAGGAATCAACTGCATCAATCAGATTTTATCTCCCATAGATGTTTACCTTCCACAAAATGGTGTGTGAGGATTCCACACCAATCCTCATTCATCATGCAAAAGAGTCTAGCCACATGTGAACTATGAACATCGCTATTGAAGGATCGGAGTCATAAATTTAGTTGTGAATTGAAGGAGTTGAACCAGAACCTTAGTTGGATGTTAGTGTTTTGTAGCAGCAAAAAAAACCACAAGTTTTAGATAGCTCCATAGAGAGTGCATTTTACTTGTACTTTCATTACTCCCATACTAGAGAAAATGGAGTGGAGCAATTTCACCTTCCAATTAGGTTTTCTCCTGTAAGAGGAGTCAAGCAACTTCACCTTCCAATTAGGCTTTCTCCTATTAGAGTTTTCAAGAGAAAATATTTATTTTCATTATGGATGGTGTGTGATAATTTTTATTTATTTCATACATAAGCAATTAACAAATATGGAATGTAAAGGAATTTATCCTTCATTGAATAGATTTTGATGGATTCCGAGAAACTATAGTAAGAATGTTGTCCTTTATTTTTGTTAACTTTAATTTGAAATTTTTGTTTTTAACTTTTTAACTTTTCTTAAGTTGATGACTTACGGTGTTTCCTTTGCAACATCTAGTGCCATTGCTATTTTATGTCCCATTCAATATGATTTTCTATTTTATGTCTCATTCAATGTAATTAGCATTGAGCTATTGATTAAAAGTTTTAAAAAATGGAATTAATATTGTTTTTTTTTTAAATTTATATGATGATATTGTCATGCCATTATGTAATATTATTATTTTCCACACCATATTGCATTTTTAATGCCCCTTTGAAAATCTAGTGCTTTAGTTTGCTGGTAAATTTTGAAGTTTTGGTAGTAATGGATGAAATTGTTTTAGCGTAGTATTTCAAATGAGATATAATTTTAACCTTAAAAACAAAAATTCTCTGGGTAGAATGAATCTCTAATTCACGTGCTGATTTTTAAAGTTTTTTGTAGTGATAATATTTGTTTTTAATTCCATGGTTAAAAAACTGTCTAAATGTTATGAAGTGTGTAGGATTGTATGAATGTTTAAATTTTAAGGTTTTTTCTATTCATGACATTTGGTTTTAATTCCATGGTTAAAAAACGTTAGAATTTTAATTTTCTTCATAGTCATGAAATTTTATCCTCAATTCGATGCTTGAAAATTGTTTAACTTTTGAGGTTTTCATAGTAATAATATTTGGTTATGCTTCTAAGGGGCGTTTAGGTACATTCCTCTCATGAATTCATAGGGACCTATATTCATGGCATCATTTCACCATGTTCTATATATTATAAGGGCCACATATTACCACTTTTCATTCACTACTTCACATTCCCTATATTTTAGGATCATCTCCTATATTTAACCTTTTCTATTTTTAATAAGTTTATTTTGAGCGATATATGACACCTAGTATGCTGTGAGGTAGTGATTGGGTGCTGACTAGATTGTGAAATGTTATATTATACTCTATTAATGTGTACTAACACATAGATAGGTTCTCTTATAGTGGATGCACACTTTTTCTCATAAATTTAGCAACTTCAACCTTGTCAACAACCTTCCACTCTTCTACATTTGTTTATGTTGACTTTCAATTCCATATTTAGTGTTTTTTAGGGTAATTATTTCTTTTGAGATCTATTGCATTAGTTATATATTATTATAACTCCAATTATTTTTATTCAACCCTTTTACTATATATATTTCTAATTTAAGATATTCTACTCTAATTTTGACTTATTAGCTATTCTAGAAAACTACTCTAGTTATATGAGTGCATACACAAGAGAAATCCAACCTAGTTTGAAATGCATTTTTACTCATGGAGAGACTATATTATGTATTCATGTTGAGAAATAATATAGCATCATATATAATGAGTAATTTGTATTGTGTCTTTGGTTATTGAGTCGATTTCATAGTAATGTTTATTCTATCTTCTTTCTTGACTTGTAGTAGCTACTCTACTATTCTTTCACACTTAGATCTTGTGCTTGTGCTTAAAATCATACACCACTAGCCTTATATTTCAATAATAATTATGATACCTATGTGTAATTACCTAAATAATCACATGGTCCGCATCTAAAACTCAACATTTTCTTGCCTCCAATGCTTTCTTTATGCTACTTTTGTTGCCATTTCCATGACAATATTCAAGCATGGATCCCCTGCTATTGTATTTATATAATGTTTATCCAATATCATGTATTCTTGATAAAAAAAGGAAGATAAGGGCTTGAGAACAACATAAAAGTGTGGTGGAAGTAATTTGAAAGTGTGGGCGTCGAGGGAATAGTTGAGAATTATTTATGCAACTTACATTACCAACATTGGTAATCTCTCCACATATTGAGTGTTAGGGAAGTTAGGAGTCAATACATCGTTATTTACTTTCATGATGGTTCCTATCTCTACTAACCAAGTGGCATCCGCTTAGAATCCAGGAAGCAACATTCTTCCACATTCCCACCAAATTTATTTAAAAAAATATTGAAAAAAGTGGAAATTGCACTAGTGTTGGCTATAGTTGTGATAATGGTTCGCGACCACTACTAAAGTTATACAAAAAAATATCTGTTTGCCAATCACATCATCTAATATTCAATGCTATATGACACGGTAATTCTATAAACTCATCATGTTTTATATGATTGTAGATTTTTTGTTTCACATTTTATTATTGGATAATGTTACACACATTCTCAAAGTTAAGAGATACACATGATAATGCAATATACTATGGTACTAGATTTCATTTAAACTTTTGAGCCTTTAAAATATTTATTATTGTAAATTTACATTGATTATATAATCGATGATAAAAAATATTTGGTTAAATGATTTGCGGTGGCATTAATCAATTCTGCAACATTAAATGTGGACACCTACCCTTACTGGTGGATGGAAGTTGGCATGTCTTAAATTCTTGGTTCTTCATGCCCACTATAGATCTGTTAACCCTAGATCTGACGATGAGTGCTCCGGTTGTAGTGGTTAGGGTAACTACTCCGACCCGAAGCACTGAGGCACAACTCGTTTATTTCTCAATGTTTCTCAATGCAAGCTCTGCAAGTCTTTCTGTTTACGACCCATCTTTCTAGTAGGTCAGTTAGTTTCCTGCCATATCACTTAGTTTTTTCTTCATGGATTTGGCTTTATTCATTGCATCTTTAGTCTGGGTTATTATCCTACTAAAAAATGACATGGAAATCCTTCAACTGATTGTATTGCCTACAGACTTATTTTCCTTGACAATTTGTTTTCCTAACATTGTTGCAAAGTTTTCTCAATGTCTCAGGTAGGTAAGGATGCTTCCGAAACCACTCAGATTATTTTTCTTCTGGTTTAGTATTGCAATTTGAACTAGGGTAACTCATAGCTCGATAATGGAAATTGCCCATTTTTCTTTTCAAAGTTATATAAATGGTGTTGGCTCAAAATTAAATAGCCAGGGTTTTATTGGCAGGTAGCATGATATCTCCCTTGCTTCTTCTTAATGGGTTTCATGATTCCATCCCTTATGCATGCCAGTCCAAGCAGGTAAGTTTGCGTGTTTTTTTTTTTGTATTTTTCTTTTGGTTTACAAAGGTTTTCCTCCGGCTGGAGTGTTTGTCTTATAAATATTTACTCACCATCGATTCATGTTGTTGGGTTAGATACAAATATGCTAGACTTCCGTGGCACTGCAGGTGAAATCTGGGTCCCTCAATGTGTTGTTCATGATTCTAGGCAAGCCATACCTTGTCCCTAGTTCACATTGTTTTCTTTCTTGTTTTCTCGAATTGTCGATTCATGGTTTATTGAGGGTAAAACCTCTTCATGAACAGGTGTGGCCTCTAGCCACTTAAGCTTGTTGCATGCTAGCGTCTCTCTGTTATCTCTCAACATGAAGGGTTTGGGACACTCTTTTTGATGTTAACAAAGATTCACTTGTCTGCTTTATGCTCTTTCTTGGAATAGAGGGTCATATGTTGTTGATTGCGACGTTGTGTGAACAAGAATAGTTCTTTTGAATTTTTTTTTATTACTATGCATGATGCACAACCCGAACTTGTACATGATCGTTCTATTTCAGTTGTAAAGGACATCATTATTGTTTAGCTGGATTACTAAATACTTATATATTGCAGAATATTTTGTCACAGCATATAATCACATGGATGTTTCTTATTTTACAATTCCATTATGCTTCTCAAATTCAGTCTGTGTTCTGGTTCTATGTGTTGGTCATTTGAGTTTCTATGCTATGAGTTAAATTTTCCACGAAAAGTATTTTTCTTTTAAGCTTTCAATATTTAATTAAACATTGTAAGAGTTTGTTTGGTTTAATCCATAAATATTATTGGCCAGGGGATCATGATCCCTACCCTGCAGATGTGGGGCTTGGCTTCTCCACCCATGGGTCTACTGATATTCCTGACTCATAACATTATAAGGGTTTTATTTTAAAAATAAGATCACTGGTTACAGTTCTAAAGTCATGTCGATTCCTAATTCTATTTTTTTGGTTACCATAAAATTATAGTTCTTTATTTGCGCGATAATATCTGTCAAGTATGTTTTTCACCATAGCTTGTTTAGCATGGTCCATTTATTGTTATTTCCAACTGTTCTTACGCCCTATATTCTCTAGCTGTACTAACCTTTAGAATAGGTACAGACCACACAGATTATCATAACCACTGAAAGTTTTAAGCAATAAATATATCTGTATTCACTTCTTTTAAATCGTTTTTCTTCCTATCTATGCTAATTTTAGAGTTATCACCTCTTTTCAAAGTAGATGGAATTTAACAATATCTCTAATTAACAGTAAACTAAAAGTTACCTCCGCAGAAAACTTAAAAAGAAATTATCTTTCTGTGTCAACAAAGTAAACCAGTAAGTTCAATATACTTATCTCGGTTTCTCTTGATTAAATGATGGCACCGCCAAACCGTGAGAGAGGCAATCATGTCCTCTTCTCTCCCCGTGCTCCGCACCAGAGTTTAGATAGTAGGTTTTCTTTTTCTAAAGTTATACCTCAGGACCCAAGTCCAGTCTACCCTTCTTTCAGTACAAAGTTCCACTGGTAAAATTCCAGCTCTGGACAACTCTACTTTTTTCACAGTCTTACTGATGTGAAACCATTTTTGCATTCTAGAACAGAACCCCTTGCCCTTCTTATTATTTCCTTCTATCCTCTTTGGGAGGGTAACTGTCAGAAACTGCCTCTTCCTTTTACTCTGGAATTTGGGAATTCTTTAGCATGCATTTAAGAATTACTCAATGTAATTTATTATTTATGAAATAAATTCCTATTTGTTTTCACTTAATAGATTCAAATATATGAGTAAAATTATTTTAACATAAATTGAAAATAAAATGGGGTGTTAAATCTTCCCCCACTAGAAGCAATGATCGTCCCTGATGTTTAATTTCTTACTTAAACATTTCAGGATATGTCTCTCGAATAGAGTTTTCATCCTCCCAGTTAGTTTCCTCTAGGCTAAAGTGCTTCCATTGCACCTTCACTTGGGGGATGACTTATCTCCAGAGCGTTATTTCTCTCTAATCGAGAATACGCTGAGGTTCTACCATAAATTCGCCATCCAATTCTACCTACAATCAATAGATTTTTAATTAGTTTAATTAATAACTCTTCTTTCCTCGAAGTTATAATGTAAACATAACTTACATATACGTTCTGCCAGTGTATCACATGCTTGGGGTCATGTATGTATCACTTCAGTAAAGATACCTAGAACACATTATGTACCTATATATGACTAGGAAAAGGCATTCGGTAAGCCATTGGCCCTATCCTTTCAAAAATTTGGAAAGGCCCATAGTATCTGCAAGCCAATTTGGCACAAGTATTCCACCTTAAGGTGATTTTCTTGGGTTTAATTATTACATACACGTGGTCACCAACTTCGAATTCTCGAAAGGTTATTTTCTTATCGGCATATACCTTCTACTTGTCCTGGGTTGCCTTTATATTCTGTCTAATTTTTCTTATCTCCCACTCCATTTCCTCCATCATGTCTGGTCCAAGCATTAGTTTGGTTTCCGGACTACTCCAATTTATGGCGGTCTAGCATTGTCTACCATACAATGCCTCAAAAGGAATCATCATGAGCGATTCCTGGTATCTATTGTTCTAGGAGAATTCGACCATAGGTAAATATTCTTCCCACTTTGTGGGTTGCTCCATCACATACATGTGTAACATGTATTCTAATATCTGATTCATCCATTCGGTTTTTCCATCTGTTTGAGGATGGTAAGTTGTACTAAACTGGATACGTGTCCCCAATCCAGTAAATAGTGCTTTCAAGAAAGTTGAGGTGAACTTTACATCTCGATCTGAGATGAAAATTCTGGGAATGTCATGAAGTATAAATATCTCCCTCATGAAGATATCAACAATCTTACAGTCTTGTAAGTCGAATGAACATGTATGAAATGAGATACATTCTTAAGTCTGTCCACCACAACCATAATTGAATCATTGTGTCTTTTTCTTCTCAGTAGGCATGTGATTAAATCAAGAGATGTGACCTCCCACTTCCATTCTGGTACAGGTATGGGTTGAATAAATCTCACTGGATGTTAGTGCTCCACCTTAACTTGCTGACACTATAAACACTTGGTCAAATATTCAACAATGTTTTTACGCATTCCAAGCCAGAAATAGTCCTTTCTAATGGTTTTCAACATATTTTGATACCCGGGGTGTCCAACATAGGCACTCTAATGATATTAATCCAAAATCAGCTCCTTCAAGCTCACTTGGTTTGGAATACATATCTTCCCTCGAAATACTAAGAGTTTTTTTATCATTAACTTTATAACTATATTTCTTTCCTTGTTTTTTTGTTTCTTTTGATTGCTGCCATAAGAATTGATATTCAAGATCTCTTTTTGATGCCTCATTTAGAGTTCATAGATGCCATGAAGTTTCCTGCTCAAATCATCCTTTACATAGTTTTCTTTTCTTTTCATGTGTTGAATGTCCAAATCAAATTTACTTAGGAACACATTCCATCTCACTTGACGAGCATTCAAGTCAGATTTTAAAAGTAACTGGTCAAGCTATTATGGTTAGTCCTTAGCACAAACCTTTTTCCCAGCAAGTAATGTCTCCATACCCTGAGAGCATGCACTACCACAGTCAATTCTAAATCATAGGCAAAGTATCACTCCTCATTGTCCTTTAGATTTCTGGATTCATACGTTATTGCCTTACCATATTGCGTCAATACTACTCCCACCCCTTCATTAAAATCATCTATGCAGACTTCAAATTCTCCGTTTGAGTCAGCCACTTGTAACACAGGGGCAGTGGTTAATAGTTCCTTTAACCATTCAAAACTGGCTTGACACTCACTAGTCCACTTAAAAATACGCCCCTTCCGCTGCAAGGAGGTGGTGGGAAAGGCTATCTTAGAAAAGCCTTTGATGACTCATCAGTAGTAACCAGTTAGGCCCATGAAAGAACATATGTCTGGCACGTTTTTGGGGACTCTCCATTCCATTACTTTTTTTTTATCTTTTTGAGATATATCGAGATCCCTTCAGCAGATATCACATGGCCCAGATATTGGATCTTTGTAAAAATTGCATTTGCTAAAATTGGTGTAGATTTGATGCTCCCATAACATTTTCAACACTAAGCATAAATGTTCTTGGTGTTCCTTCATATTTATAGAGTATATCAATATGCCATCAATAAAAATTAAAATAAATCTATCCAGATATGGGTGGAATATACCATGTGTTAGGCTCATGAATGTTGTTGGTGCATTAGTTAATCCGAATGGTAGTACCACAAATTCATATTGTTTGTACCTGGTGTGAAAAGTTTTTTTTGATATCTCTTCATCTTTAATCTGTATTTGGTGATACCGAGATCTCAGGTCAATTTCTGAAAACACTTTTTCTCCTTTTACTTTATCAAAAAGATCGTATATACGTAGAAATGGATATTTTTTCTTGACTGTCAACTTATTAAGTTGTCAGTTATCCACATATATTCACATCGTTCCATCTTTATTTTTAACGAACAAAAGAGGTGCTCCCTAGGGGGACACACTCAGTCGAATATACTCTTTTTCAAATAGTTCTTGCAGCTACATTTTAATTCTGTCAACTCAGGCACACTCATCCTGTATAGTTCTCGCGATACAGGTGGTGATCTAGGTAGTAATTCAATAGTAAAATAAATATCTATTTTTTCGGGTAATCTTGGAATATTTTCAAGAAATACATCCATGAAATCTTGAACAACTCAAATATTTTCCAGCATAAGGGCCTTGTCTTTAGAGTTAGTAAACCCCACATGGATAGCATAGATTTGACACCCTTTCGTAATGAATTTACCCAGCTGAGTTGTTGTGATGGGGTGTAATTGAAATGGTTTCTTAATTCCAAAAAATTCTTGACGAGTACTATCTTCCGCCTTGAAATATATAATTTTCTCTTTGAAATCTACTAGTGACCAGTGCCTCTCTAACTTGTCCATTCCCAATAGGATGTCATAAGAACCCAAAGGTAAAATATTCAATTCTACAGTTATATATTGTTTGCCTATTTCCAGGATACAATATGACACTTTTGGTACTAACTGTTTGCCTTGACCCCATGGCCAATTATACCAAATAGGGACTTTTAAATTTATGACTTTGTAGTTTACAATTTTCAACTACTCGAGGGTTTATATAACTTAAAATGGCACCGAGATCAACCAAAATGGAAAGAGTTTGAGATTGTAACTTACCTTCCAGCTCTATCATGGTTGGTTGGAAATCATCTTGCCGGTCCTCTAGTGGAACATTAATTCTTGGTACGTTTCGTGTAACATCCCCTACTATAAGCACCTCTTGAAAGTTGACTGTAACTTCTTTTCTTCCACGGTCAGGGAAATTTTTGAAGTAATGTGCCTCACCGCATCCCCAACATTGTAACAATGGTTTTTGGGACGATCCAAAGTCTAGCCTATTGGATGCTTCCATAGGTCAGTCTTCCACTGCTCATTTGGGCTTTTGCTAGTTTCTCCCAAATTTCCTATTTTCTAAATTTCTTGGAGAATTTTTATAACTTCTTGGTGTGTTGTTTTTCTAAATTCCTATTGTGTGTTGCATTTTTATAACTACCCCACCATGAGAGAGGCAATCATGTCCTCTTTTGCCCCCTTGCCCAACCATGAGAGAAGCAATCATGTCCTCTTCTGCCCTCTTGATCTGCACCAGAGTTTAGATAGCAGGTTTTCCTTTTCTGAAGTTAGACCTCAGAACCCCAGTCCACTCTACCCTTATTCAGGTACAGAGATCCACTCAAGTCTGGAAAGCTCTATTTTCTTCACAATCTTACTGATGTGAAACACTTTTTCCTTTCTGGAACAGAAGCCCTTCCCCTTCTCAGGATTTCATTTTATCCTCTTGGGGAGGGTAAGTGTTAGAAACATCCTCTTTCTTTTACTTTGGAATCTTGTTATTCTTTACCATACAGTTAATAAATTACTCAATGTAATTTCCTTTTTATGAAATAAAATTTCAGATTCTTTTCACTTAATAAATTTTAATGTATCAGTAAAAGTCTTTTAACATAAATTGAAAATAAAACGAGGTGTTACATGGTTCCTCCAAAAATGTCTCTATATCTAGAAATCATAGTGGATTCACTCATAGTGGATTTACAATTTGATTGAATGGTTTTACAAAAAAGAAAAGAAAAAAAGTCTCAATTTGTTACCGACCCAAAATCACCATTATGGACCTTAAACATAGACTATAACAAAATGGATTTTAGTTATTGACTCTTCTTTTACTATGTAAACTTTATTTAAAATATCTTTACTTAATTTGGTTAATTTAAAACAATGGGCATGAAAATCATGAATTATTATAAAATAGATGTCACTTGTTGCGTAAACCTCACGAGTTAACAAAATTTCTGTCTGTGACTCCTTAAAATGTTTGTTAACCATTAAATATCTATCAAACTTGATTTCCCATAGTAACATATTTATTGGAGTAAAGGTTTATACTTTATAAAGCAATGTGTAATATTAATTTAAATTTAGTCTATGAAAGTAAAATTTTTATCTATGTTGTCACCTTAAGTTTAAGGATCCAAGTCTATTAAAATGCTTCATTAAGATCAAAATCCATAGCACAAAACTACTTGAAAATCACCGCTGTAATTGAATTTAAAATTCATTTTAATTGTTTTAAAATAATATATAATTTTTTAATTTATTGGACTCAGAGGCCAAGTTTGAGGATACCAAGAAAAATCCATAGACACAAAACTACTAGAAAACCAGCACAATTAACCTAATCTAATTTAAATACCATTTTAGTTGCACACATAATGTAATGAAAACATTTAACTATTAATTTTATTTTTATTAATTTTTTTTATTAGTTAAAGTGAATTTGATTTGGTCAAGTACGTGTGGTTTTTGAGCTCATGGTATCGTGAGAACCCATGGTATTGACACATGGTATTTAAGTGGAATACAACCTATATAAAGCTAGAATTAAACCAACCTACATCCATCTTAACTTTAGATTTACTGACTATCGAAAGACATCGAATCTCTTCAAGAAAGAGATTTGATCCATCTAAAGCTTATTAGATCAGAAGTTAAGATAGATGTAGGCTACTATATATACTGAACATGCATCTCATTATACGAATCTTTATCAAAATTTTGAATCCAGGAATATGGTGGATTTTATCATTTGTTTTTGTTTTTTAAGCAAGGTTACCCGGAGATATGGTAGATTTGTTGAACATGCATCTCATTATACGAATCTTTATCAAAATTGTGAATCCAGGAATATGGTGGATTTTATCATTTGTTTTTGTTTTTTAAGCAAGGTTACCCAGAAATATGGTAGATTTGTTGAATTCATGGTACCGTGATAACTCATGGTATTGACCCATGGTATTCATGTGATATATAGCCTATATAAAGGGGGAATTAAACCAACCTAGATCCATCTTAACTTTGGATTTACTCTAAGTGGCGAAAGGCATCAAATCTCTTAAATATCTTCAAGAAAGAGATTTGATCCCTCTAATGCTTGGTAGATTATAAGTTAAGATAGATGTAGGATAGTATATATACAGAACATGCATCTCGTTATACAAAACTTCATCAGAATTGTGAATATAGAAATATGGTAGATTTTATCATTTGTTTTTAGTTTTTAAGTTTATCAAAAAATATGGTACATTTTTTGACTTCATCATACCTTGATAATCCAGAAATACGGTCTGATGAATCTATATCATAAGATTTTCTAACACAGAATACAACCTCTGAATCTTTAAGTGATTTCATTATGTTGATAGAATCATTGAAATTTTGTTAATAGAGTTTCTATCAACTTCAGTTATAATTAATATACATCTTAACTGGATTATAGGGCAAGGTTGTCTATTTGCGGATGTAAATTCTCTTAATTGTTTTGGAGATGCATACATGAAAAGGTCATGTTTCCTCTCATTCTTGTATGGGTAGCCTTGTATGCTGAGGGAAGTGCACCTTATGTACTACGAAGGAAGTAGAGAATTCAGTTCGAGGAATGCTTCGGTTTGAGGCAGGGGAGGAGAACAACTTTGAAGTTGGTGAAGAGCTATGTGTTATATACCCAAGAATCAACGTCAAGGACATTCCCTTGTTTTATTTAGTGGAGAGGTGTTGATTCATTCTTTTCGGTATTATTTTATGGATAAGCTCCAACATTCGAATTGAATTATGAGGGTATTTAACAACATTTTAAGCAGTCAAAGGTAACATGGTAGAGTATCATGGAACAGGGAATAGAGATCCTATTTTCGAAAAGATAAATTATTGTAGTAAATTCCATATATTAAGGAGATAGAGATGATGTCAAAGGAACCCCTCAGTAGTTAAAGGAAAGGGGCACAGTTGGCAGCAAATTAGTTCCACATCAAAAAATATCATGCATATATTAAGGCAAAAAATCGACAGTGGCAACTAGGTGGGATATTATTCTATCAGATTATTTTTGGAAAGCTACCTTTTGGACATCATCAAACACAAGAGAGTGTTCTGAGGGAAGTAACAGTCATAAATTCACATAGAGTAGACATACCATAATGTACTAAAGTTTCTAATGAAGCGAAGGACTTGATTCAGCGATGCCTGACATGCAACCAAGAAGCAATTCAATATGTACTTACTGTAGCCCAAGATTCCTATACTTCCTTAACGAAGCGGAAATCACAAATCTATATCATAGGATTTTCTAACACAGAATAAAGTCTCTAACTCTCTAAGTGATTTCGTTATGTTGATAGAATTAATGAACTTTTGTTAACATAGTTTCTATCAACTTTAGTTATCATTATTATACATCTTAAGTGGATTATAGGGGAAGGTTGTCTATTTGCGGATGTAAATTCTCTAAATGCTTTTTGAGATGCATACATGAAAAAGTACATGTTTCCTGTCATTATTGTATGGGTATCCTTGTATTCTCAGGGAAGTGCACCTTATGCATCATGAAGGAAGAAGGTAATCCAGTTTGAGGAATGCTTCAGTTTGAGGTAGGGGAGGAGAACAAATTTGAAGTTAGTGAAAAGCTGTGTGTGATATACCAAAGAATCAATGCCAAGGACATTCACTTGTTTTATGTAGTGGAGAAGTGTTAATTCATTCTTTTGGGTATTATTTTATAGTATAAGCTCCAACATTCGATTAGAATTATGAGGGTACTTAGCAGCATTTTAAGTAGTCAAATGTAAGATGGCAGAGTATCCTGGAACACGGAATAGAGATCCTATTTTCAAAAATATGAATTATGGTAGTAAAGTCTAGATTTCAAGGAGATAGAGCTGAAGTCAAAGGAACCCCCCAATAGTGTTGAGGAGGTAAATCCTCTCTGCGGACAGAGGTGATCCCTACTAGCCCAGCAGGGGTCTAGCAACAATCATTAAATGCTACAGCACAAGTTCCTAATTGTGAACAAATAGACCAACGATGGAGGTCTACCTGGAGTCCAATGCTATGATCCGTAGAAGAGACAGCGTTCCCGTTCCTCAACCTCGGCAGATCACGATCCCCACGATCTCCGTGAATGGACACCTGTACATGCAAGAAACAACACGAATACAAGCATAAAATATAGAATACGCAACTATATATCAGTCAGAAAGGATATAACTCATTATTATCATAATTGAAAAACAAAGTGGAACCATAACCGGTAGTCATTCATTAATAAGCAATCGAAAGAGAGTACAACCAATGTTCTGACACCGCGGTCTCCTTCGGAAGGGTCCCCACTCGTTCATGTCTCACAAAGCTCGCCAGGGAAAGGGAAAGCCTCTCTAGAGTTTCTCGACGATAGTCTCCTTACTTGAGTCGGCCTTAAGGGAAGAAAGAGGGCTCTTACAGCATAAAGGCTCTTGGGAATTTGGAGATTCAAAGCTTAGGCACTTCAAGACTAGCTTGCAATGGCAATAGGCAAGCTTTTATAGATGGGGAAGGAGGGAGTTGGGCTCCCTATTATTGTGGGATTGGCCCTATCATCAAGGAAGGTTCCATGGGAGGTGGCAAACCACTTCCCTTCCATGGAACTCCCGCAGCCAAACCTCCCAACTCAAGATAGGCAATGGTTTCTGAGTTTGTTGAAACACAACTTCCGCCATCTTTATTTAAAAAAACACTCCTTAAATTGGCTGGCGCGACTGCTGCTCTGGGACAGAGCGCCAGTTGGCGCGGCCTCTTTGTAGGATTTTCCTCATTGGCGCGAGTGATGAACTGTCTGCCCGCGCCAATGCAAAAGGAGATGTTTTCATGGTTTTTTGCAAGGAGATGTCTTTAGGGCAATTGAAGCTCATGTTTAGAGGAATGCATTGATAATGATTTCAAGGCATGAAAATGTTCACAGGTCACAAAATGGGTCCTCCATTGTGCGGGACGGGGAATGGTAGGGACGGTGACAAATTACTGTGTAACAGATGCCCCCTAAAGTATGAGGTCCGAGAGAGAGAGGGGTGAAATGCTTTACGAGAACATGTTCAACTGAAGGCCCGCCGTCGGAAAACCTGCACAGAAAGATACAACTGACATCTCAAGTACATGATGTATATATGGTATGGACGCAGCCATCCAAAACAGAGTATGCTATAATCCGGATCCAGGGTATGGACGCAGCCATCCAACTAAGATCAAACAAATAGACTCAGGTATGGTCGCAGCCATCCAATCAGTGAGTCATGTACATAATGATAATAATCCACAATCGCAGCCTGGATTACAACAGACACAATCCAGGGTCTTGCGCTCCATCTCGACTCAAACAAAGTACAAGTTCAAGCATGTGAATATGTGAGCTGAAGTCGAACATGCAAGAACATCGTCTGATTACCAGCCAATGATGAAAGCTGTTAACAGACGCGAGAGGAACCACCAATAATGACAATGGCCCTCAAGGTACCACAGGTACAATCTACGGCGTGCGAATAAATGAGTTGACGTCGAACACCCGCAGAATCACTCGATCGGAGGTCAATGATGTAAACCTCACGTCGAATGCGACGAACCTACCATTGAGGCATGCAGGCTCCAAGGTACCATCAGGAGTCTCTAGACCAACTTCCTGGATAATGAGTTGAAGTCGACAGGAAGTGACCTTGATCGAAGGTGGGCCATAATGTTTCCCACATCATCGACACGAGACAGAGGAACATGATGTTTTTGTTGTGAATCAGGATCGTATGAGAATCAGAGGACGGTTGATATTCGCAGAGGCCAACTTCTCTTGAACATATAATGGCGCAAATAGTGGTTTTGGCAGCATATTTGACATCAACGAATCAGAGGTCAAGGTGACAAGGCAATGAGCAGAGGAGAGGTCAAAAAGGATTATCCAAACCCACAGAGGCAAGTGAAAAAAAACGAGATGAGATGTCCCCAACCCGACACGAATGTAGACAAGTGCCATGTTCAAGAGCGACATACTACCGATGACACTGATGACGGTTCCATTTTTCCCCACCATTTCTGGCGAGTACCCCAATTATTTTTTATAACAAGCTTGAAGGGGATAGCATATGCTTGTAATATAAGTCCACCCTTCGGGCGAATCCATCCTAGTGCATTTAACGAGTCCTAGGAAGGAGAAACTCAGAGAACGTCATTTCGACTAGATCCGATGTCATCATGGTTTAACGAGTCTGACAAAGGGAGAACTCGGCGTCTTTTCATGTTTGGAGAGTTTGAAAAGACAGCAGAAAAGTAAACTCCAAAGTCCCTTTTCATAAATAGTTCCTTAGATCTGAAAAGGTAGAAAACAATATCCGAGAAAACCTCCTAGTTGCGATAGGCTAGGGTATTCCTTTTTCGTAATCATTCTATCCCAGCCCAAAAAAGGGGTAAACATATACTGGGTAGATGTCGATTCGTGTCCATTTTAACAAGATCGAAATGATAAGGGCCTCGACAATCTTTTCATGTTTAGAGAGTCAGAAAAGAGCTGAAAGATGACTCCAAAGTGACTTTTTCATGTATTTACCGAGTCCAAAAAAGTATAAAATAAAACTCGTTTCCACCGTTAAAGTCGCAAAAAACCTGCTGCTGCACATACTAAGCAAGCGTAAAACCCATTTTCGACATAACATATTAAAATATTTGATAAAAGTAACTTTTAAAACCCATCCTATGTCGAAAAAGTTATAAATATGCCAAAATGGTAAAAACAAAATTACATTTACTATTTACCTTGGTAAAAAGTACCAGTGGTCCATTTCGGAGTGCAAACTTCTGACGGCGATTGTGACAGATCCGGTTGACCATTCATATTCTCGTCTGCTACAAGTAAGAGGCGCTTCCCTATACTTCATTTCAATCATTTTTTGATAGTTTTCCCTCATATATCAAGCTTTGTGGCAACTTTTTTAATTTTTAGGGTTGCTCTCATTGGCTCGGGTATCGGGCACGGACTCGCGCCAATGGGCTTTTCCATGCAAAGGGCTCGCAGCAGCGGCCGAACCCAAAATTTCGCCTAAAAATCTGAAATTTTAATCATTTTAAATGAAATTTGAAGCCTACCAAAGATCTAATTAAGGGTTTGTTACCATGTGGATGCAGGAAATCGAGCAAAATGGTGATTGAGTGGAAAGAAAGAGAGCATGGAGAAGAGGATGAACAGGCCATATAAAGTGAGGCTTGCATGAATGCCCTCAGAAACTGTGGGCTAAAGAAGTTCTTCCTTACACCCTGTTTACGAGCTCAGCCCGAGATCCTCCAGTATCTAATCAGTATTTGGGATGAACAGGAACAAGTGTTCAAGTTGCGAGACCAGGTATTGGAACTGGAGGTCTCCGATGTGTATTTCATAACTGGACTGTCCCGCAGAGGTTCAGTACCCATCCTGACTGGGAGCAGACCATCTAGCGAGAAGATGGAAGAAGTGATGGCACGAGTGTGCCCAAGAGCACAAATGAGATCAGGGAGCAAAAAGGTGGATATCCACACCATCCCTGATCTGGCATTAAGAGTTGTCCTACATACCATCACGCGGGCTGCAGGGTCGCAGGCACCACACGAGGCCACAAAGGCCCAACTCCTGCTGGCCTCAGAGTGCATGAGTCCCGTATTGTTTGACTGGGCTACAATAGTAACAATAAACATGAAAAGATAGCTCACAAAATGCAAGCAAGCCAAACTGAAACAATTTGGTTATGGTTCCATCCTGGTATCGTTCATTCTGGAATGGTTACCAATCTTCCAAGGCCAAGGGGCCATAGTAGCAGAGCCGACTCCACGAGAGCCAAGAGTGGCTCGCTAGGTAGCACTAATGCCCAGAGCTGGAGGCGGCCAACAGATGTCCTGGAGGCCGGAGTTTTTTAGGTGGTTACGACGCCAGTTGATTGTAGTGGAGGACTGGCCATATGCAGGAAATGACTTCACTGGAGACCCAGATCTCCCACTTCCAGAAGGAGACGACTGGGACGAGGAGTTGGGTAAGACCTCATGTTTTTTTATTTTTATGTTTTATGTTTTTTTTTGTTAATACACATTCGTCCTAACACATTTTATATGTGTATGCAGATGTGGGCCCTGAGAGACCAGCCGGTATGTCTCCAATCTCGCGGAGGACTCATCTCACCCCTGATCCTCAGGGAGAGGGCACAGGAGGGGAGGAGTTGATCCAGAATCTCGAGGGCATTGCCCGAGGGATCCCGGACTATGCTCGGTTGGCAGATGTACCGATGGCGTACCAGCGTCATACGGTGGGAGTTCCAAGTCGGATCCACCGACTACTGAGATGCTTAGTGTGTGCAGTTACATGTTATCATGAGCACCATGTGGATTAGCTCTTAGGGATTATACCACACATATTTTTTGAGAGACATATCGTCTCCGGATGTACTTAAGATGATTATGTATATTTTGACTTTATGTGACACACTCTATGTAAACGTTTCGATATCTATATATATATATATATATATGCATATCTATTTCTGGATGGATATTTCTTTACATGTGATGATAATTTACAAATTGCGCAAATGTCTGTCTAATACCAAATTTGCTACTGCATCTGTTAATGTATTCAAATGCCTGGGTATATGTTGATATGTAATGTAGTCAAAATTCCTTTCCAGTAATCGAATACGCAGATACAGACGTAAAATGGATGGGTTTCTTACCGAATAGTGTCCGTTCAGCTGTAACACTACAAGTTGCGAATCTAGATACACGAGCAATTCACGGATACCAAGGTTTACTGCCTCGGTTAATAATTCTAACACAGCACTATATTCCGCGATGTTGTTCGTAGTACATCCTAGACACACTCCTTGCAGGTTGACCAACTCACCAGCAGGATCATAGATTACCCAGGCTGCCGAAGACAGATTCCTGGTACTGCGGGAGGCACCATCCGCGAAACCAACAAATGGATGAATGGACATCTGCACAACCAGGAAGACCCGATCAACAGAAAGATGTTTACAAGGCACACCACACCATACATGCACACAAATGAAAAACACACACCTATGTACACACACCACACCAAGAAATCACTTCAGGCATAGTACTTTTTGAGGTACAACCCATTTCTGCGCTGTGCCAGCGGAACTCCTTCATAATCTATAACCTCATAAGCCCTGTTTTTCAAAATGCATTTTACTATATAGGGCCCATGCCACATAGGTTGGAACTTACCGGCTCCAAGCTTGTCATGTGCTTGATCGTACAGGAGGACGAGGTCTCCTTCGATAAAGGAACGGGGAGAATCAGATTGATCAAAATGAGTTTTGACCCTCTTCTTTTGTGCTTCGATAACCAAAGCAGCCAGACGACAGGTTTCATCTAACTGTTCCAGATACAGAAGACATTCTTCCTCAGCAGAAGTATTAGGTAGAAGTTCCATAGCTAATTTCAAAGAAGGAATCTCGCATTCAACTGGAAGAGTTGCTTCCAGACCATACACCAATTGAGATGGTGTGAACCCAGTTGCACTCTTTGTAGATGTTTGGTATGCCCAGAGAGCTGAGAAAAGTTGGAGATGTCAATTGGATTTGTGAATACCAAATGTTCATTGAAGCATAGTGACCAGAACCTTATTCACTGCTTCAACCTGACCATTCGCCTGTGGGTAATATGGTGTTGAGATGTCGTGATGCAAGCCCAACTTTGAAGTCAGCTCCGCCATCATATAATCTCGGAAATGAGTACCGTGATCAGTGACGATGGCTTGAGGAACCCCAAACCGTGCGATAATGTGGTTGAATATAAATTGAGTAGCCATTTTCCCGTCGGCAGCTAGTGTAGGCATCACCTCGGCCCACTTGGTGAAGTAGTCAACGATGACAATTATATACGCATGCCCCCCGGTCGAGCAAGGGTTACATGTCATAAAATCCATGCCCCATTTCGCAAAATGGCCGACGGTAATAACAGGGTGCAAGGCTAGAGGCGGCGCGCGCATCTTGCGCTGAAATATCTGGCACACATGACATTTACGGACTGCCATGATACAATCTTTGAATATAGAAGGCCGGAAATAACTTGCTCGCAGAATCTTCTGGGTAGTAGCATGCCCAGACATATGTCCACCACAGGCGCCACTGTGGTAGTCATTTAGGACCTTTTCAGCCTCTTCCAAGGTTAGGCATCGCCAGAGCACCGAATCTACTCCAATGCGATATAAGGTATCTCCTACTATACGGTAGGGCTGGGACTGGTGCCGAATTCGACGACGAGCAGCTTTATCCAACTCAGACCAAAATGTCGAGGTCTAAAGATACACAATTATGTCACCGTACCAAGGGTCACGAGTACTGATGAGGAAAAGCGTTTCGTCCAGTATATGATCTTCAGGATATGAGGGAGCAGAGTCTGTAGGGAGAGAGCATATAAGATCCGTGAAAAACAGTGATTTAGTTGACTTAGCGGTAGTGAACTCTAAGTCAAAATCCTGCAGGATAACAATCCATTTGGAGTACTTGTCCCCTAGTAATTGTTGGGATCGAATGTATGTCATAGGGTTGCAGTCTGAAACCACTGTTATCGTATACAAAAGGATGTAAGGGCGAAAGCGCTGTATAGCGTGTACTGCTGCTAATGCCAACTTCTCGACATGAGCATAATGGGTTTCTGGATCGAGAAGGTTCCGTGACAGATAATAAACAACATGTTCGTTACCGTCATCGTCATCCTGCACCAAGACCATGGCTATGGTGCTAAATGCGGCGGTGAGATATAAAGTGAAGTTGCGGTGGTAGTCCGTAGGATGAAGCAATGGAGCATTGACAAGCAATGTCTTCAGCTTCTCAAAGGATTGCTGAGAGATTTCATCCAAATGGAAGGGAACGTTTTGCTTTAATAAACGAGTGAATCCTTTGGCCACCTCAGCATAATTCAGGATAAAGCACCGAAGAAAGTTCTCTTTCCCTTGCAGACTTTGTAACTGATATAGGGAAGAGGGTGATGGGAGATTTATGGTGGCCTTGACCTTTAAAGGGTCAAGGCGAATTCCATCTTTCGAGACTATGAATCCTAAAAGACAGCCAGAATCAACGTAGAAGATGCATTTATGAGGATTAAGCCTAATATTGTAGCGCCTGCAACGAAGAAAGATTTGGCGGAGATGCTCAGGATGGTCTTCTCGCTTAGCCGAATGAGATGGAAAGTCGTCTAGATAAGGCTGAACGATATGGCGAATGTCATGAAAAGCGTAGGACATCGCATGCTGAAAAGTGGCTCTGGCGTTCTTCAAGCCGAACGGGAGCTTTTTGTAAGAGAATGTACCCCACGAACAGATGAATGTCGACTTGTGTTGATCCTCAGGTGCAATATTGATCTGATTATACCCCGAGAAACCATCCATCAAGGAGTAAATCTCACTTCTAGCACATTCGTCAATGATCTAGTCTATGAACGGAGTGGGGTAATTATCCTTTGGACAGGTGTGATTGATATCGCGATAATCAACACAGACTCTAATCGTACCCTAATTTTTATCGATAGGGACAGTGTTAGAAACCCATTCTGTGAGGGGGATGGGATAAATAAAGCCTGCGTTCAGAAGTTTTTCAACTTTTGCCTTGATTGCGGCGGCTTTCCGAGGATGCATGGGGCGTAAGCGTTGGCGCACGGGCTTCGCACCTGGATAGGTTGGAATCTCATGAACTACGATACTGGGATCAATCCCCAGCATTTCCTTGTAGGACCACGTGAATACATCTATGAATTCTTTAAAAAGCTCAGTGTAGACTTGAATCTCATCGGGAGAACAAGTCACTCCCACGTGAATATTCTCAACGATCCCCAGTTTAACGAAGATGTTGATCGGGATAGTTTGAGTGATGTTACTCATGTTTCCCTCCAAAAAAACCTTGTGCATCAAAATGGGCATTTGAAGAGGAGGAGTAGGAACCTGAGAAGCATAACGCTCCAGAAAGTCAGTCATTGCCCCCAAGCTAGGCATAAAAGAGGAGTGATGATGTCCATCTCCCCAGGGAAGCTCCTCAAGAGACATAGTTTCAATGATGGCTTCATCGGAAGGAAAAGTATCTTTGAGAGGATCAGGTGAATCAGCCTGACCAAGCCAGGGGGATTGAGAGTAGATGTCGAGAGCCATGCTCAAAGCAACATGCTGAGGAGGTGGAGGATCAGATGCGGCAACAATTTCACAGTAGCTGATCTCTACTGGAGTCAAGGGCATTGATTCTCCAAACTCAAACACCTGCTCAGGCGTAGGAATAAGCCAGGGGTCATCGGACCTGGACATCATGTTAACTTGAGCGGTGTGCAGTGGCAGTGCAGGAAAAATACCCATGAGGACCGGGTCTTTGAGGAGACCAGGTCCCACACTGTCTTGGGGATTTGGAATCTGATCCACGTATGGCACATTGTTCTCAGAGGTAGAGGTGAAAAATGAAAATTGATCCACCGTGAAAATTTTTACCTCGTGAGGGAACTTAAGGAGTCGAAAGGCGGTGGACGGCACGCAGAGCATGGCATGGGTCCAGCTACGACCAAGAAGTATATTGTAGTTGAGTTTGGCGTCAACCACTTCCACTTCCACGTTGATAGTTCTCCCCTGTAAAGTGATTGCTAGACTCTCGAGAACACCCAGGGGTTTGGATTCTCGACCATCAAATGCCTCGAGGGCATTGGGAGAAGACGCGAGGGCTGGAGAGCCAATGGCCTTCTAGCAAGTGGATGAAATAACGCAGGTAGAAGCACCTTCATCCACCACAGCCCTATGAATGTTTAGACCGTTAATCCCGACTTGAATAATAAGAGCTATTTGATGCGGAAATCGGGGAGTGAAATTCTCAAAATCGAAGGTGAGAAGACTTGAGTGGGCAGGATCAATGCCACCGATGGCAGACAGTAAAGCCTTCCGTTGCGAAGGACAACTTTGAAGAACTTCTAGCGCAGACATAGCAGAGGGTGCCTGTGCCAAGTCTTCCACAATGCTGTAGTGTTGAGCGGCATGAGCATTCGGATTATAAGAAAATCTCCGTAAGACACCTTTAGAAAGTGGCTTCACAACGGGTTCAGGAGTAGGCTTCTCGATTTCCAACGGACCGGAGATAGGTGGGGGAGGCGGTCCATCCAAGACTGTTTTCCTGGATGCCTACCGCGGCTCATTGTAATCCTTCGAAAGCATAGCGACAGAGACAGGTGCGGCAACCTTCATCATGAAAACCTGAGACCCAAACGGTGCAGATGGTGATGGTTGTTCGACCATATGGGTCTGCTGAGATGGGAATGGCTCTTTTAAAACAACTGGAGTCCCTTTAGAGCCCTTGATAAGTTGAATAACTTCGGATCATCGTGGACAATCCTTAGTATAATGGTCCCCTTCACAAATGAGGCAAGGGTACTTCGGTTTACGCTGAGAGCCATCCTTAGTGCGAGATTTAGATTTGCCTTTGCCCTTCTTTTTCCCCTTGGAAGTTTTCTCCGTAGGATTTTCCTAGATGGCATTCACTTCCGCGGTTTTTCTAGAATCGGACGGGGCGGGATTAGCAGGAGCATTGTTGGAAGAATTAGACTTCTGCTTCCCATTTGAAGATTTCTTCGAATTCTGAGAGACAAAACCAATGACACCATCCACCGCAGGGGTTGGCGGAGCCTTAGAGGTTCCGGACCGCGGGGCATCAGGCAAGATATCATAAAGCATCCTAGACTGAGAATATACAAGATCTAGATATTGGGCATGCACAATGGCTTGTTCCTCTGTCACACACGCTCCCATCACAATATCTTGAGTGATTTTATTCACAAAGGAGGTGGTAAACTAGTGAGTTAGTATCTGATCAGGTATGTGAAACTTGATCAGTCTACGACGATGCCACCACTCATGAATGTGATCAGAGATGTGAGTGGCTTTATCCTGCTTCAGAGAAGTTAGGAGGTGCGTCCCGGCTTCATAACAAACCGGTAACTGAAAGTGTGTAAGGAAAGCCATGGCTAAAGAATTGAAATCTTGGAAAATGCCACGGGATAACTCTATGTACCACTTAGCATCAGCTCTAGTTAAAGTACGCTGAAAGAGGCGCAAGCAAATCAAATCGTCGACCCAAGAATTAGACGAACACCAAAGATGATACGTCATCACATGCGCTTGGGGATCCTCTCTAGCTTTCCCTCGAACTTGGGGCAATCACCTGGTATCTTGGTGGGAACCAGAGGCAAATATGGATTATGTAAAATTGGATCATTGGTCAACTTTGAAACATCCGGCAACTCCACGGTGGCCAGGAATGGCAATGGCGGATTGACCGGTATGCCATGCCTGGGATGAGGACCGTTACCTGTACTCCACAATGGTTGTGAATATCCTTGCCCCATGGGTTCTGTCCCGTAGGATTCTGACCGTAGGGGGTGTATGTCGTATAACCAGACTGATTTGGATGCTGGTAACCAGAGTGTGGGGCCTGATAACTGGGGTACGGACCCTAATTATATGTCGGCCTAGTATAAGCAGCGTTTGGATTTGGCTGCTGAGTATAGGTAAAACCGGGTGGAGGAGGATAATACTGAGAGCCTCTGGGGTGGTTATAATTCGGTTGAGATTGACCATGAGGATAATAACCACCCTGAGGATGAGTAGGCCGCTGAAAAGTGGAACCCTGCGAAGCCTGATAAGTAGGGTGCAGCTGCTGATTTGGCTGCAGCATTGAATGAGTTGGCTGCTGAGTAGGGTTAATAGTATGAGTGGGTTGCCCTGAGTGAACGGGTTTACCCAACTAAGAGGGCTGCCCTGAATTAATAGGTTGACCCGGATAGACAGGTGGTGCCGGTTGAGCAGGCTGGCCTGGTTGTGAATGAGCCCCAGGTTGTACCAGATGGTCCGGTTGGCCTGGAGGCAGAACACCAGGTTGCGCTGGATGGGCCGGCTAGCCTGGTGGAGGAGCAGGGCTAGGTGCCTATTGAAAACTGGTTTGACCTGAAGCGGAACCATAGGATGGTCCCAGCTGATATGCAATGTTATAAACAATAGGATACTGAGGTTGCGTTGGTAAAGAAGGCTGGATTTGCCCCCCAGGACCATAGACCGGTCCCGGTTGATACCCCGGCTGAGGCTGCACAGGTTGACCGGAAGGGCTATAATACTGTCCTTGTGGACCGTACGATGGCCCTTGTTGGCCTACAGGATAGCCTTGCATGGGCTGCCCCTGTGGATCATAAAGATAGCCAGGTTGGCCCGAAGGTTGGCCTTGGAAAGGCTGCCCTTGCGGGTTATAAGCCTGGCTATAAGGTAAACCTTGAGCATGGAGGTAAGCCTCAGGAGTGGGTAGACGTAAAATCTCCCCGTGCTCATCATACTAACCTGGAAAGGCATACACGGGTGTACCATCCTGTGCATAGTACAAAAAGTAAGAGCGGTTGGGATCTTGGGAGGATGGTCCAACCTCGGGGTTCGGCTATTGCAAAGACAAATGATACTCCTCCGGAGAGATGTTCTCTGGTATAGCAGTCGCTAAATAAACATCTTCAGGAGTTGGCATAGCCCTTGCAGCGGATGCTGTGACAACAGGAGAAGAGGCGGCCACACAGACAGTGGGCAGGACGGGAACAGAAGTAATGGGCGTCTGAGGAGACACCCCGGGCGTAGTAGCAGCCGGCCTCGGAGAAGGAGCTGACACTCCCATGGAGGCTATGGCAGAAATGATCTGACCCAAAGATCTATATCCCAGCGGTAAAGAGGGACTGGCTGTTGACATGTTAGCCAGTTCAAAGTTGTCTCCCGGAACAATCTTCATGGGAAGAGCTGATAGTCTTCACCAGACGTTGGGATTTCCTCACCAGAATCACTCATGGTTGATCCTGCCGTTAAATCTTGTAAGAGACGGCGAGGACTAGGAGGAAAAACAACAGCAACAAAAGGCGAGCCCGATGTAAGAGAAAGGAAATTAGCTCCTAATCTCAATTCAAACATAGGGTCCGTAAAGGGCCAATTGAACTCAACTGGTCCCCCAAAGGGTTTCTCGGAAAGAACCGGTCCTCCATCAGGAAACTCGGAGACACTGGGCTGCTGTGGTTCAATAGAGTATTGGGAAACCTCTGATGAATCGTCTGTGTAAGGACTACCAGTAGACGAAACCGAGGGTTCCGCCACTGTGGAAAAAAAAACAAGAGAAAA
Source organism: Pinus albicaulis (assembly GCA_034641835.2). NCBI lineage: Eukaryota > Viridiplantae > Streptophyta > Pinopsida > Pinales > Pinaceae > Pinus > Pinus albicaulis. Next base: position 282,863 of record JAXQQM020086052.1, read on the forward strand.
GAGAAAACACACACACGGGCTGAAAAAGAGTCAAGACACATGATCAAACGATCAAAAAGCAATATCTAACAGGGCGTGTAATCGTCGATGATTAATTTTTTACCACATTGAAAAATAAGAAACTTCACTGTTTCATGTTTTAAGAGTCGAGAAACGATAAAAGATGACTCTATCTCTTTTAGATTTGACACAAGCATGAAAGGACAAGCGCTTGATGGTCTTTTCAAATTTAGGGAGTCAGAAAAGACCAAATGACTGCTCGGGAATTCTAGGCACAAAGGGTGTACCAAATAACCATGAATTGCAATATACACCTTGGTTTTAATAATGAAAAAGAAATCAACCAAGGACTTTCCGTACGTGCAGGCAATCTCCCCGAATGTTGTGTTCGGTCTATCACGGGTATAGGGCGGCAGACTTGGCTTCCTATGGATAAAGGATTGAAACCTATAGGGGTCTCCCTTCATATACTCAATGGTACGGGGAGCACAAGTCCATACTAGCGCTGTCTAAAGCCAATAGGCGAACGACAGCTACTAGGTTTGAAGACGCCGGAACATGTCTCTAGCCTAGACCTCTAAATATGTTTCATTAGATTTCAATGCTGCCTTAGTGTAAATTGAGTAGATTTTAAAGTTGATCTTCAATTACGTTTCAGTTTTCAGGCCTTAACAAATGTGTTGTTTCAAAAACTCCTAAATGCAAAGCTACATGCCACAGTACATCATTTCGTTCGATGAAAAACTAGCTACAGAAGAGTTGAGAGTTTTTTTACACAAACAAAATGATCGGAAGACAAACAATGATATCTCTAATGCAACTAATGAAATCAAAAAATTTTCATTCAAATCACTAATTACTAGTAAAATCGAAAATTTTCAATTTGCACTAATCAACCAAAAGCAAAAGAGAGATTTTTTTTGTAATTTTCAATGTTTGATAGCTAGATGCACTAAAAAAACTGAAAATAAAAGAGAAGCAACTTGAGAAACGATATTGAGAGAGCAAAACAAACAAATTTCACTCAATGACACAAACAATCAGATCTCAAATCGACCAAAGTCTCTCAAAACCAAGAAAAGACTCAAAGGCTCCAATGGACCATGTGATCTAGGCCCAAAGCAAGGCCAAACGAAATTTGAATGAAGAAATGAGAAATCACCCAAAAATCGCAACAAAACAGTGAACAACTACTAAGAGAATGCGGAGGAGCAATCAAAGAATTGACTAGATAAATAAAACACCAAAACTCCCAAGGAGGGCTCGATACACAAAGCCACTAGATGCCCTAGGGCTTAAAACGTGAAATCGATGGAGAAAAGAAAACAACCAAAGGACGAAGGCAAATTCCCAGTCAAATAGGACTCCAACACACTTAGGTAGTCGAAAAATCAAGAAGAAAAACACTGATCAGGCCCAGAGAGCTCAAAACTGAGCAAACCCTAATACCCTACAGGAGTGGCGTGACTGTAAGGTTGGCGCCAGCAAGAAATTGGCGCGGGAAATACAAAAGGAACATGTGCCAATTGGCACGAATGTCGGGCTAAAAAGCGCGCCAGTCGATTTTCTCAGCTAAAAATAAAAAAGAACTACTCTAGAAGCAAATCAATGTAAACTAAGCAAACCAAGAAGAAAAAAACAGCAAAAGAACCCAGCCCAGAAGGCTAACCAAGCAAGGAAAATCATAAAACAATCAAAATGAGACAATCCAAATGAGACAGTGAAAACTAGACGATCCCCAGTTGAGTCGCAAAATTGTTGAGGAGGTAAATCCCCTCTGCGGACAGAGGCGATCCTTACTAGCCCAGCAAGGGTCTAGCAACAATCATCAAATGCTACATCGCAAGTTCCTAATTGCGAACAAATAGACCAAAGATGGAGGCCTACCTGGAGTCCAATGCTATGATCCGTAGAAGAGACAGCGTTCCCGTTCCTCAGCCTCGGCAGATCACGATCCCCATGATCTCTGTGAATGGACACCTGCACATGCAAGAAACAACATGAATACAAGCATAAAATCTAGAATACACAACTATATATCAGTCAGAAAGGATATAACTCATTATTATCATAAGTGAAAAACAGAGTGGAACCATAACCGGTAGTCATTCATTAATAAGAAATCGAAAGAGAGTACAACCAATGTTCTGACGTCGCGGTCTCCTTCGGAAGGGTCTCCAGTCGTTCACGTCTCGCAAAGCTCACCAGGGAAAGTGCAAGCCTCTCTAGAGTCTCTCGATGATAGTATCCTTACTTGAGTCGGCCTTAAGGGAAGAAAGAGGGCTCTTACAGCATAAAGGCTCTTGGGAATTTGGAGATTCAAAGCTTAGGCACTTCAAGACTAGCTTGCAATGGCAATAGGCAAGCTTTTATAGATGGGGAAGGAGGGAGTTGGGATCCCTATAATTTTGGGATTGCCCCTATCATCAAGGAAGGTTCCATGAGAGGTGGCAAACCACTTCCCTTCCATGGAACTCCCATAGCCAAACCTCCCAACTCAAGATAGGCAATGGTTTCTGAGTTTGTTGAAACACAAATTCCGCCATCTTTATTTAAAAAACACTCCTTAAATTGGCTGGCGCGACTGCGACTCTGGGACAGAGCGCCAGTTGGCGCGGCCTCTTTGTAGGATTTTCCCCATTGGCGCAAGTGATGAACTGTCTGCCCGCGCCAATGCAAAAGGAGATGTTTTCATGGTTTTTTGCAAGGAGATGTCTTTAGGGCAATTGAAGCTCATGTTTAGAGGAATGCATTGATGATGATTTCAAGGCATGACAATTTTCACAGGTCACAAAATGGGTCCTCCATTGTGTGGGATGGGGAATGGTAGGGATGGTGACAAATTACTGTGTACGTTG
>JAXQQM020057800.1:0-103772 GCA_034641835.2 Pinus albicaulis
AGCCTCGTTGTTCTTTCTTTAGAAGCTTTGTCATGACATTAGAGCTTATTATCCTTCCTGGCTTCCCCGCAATACCCCGTAATTCGACTTCCTTTCCTTCTGAAAAAAATTTCAAGAAAAGTTCTTGAAAATTAAAAGCTACCGTCCCCAAAGATTGTAATCATTGTACTCCTAGTACAACATCAGCACCTCCCATAGGAATGGCAAGCATTGGACTAGTCAATACATATTCCCCCATGGTTAGCTTGATATTATGGCATTTTCCAGAGCAATTTATAGTTCCTCCATTTGCAACCATCACTTGACATTCTGGTGTTGGGTATAGGAAACAATTTAATTCCTTGGCTACCTTACAATGAGTAAAATTATGGGTGCTACCTGAATCAATCAACACTATTACCTTTTTCTTCTTGATTTGTCCTTCTATCTTGAGAGTTTGAGGAGTGCTAATTCCTGCCAGTGCATTACACGATATGGTCGGATTCATTTCTTCCTCTTCTAGGGTTGGTTCCTGGTGTATATCCTCTTCTTGTTCATTTTCTTCTTCCTCTTCACAATCTATGTAAATAATTTCTTCTCGGCACACTTATGACCTTTAGTGTATTTGCTATCACAACTGTAGCAAAGCCCTTTTTCTCTTTTTTCTTCCAATTTTTGTGGTGTCAACCTTGTAGGTTGTGGAAATCTAGGTGTAGTAACACTTCCTTCTTTATAGAATTGAGTGGTAGGCTTCCTTGTCGCCATAATTTTACATTCAACTTTTCTTGCCAACCTGAATGCCTTCTCCAATGAATCAGGTTCCAAAACGCGAACTTCATATTGGATGTTATCCTTTAAAGTGCCTATGAAGAGATCAATCCTGTGTTCCTCTGGAATATCAGTTACCCTTATATTCAATTTTTGGAAGTCCTCAATGTGCTGCCCCACTAAACCCTTTTGTTTGAGATTTATCAATTGGCTAAAGAAGGTGTTGCTCTTTGTATCCTCATAATGTGCTATGATTTCCTCCGTAAAAATTGACCAAGTGACAATTTTTTTATGGGAGCAAAGCCATCGATACCATACAAATGTATTTTGTTCTAAATGTAAAGTTGCAATGCGTACCTTTGTGTGTTTTGCACGTTATGGAGATCAAAATATTGCTCCATCTGTAGTATCCATGTTACAGGATCCTTTCCATCAAACTTCCTCATATCCATTTTTGGAATATGGTGGTTCTTCACACCAACATTCGAGTTTATGAAATCACGATTAACATTTATTTTGTTCTCATCATGAGGTTCTTCTCCTATATTTCCGCCATTAGGAATCATTTCTGGTTTTAAGCTTGTCATCAAGCCTTCCATGTATGCTTTTAGATCATTCTTCATGTTTTCCATGTTGTCTTTCATGTCATCCATATTAGCTTCCATGCCCACTTCCATGCCATCCATCTTAGCTTCCAAACCATTCATCTTAGCTTCCACGCCTTTCTTCAAACCATCCATCTTAGTTTCCATGCCTTTCTTCAAAACTTCCATTTCATTTTTTGTTGTTCTTTGCGAGAGCGAAATTTGCTGCACTTGCTCTTGTACTTTTGATATGTCATGTTGACATTCTTCGTATTCATGAGTCATAGTAGAGCCTTCTAAAGGATTAATGGGCGTTGAATTGTTTTTAGGGGCCATTTTAGAATCCAATACTGATATCTATTCTACAATATGCCCTTGGAATCAATTCAGCTTGATTATTCAAACAAGACTTATGCAATTTGGAAAAAAAATTACACACCTTTTACTTGCTTTTGAGGAGCTCGATATTGAAATTGAATTATCTCTGTAGTTGGGTATCTTCAATATCTAAAATTCATCCCTATAGATCTAAATTCTCTTTTGAATGCCACAGGTATGACCTGATTTGGATTCTCCAAGACAAAGTTGTGTCCAATCTCCCACAATGACCTAATTCTGGACTATTTCAGTAGAGCGAACTTGTAGGAATTGCCACATGTCATTGTTTCCTCCTTTGTCTCTGAAATTGATAGCCGAGAAACTACAGTCCGTTTTCTTGCAACCACTTTTTACGGCACTCCAATCCAATTCCCAGAGAGAGAGTTATTGAAGTTTTCCCACGCTCACCTCTTTGAGATGAAATTCAGGAGCCTGAAAAAGCACTACCTTCCACAGATCATATCTCCAAAAATATTGTGAACCAAGCTCTGAAATTTTTTGAAGACTTTCCTCAGGATTTTAGCTTCGCACCATATGAATTTTAGATTCTGAAACTTTGTAAAAAAAACATTATAGCGAAAATTCCAAGATGACCTGTTTAGGATCTTGAAAAAATACCTAACTTCCACAGATGATATCTCCGAAAATATTGCGAACCAAGCTCTGAAATTTTTAGACAATATTCCTCAGGATTTCAGCTTCGCACCCTAAAAATTCCAGCTTCTGAAACTTTGTAGAAAAAAAATTATAGTGAAAATTCCACGATGACCTGTTTGGAGCAGCGAAACCCTAAAATCCAAACCTCTGATACCAAATGTTGTGTAACCAGCTCCAAAAAGAGAAGAAAAGACATATCAACGCCTTAGGAATTAGCCACTTCGAGGGGGAAACCTCCAATACATTACATAAATGAACAATTCTTGGATGATACAATTTACAAAACCTCCTTTCTATATATAGGATTTCATGGGGCCATAATGTAATCCTAGTGGGCCACAATGTAATCCTAGCCGACCTAACAATAATAATTTAAGGGCACGATAATAACAAAATGGGGGTTACAAAGGTACAATAATAACAATAAGGGGGTTACACTAACAACAATAAGGGACTATACTAGTAATATATGGACCTAACATTGTTCTTTCCGTTCCATCTCATCTGTCAAAGGTGAAACACGGTATTTGATCCATATAGATCTTTCGCTTGCCTTATTGCCCTACCTCATCTCTTTCGTTCGCTTCTTTATGTGTTTATAGGGATAGAATCATCGGGTAGTTCAAGATCTATGTGAGAATCAATGTTTAATGTCAATGGCTACGTTGCTCAGAGAAACTATCTATCTCTCTTTCAGAAAGCTTTTGAATGCTTCTAATTAGAATGCTGGCTTAGGTGTTGTAGCTCATGCCTGTGTTATCCTCGTTTACTTGGTTCCTTGCTTTTCAAGATGAGACCCAGGTATATTTTCAATGCGGGATGAGACCCAGGTATCTTTTCAAAGATTGCAACTTCGCAAGGTTGTGGTGGCTTGACACAATGAAATATTGGAACATGGAAATAAATACTTTCGACATCTGGCCTTCATGCAAGGTGAGAGTGACATGTGTCTCTTTTTAATTTAATGTTACTTTATTTAAATTTAATATTAGTTCTGTTACTTCATTTATTATTAATTTATTTTTTATTTTTATAACATTCACCGAAAGGAGTAGTTGAATATCTTTGTCTTGTTTACTAAGATCTATTCCAAAGTGGGATCCCTTACCAAGGTATTGAGTTTACCTATAAGCAATGAATGATCCATACAATAAAGCTGCCATTCATAGCCAGGGTTTGGGTCAGCAGGGGTTGGGATAGGCTCCAAAGCCGCTAGCTCATAATTATTGTTTTAGTGATTGGTTTCTCCAAGAATCAATACCAAGAATCTATGCTACTACAGGGAAATAGTGAAAACACATTTAATCCCCATATCCGATGAAAGAAATCAATAAACGAGAGACAACATTGGGACCTTAGTTAAAAAGTGCATTGAGCTTTACTTTTCAATGCCCTTTTGTAGTACACTTCTAGAGCTGGAGCTTACACCTAAAGTGTGGTAGTGTTGTTGCCATTTGATTCAAATATTGGGGCATAATTTTTTCCAATCGCTAAGGCCAAAAGAGAGGCAGAACATTTGCCCATGTTGAATGAGCACCTAAAAAATCTGTTCTTTAGTATTCATGTGCTAGTACCAAATACCTAATTAGAAATTCCATTGGTATTGGGTCCATTACTTCAATAGTTACCTCAAATCAACTGTAAGCATTTGCAGCCTTATGTTCATAATTTCATTCATCTATTGCCTCATGAAATTTTCATATCATATTGTACACAATTTTATACAATATACATGTGGTTTTGGCAATAGAGCCTCTGTGTTTCTTTGGTGATTAATGTCATTTATTTTTTGTAGCTTATGATTATTGTAAGAGATCGTATGGGTAAAACAATACAAATTTTAAGAAATCATTCAAACCTTTGTCTTAGATATCTTGGTTAAAATTGAAGTAGAGTAACTATTTTTCATTTTCTCTGCTAATATAAAGCATTGAGATTAAGGGAACTAGAGATTTAACAGCTCGACCTGGACCTTTTCTTATCATTTTTATCATAAATTCTTTAGTTTAAAAGTTGTTAGGAGAATTTTTTTTCTCCATAGGATCATGTCTAAATATGGTTGACACTGTAGTTATTGCAATCAGTCTCATTAAACACTCTCTAAAGAGTTCTAGTGTAGGCAAAGCCTGTCATTTTGTTTGCTCCAACTCCAAGTCAAAGAGAGGGACTAGCTTCCTTGCAGCCATACTACTTAAATTATATTTATAATTTAAGTAAAGCATTTAAACTTTAAAGTATACTTGAGTTTTTTTAGTAATGAGAATAAGCATGAAAAACAAAGAAATTTTTTGAATTGTGTAATATATTTTTAATTAAATTTTATTTTAAATTTGATAAAATTGTAAATGAATAATTATTGTAATGATATCAAAATTCATATCATTGAATAAAATTAGGTTTTGGAATTTCACGAAGGTAATCCTATAATAATATAAATGTATCCCATGTTAATCTTAAGCACACTACAGAACGTATTAGATAGAGTTATATAAATGTATCCCATGTTAATCTTAAGCACACTACAGAACGTATTAGATAGAGTTTTTTAATAATGAGGGTTGGTGTGAAAAAAAAGAGATTTAAGCAAAAGTGAGATTTTTTATTTTATTTTGTAAATAATTTTTTTATTAGATAGACATTTAAATGAATAAATGTTGTGATTATATAAAAAATCATGTTATTAAATTAAGCTAGGTTTTGGAAGGAAGTGGGATCATCCTTTCAATAATTTATATTTTTCTATGTAAATTTTATTTATTCACTCCATAACAATGTATTAAATGCTTAATTAAATTTAAATATTACTCAAGAAATATTAACTCTTATTTTTTTTATGTTTTTCTATTTCATTTATTTAAGTAATTAAATTAATTAACTAAAATAACTAATCAATTTATGGTAAATCTAATTTAATTAATTAACTAAAGTAACCAATCACTTTATGGTAAATTTAATTTTTTTTTATCCTCCTGCAAGACTCTATACATAGTACATATAATACACTACATTGTAGTGTATTATATGTACTATGTATAGAGTCTTGCAGGAGGATCATTATTTTAGAGGCTATAGTTTTTTTTTTTTTTTTGATAAATAAGACTAATTCTATTAAGCCATCACATAGTACTAGAAGAGATTAGAATTAAGAGAGGCAAGAACAGAGAATCATGAATAGTAAACTAAAGAAGATAGAAACAGGGTTCTATATGGAATGAGCAGAATCCTCAATGTCACCGTGACAGGGTCCGTCAGGGACATTGGAGGATGAGTCTTTCATCTCCCTTGCCTGGCACTCCATTTCTGAATTGGAGGTGTCATTGTCATCCACGGGAGGGAGATGACAAGGTATCCTTCTTTTGGGTTTTGGCTTAAGGTTGTTTTTCTTTGTTTGGACAAGGAATTTAGGGCTGGAATTATGAATGTGCCATATTTGGTGACAGTAGCTGCAATTGGAAAGTAGTATTCTCATAATCCAAAATTTGTATCAAAAAAATTGCCAATCTTGAGATTGATTTGATCTTTATTTATGTCTACTTCAATACATATTGTGCCAGTGAGCGCTTGGTACTCCAAAAAAAAAAATCTGTTGTCAAATAGCGACTCAGGAAGTTTTTTATTCCTTAGAAGACTATCCGCATTAATAAAACTGTAGGCTCAAAAATATGTACCTCCGTCGAGGTGATTGAGGCTATAGCCTCGGAAATATGTATTGCCATCCAACTTATTAAAACTAAACGAAGTTCAGGTCAACATTTATGGTTGCGGAGAGTTATCACGGCCCCTGCCCAATCCAAAGTCAACATCGAGATTCATATTTTAAGCCACCCGTACTTTCAGTCCTATTAATCCAGCTGAGAATGATTCTCGAGGTCCTCTCAATCCCTTTGTTCTTCCATTCTAACCGAGCAAACGGGAGAAAAAGGAGAGCATGTTCTCCAATAATTGAAGAAGCGGCCACCCAGGAAAGTGACCTCCCTCAAGAACTCGTTAGGTTGTAAAATGTACGAGAAGGACCAAACACTCTTCCTACTAACCACAGACGACTATGCAAAAGAAACAACTCTTCTTTAGAGTGATAGATTACCAGTTGATGTGGGAAAATTACGCAAATGAATTAGCTCTGCCTATCTTATTTTATAAACTCAAGCACATTATAGGTGGTTTGTTTCGTAGCACGTCGGCTCAACAAACAAAGATTATACTTCTTACCCTATTAATTCTTACCCTCCTTGGACCATGGAATTCTTCAACTCTGATGGATGGAAATTGACCTCTCTCAGCATTATCAGATTCTACCTTCCATTATCAGATTTTAGGATAGATAAACGAATAAACTAATTAGTCTTTTTCATCTAATTTATATTTCATCGAAAAAATATAATTTTTTTGTTATTTAAAATAAGTTTTTAATGTATATATATATATATTGATTTATTTAAAATTAAAATTATTAATCATTTTTAAAATTAACCTAGAAGAAAATAAAGCCATTAATAAAATTAAACTATACCTTTTAAAAATATCCAAAAATATGATTGTAAAAAAATGTCCAAACAAGATAAATTGTCTCACTTGTCAACTTCAAAATGTAGGTGATCTGCTAATCAACATACTGAGAAGTCATATCTGAGTTATATGTGGATTGTGTATATATCTCGGAAAAGTCAATGGACCCTTTCATTTTCATAGATAGCCTTTCCTTCCTCTAACGGACCTACACCATCTCCCGAACTGACCTATTTACAACATCTCGTGAGGGAACACCACAGTAGTCAGCTCAAGGTTACCTAAGTTGTTGAGATCATTAGTGGGCGGCCCTTTTCTCAATTATTATCGTTTTCAACAAGTACTCAGAAAGGTTTTTCCATAGCTTATGGTGGCAAGGGCCTGTATTCTTTAAATGTCACTGGATTAACCTCTATACTATCCGTTGCTGGAGTAAGGTCCTTAGTGGGCTGCTCTTTTGTCAATTATCATCGTTTTCAACAAGTACTCAGAAAGGTTTTTCCATAGCTTAGGGTGGCAAGGGCTTGTATTATTTAAATGTCAATGGATTAACCCCTATACTATCCGTTGATGGGGTAAGCACCCACCCCTATTATTATTTCGATGTGAGCTGAAATTGAAATTAACTTCCGCATCCTGGCTGTACCTGTTGCCAACTCTTTGTTTTGGGCTTTGGGCTATAGTTTTATTAATGCAGTTGGTAGTATAGGATCATTGTTAAATTTAAATTAGTTTGTTCAGAATTACAGCAATGGTTGTGTATGGCAATAGTTCTGTCTGCACGGTAAAGACTGAAACGAATATGAATGAACTTTTTGATTAAAAACTTTTAATTTCTTAATTTGAAACAGGTAGTAGTACTTGATGATGTGAGTGAGAATGAATGACAAAACAAATTTATATTTATAGAGCTATAACTCTATTAATGTATTGAGCATTATATAATAATATCTAGAATTTTTACTTGCTTAAACCAATTTTCCCAGTTCATTAATAAAACTATAACTCTAAAAATATTAATTACTACAACCAACACTATACCTAATTACATACACCATTTTTAATATAAATAAATATAAATATAAATTTATAGTTAGAGTAATGTAATCAAATACCTCTTTCCAAGCCATTTAAAGACATTTTATATAGAACATTGATTTGGTTTTCTATAAATAAAAAATTTTAATAACGCATTTACATATTTAATTTTTATTTTAAAATGAAAATATCATTATGTTATATATTATATAATTTATCTTTCATTTTATTATAATTTATTTTATTTTCTAAAACATTTTTTTCTAATTAATGATATTAATAATTTTTGGTTAATGTTTGGAATCAATAAATATTATGAGAATAAAGTTATTATTTTTTATGAGAACCATAATATTGATCCACGATATTTATATCAAATAGAGTTAATCTAAAGGGGCAAAAAAAGAATAGATCCATCCTAACTTTAGATCTATCAAGGATCAAGAGCAATCAAATCTCTTTTCACTAAAATTTCTCTCTAATATATAATTAAAACTAACAAATCAATCTCATCACATAATTTTTTTTTCTTCAAACTTATATTTAGAATATTTCTTTTTATTATTTCTTTCTATTACTCTATTTTATTTCAAATTAATTTACAGAGTAATAAACATATTGACTAGAAAAATAATATTTAATATCATTTATTAACGCTTATGTCCATTTATGGGAGAGATATTATCACAGCGTTAAAGGAAATCAAGTAATAATTTCATTCAAAATTTTAAAATTCTTAATTTCAACCATAAACAGAACACATCAATGGTCACAATAAATAACATAATTACATGAACTTTATATATAAAGATAAAGTAATTAATAATTTTAAAAAATAAAATTTCATCTCTAAGTGTTTTCTATTTCTTAATACCAGTAATATCTATAATTCCTTCACTAAACACAAAGATTACATATGATTAAATATTTAAAATTATTTTTATTTTATTTTCATTTAAAATTGGTTATGGCCAGTCTGGGAATTTACTAGAAAAGACTATCTGGAAAATGAATGAACTTCTAAACAACAAGAAGTTGGGCAGGTAGAATAGTTAACAAACAGTTACCTTTCCTCACGGGATAAAATGAAAGCCTCATGGAGAGAAATGCATTTTATGTTCTTTATGGAAAATAAGAGTTACAGAAGGTAGGACGCTACCTAATAGATTCCAAAGCTGGTCGGGTGCGAGTAGAACTCTAAAGCATGCTTTGAGATTTGGGCTAGAGATTAGTCTTGACACCACCTCTATTGTTACCCCAAAGTGCAATCTACTACTCATTGGAGGAGCTCGGGGGTGATAAGGAGATGTGATCGCCCTTCTCTATGGTTGGGTGGACTAGATTAGTCTATAAAACAATTGATATAAGTATCTGTCATATATAACATTTTATTGATAGATTTTATGGTTTACAGAAAGTACAAGAATCTTCTTTATTTTCAACAAGTTATTATTAACAGATTCCTGGTTATGATCATTGAATGAAAATACAAAATAACCTTTTATTGTAGGGTAAGGGTATATGAGTTATACCCAGAGTAGCTTATTTCTTTAAATGAAATTACAACGACATGAGAAAGTAGTTCTACATTCAGTTAAGAAAAGACTGTCATTATAGAAATGCATTGACTATGCATAAAATTATATTGGGAAAAGAAGAACTAATTGTATGGAAAAGTGAGCATTTATGGGAGAAGAAAATTATTTGGAAATATACACAGAAACACAACTATGTTCATTTTCTCTATTCATTTTCAATTAAATGTAACTACTTTATTTAATAAGATTGCAATTATTTATTTCAACAAAGACTGTAGTTGCCAATTTTCATTAAAGTTGTGGTTGTATGTCTATTAAGGATTAGTGCTGCATAATAGACTATTTCCCTTATTATATTGAGCATACATGAAGGTTGTGGGAACATATATTTAGGTGTACATTGTAAAAGATACAACTAGCTAAATTATGTTAGAATTTTTGGACATAGAGAAAGAGGTTTTTAGCAAAATCAGTGTTGTAGTAGACTAGTATTAGATAGTTACTTTAATCTGGGAAGGGTCCCTGAATAGATAGTCCATCTTAAGTATAAAACAAGAAAACCATATGAACTATGGAAATGAGACAAGAAAAATATTATGCATAAAGGATGGTATGGTCATTTACAATAATTATATCTCTTGACTATTTCATATTATTTTTATGAAACTTAAAATAGTCAAGAAGACAACATCAAGAAATAATTCCTCTACACCTGTAGGATCAGTAAGACAAATGACTATATGATGGCAAAGACCTGAGTTTTCAGTCCGTAACATACATTAAGAATTTAACCAGCAAATTGCAAAAAACTCAATAGAGATATCCATGCTGGCACAGAACTATAAATCTGAACTTCGTAGTAGAGAGAATATAACATAAATTAAAACATAATTTGACCATTATATCATATTTATAAATAGTAGTGCAAGTCAAAATATATTCAGATTTGTTGCAGACTCTAGTTCATAAGAATAAATGTGGTAATTACATCCCAATACGATTTAACTATAAATTTGTGCCTCATCATGAGGTCTAAAGTGCTATTATATTACAATAACCATAAAAAAACTAAGTTAATATGATGCAACTCTTCACTTAACCGGTAACAAGGTTTCAACGATGGTTGCAAGGAAGGCCCTCAACAAACCCTCGTTGTTTTTTTTTAGACTCTGAACGGAACCCAAGTTTGAGGGGTGAACTTATTCACTAAGAACATAACAAATGGTCGAAATACCAACGAAGATCTTGCCAAATACCTAGAGTTTAAGCCATAGAGAATACCCAAAGGAAGCAACATGTAGCAAGTCGAACCCAAGATCACAAGGACTCTTGCAAGGTATGTGAAACAACATTGTAAGCCTTGAGGAAATAAAAATTTACCAATTGAGAATTTACAAGGAAAAAAAACTGAACACAATGATGTGGAATTACCTATAGCGGCTCGCTGAGGCTTTAGGGTAGCCAGTCAAGACACAAAGGAACCCTCATAGGGTTTCGAATATCCATATTTCTGAGAAAATAATTAACTTTGACAGGGAATGGCATCGAACTTCAGTAGCAAAGAAAATGCCATCTGCATTTACCTTAACAAAGAGAGCATGGTATAAACAAAAAGGAAGTAGGTGTAAATTAAAACACAATAACAAACCAAACCGTTTAATCTGCGAACATACCACATTCCATACCTACCAAGAGAGGATGTTATACCGGTCTCATGATAAAGAGGTGGTCGCAGAAGCATTGGTCAACCATTTCATCGTGTAGAGCATGCCAAAGTTGGAAGAATAGAAAAATGAAGGCCACAGAGAGGGTTCAGGAGTAGTATAACCATAACCGCCTCCCCATCAGTCTACACCAGCGTATTTACATTTGGATTAACGTTGTAGATTTGAATAGGTGGCATTTGGATAAGGCATGTCGTATGGACACTGAGAGACTTCGGATGACATGAATTCAATTCTGGGTACAAACATTAAAAATGAATTACGAAATGGGTACCAAGCTAATAAATCATAACAAAGTAGGATATAGCATATTGAGAGGCATAATAAATATACCTTACTGTAATATTTTTCTGTTGCCCGATATCCAAGGAGGCTTAAATAATTTCTATGTCATGTTGCAATTATGGTAAGTGAGTTTTTTGTAAGATGTTGGTTAGCATTTATAAGTTGCGTGAAATCATTGTTAGTCTACAATTTTTATTTATATATTGAGATACATTATGATGGATGTTACAAGTGGTATCAGAGCTGAAGGATTTAGCATTGGGGCTTACGAGCCTGACTACAATTAGGAAAATCCTCTATCAGAGTGAATAGGAATCTCAAGAAGAAATTTTCTATAAGTAAATGAGAATTAATTTAGTTAATTAATGGATTCATTTTTCATATGTCCTTATCTATAAGCGGCGATATGTTAGGCACGTCGGTGAACCAACAACGTTGCGGAAGATTTAGCTATTAACACATTTTATTTAGCTTGTCATAAAATCATGATTAGTAAATAGTGTATTACGGTCAAACTTCATGATGAGTGAGGCGCAGATGAGTATGGCGCATATGAGATATTCTTGATAAGTTAAGGATTATTAGGATAGGGTGAATAACATGACAAGCACTGAATAACAAATTTTTTAGGAATTTTTAGTGTATTTTTCGCTTTATCCATTGTGACTGCATTTAATCTATTTGATCATGAACCCATGTCTAGAAATTATTTATATTTATGTTATGTTAGAAATGATATTTGACATTATTCCTTTGAAATGTTGGTATGCTATCTTGTATTGCCTCAAGGAATCTTGCGCCAATCCTTCAGAATCAAAATTTTGTCTTGCGCATGATGTTTATAGGCATGGATATTACTATGACTTCCCAAAGTATGTCTTACATTACAATCAATTATTTGAGATCTATGACAATGTTTCTCTGAATTTGAGTCATGAGATTGTCACTTAGAAGTCTCAGAACTATGAAATTTTCTAATCAGTTTGCAATACTTAGGGTTATAAAGACATTTGAATTTTTCTCTACTCATTTTTTGTATTTCTAGAAGTATTAGTAGTTTTCTTTTAAATACTGAGCAATAGACGAAGTTGATGTATAATAAAATATGCTTCTTTCACATATTTTAAATTACCATCAAGGAATTCCTTAAATAGATGGCATACTTCATTGTGTTGACTTCTTGGATAGACAGTGATTGGCAATACTGATATTTGATGTAGCTTCAACATCCTAATTCAACCTACATTCATAGTGTTGGACGAAATTATTTGAAATCATCCATCATATTGGTTAAATGATTTAGGCATAGATGCATTCCTTTGGTTTAGCCTTTGTATACTGCATTTCCCTTTACAAGCCAAATTTTAGTAGGTAACTATCAAAAGGATGAATCAGCATTACCCTCTGTGCATGAAACTAATTTCTATGTTTAATGTCAAATATGCATATATTCACATTATACAAATCACTACATGGAAAAACCACACATGATTTATACGGAAGAAAAATCAAGAAATAAATTATTACATCTCACAATGGATACACCATGCAACTCGTATTGACTCCAAGGGAATATTTTTTTTTCTTTCTTGGTTATTAAACCCAAGGGAATATTTTTATCTCTTTCTTGGTTTTAAGATGGAAATGCTTCTGTTGGAATCCTTGTTTGTATAAATTCCTATTTGTAGGGATTCCATACCAGATTTTGGTTTGAATACCTTTATTATGGGAAGAATTGAAGTCATAACACCTGCCTCTTCCATGGATAAGAATAGATTTTTACTCTATGGGAAATCGAGTTGTCGAACATAATAATACCCAAATTACTATTATTGAGTGGGTTTGATTATGTAGGTTTACATGGATTGAAAGAGAAGCTTATCATGCTATGTGATTTCTTCTTACAAGTCAGAATATGTTAAAAAATAAAAATAAAAAATAAACCTCTGCGTGGATGTAAAAAAACTTCCACTAAAAGTTTAATGATGTCATTAATGCATTGTGGATATTTCTTTTGAAGCGTTCATATCACGATAAGTATTTTAAAAGTTGGAATAAATTTATTTAGTTTTTTGGATAAGAAAATATGTATGGACACAATGCATAATACACTTTTCACACATTCTTGACATAAGACATGGGAAGGCTTGTTTGTAAAAATTTATGCCCTTCTTTGAATGAAGGACATCTTATTCAAAACAAACAACATTTGAACTGACAAGTATGCGTTCAAAATTGGACATTGATGATTGATGTTTGTACTTCAAATAATATAATTTTGAATGTGAAAAGACACCTCATGAGACTAATGAAAATGGTTAATGGTAACCACTTATATCAAATACCAAGGATGATGATCCTTGAAATCTTTAGCTTTATTATTGTCCTGAAAAAGCATAAATATTTGATATTTTAAGTTCTTGTTGCCCAAACAAGGATGTACATTCAAAGAGTAAATGCATGATCAAAGAACAGGAAAAAGTTCACTCTCTTGCTGGATAAATTTATTGATAGCAAAATGAAATGGTTTGATGGCATTTCATGCATAAAGAAAACGATGGCTTATATTCGGTATGATGAGTTTTGCCACTGGTTGTATCCTTGTAGGATAATATCGATTAGATGAGAATGATGTTCTTGTTTTATTTAAATTAATTGGCATGGCTTGAAATCTAAATGAAGATTTTAGATGTTTTCCATCATAAGAGGAAGGCAAGGTCAATCATGCACCATGGCTTGTAAGTCCAATGGACAATCTTGTGTAACTAACAGGTCCTTGGAACTAAATAACAGTGGATTTCTACGGAAACATATGAATTGTAAAGGAAAATGTAAAGCTAAAATAGGGTCAGATCAATCACTAGAAGTGATCGATAATGCCGCCAAAACATATAATATTGTGGGCATGCATATTTCCATACGGAGCGGAATGGTGTCCCTATTGATGTATGTAATTATTTTTTATGGGATTTTATTCAGCGTCATGGGGCATGCATGTATAGAAAAAGTTAGTCTACCTGTCTTTGGATGTTCCCCATCCACATACCCGTAATATTTGTCCACGTGCGTAGCTTCCTAATTTATTGTAGTTTGTTTTTAGGAAGCGTCCGAAATGATTCTACTAATTAGTTCCATCCTACTAGAAGACTACGAAAATGAGTAAAGTGAGATTTGAGCTACTTGATAATATTTGAGGGATGAATCCTCGATATATTTTCATTATTACGGTTAAATCAATATAGTTATTCATGAATCACTGGATATCATCATGCTGGCAACTTTTCTAATGTTTCATCTGGTGAGTTGAATTTGAATGTAAAATGAATATTCATGAATTTATAGATTGCATGATGTTTAATTCAGTTTGTGGAACAAGTATGAATTTTGAGACATGATGTTTCGATATTATAATATGAGTTACTAGACAGTAATGTGGAACTCAATAAATCGTGTAAATGGCATTTTAGTTGTAGTATTGGTGTATTTCAAATAGATTCGTATTACTTTGGTAACCCACTAACCAACTAAAGAGAGTAACGTGCCAAACAATTGATATGAATGTGATAATAAATCCATGAATATACAACATTTATATGCTACTTGCAATGTAATAAAGAGAGGAGCCAAAACTGAAAAGTAGGCTGCAGAATGGACTTCCTGTTGCAATGGATTCCAAATAACTTAATTTCTATGTAGAATGGGGGGAAATCTAAGATGAACATAATTAAGCCACTTGGGCAAGTAGACATCATTAAACTAAGGGCAAGGAAAACAATTCATTTAAGGTTGGGTGGGATGCTGCCCAAAGAATTCTCCTAAGTTGGGTGTAATAAACTAGTGGAGACTCTTGGAATGAATCCTGGAAAGGAATAAATAAATTTTAAAAAATGAACTAGACTGGGAGTCTTGATGTTTATATTTGCTAACCTATAAGGTCAACTTCCACTATATGGAGGAGAAGAACTAGGGGGAGAGACTGGATGTCATAGCCTATCTCGAGGTTGAATCCATCCTTAAATTTACTATTGTAAAACTAGTATGCATAAACAGGTGAATATGGATAAAGGTATAATAATGCTAATTGGTACGATCTCTCGTGACAGACATGAATGATTTAACTTTGAAGATATCATTATTATTAATTAATGAAAAGTGTAAATAAAATTGATACCATGATGGATTGAAAACTATAATACTAATACTTGGAGTCTTTATTGATTGAGGAAATCATTGGGAAAATTAAACAATTTATAATGATGCAGCAACTTAAATTGAGCGCAAATTACTAATCCATGATGGGTTATGCAATATACTAACAATTTATCCTATAGAAGTAATGATGACAATATTAATAGCTACAATAATGGTAAAATGTAGGTCAATATTTAAGGGAGGACCATAATTCAGCCTCTGAGTATTCTCACTTAGAGGAAATGTTGTTACAGAAAGCTAGCAGTTACTGGATTAAGTGCAACGAATTTACTTCAGCTGGGACGAACTACCCGTGAAATTTGAAATGAATATTGTATTCATTTGTTCAAATTTAGGAGACATCGAGGACAATGTTTCTCTCAAGGGGGAAGATATAGTGCCCCAATGAAAAGTAAATGGTAAATTTAATTTTACTATAGTAATTCAACGAACGATAGGAATTTAATATTTAAAATTATTTTGATTTTATTTTATTTTAAAATTGGCTATGGCCAGTTAGGGAATTTAATGGAAAAGAGTATCTGGAAAATGAATGGACTTCTAAACACCGAGAATTGGGGCAGTTAGAATAGTTAAAAACTAGTTACCTTTCATCATGAGATAAAAGGAAAATATCATGGAGACAAATGCGTTGTGTTATATTTTTGGAAAATAAGAGTTGGAGAAGGTAGGGTGCTACCTAATATATTTCGAGAGGTGGTCAGGTGCAAGTGGAACTCTAAAACATACTCTCAGGTTTGGGCTAGACAGTAGTCTTGAAGCCCTTTCTGTTGCTACCCTAAACTGCAATATAATGCTCGGTGGAGGAGATCGGGGGTGACAAGGAGACGTAATTTCCCTTTTCTATGGTTGGGTGGACTAGACTAGTGTATAAAACTATTTAGATAAGTATCTGTCATCTATAAGAGTTTGAATAAAAATATAAGAATCTTCTTTATTTTTAGTATATTATTATTAATCGATTCCTCATTATGATTGTTGAATTAAAATACAAAAATAACCTTTTGTTTTAGGGTAAGGGTATAGGAGTTATACCCATAGTAGCTTATTTCAATAAATGAAATTACAACAGCATGAGAAAGTAGTTCTACATTCAGTTAAGAAAAGGTTGTGATTATATAAATGCCCTGACTATTCATAACCTTATATTGTGCAAATAAGAACTAACTGTGTGCAAAAATGAGAATTTCTGGGAGAAGAAAACTATTTGGAAATATACATAGAAACACAACTATGTTCATTTTCTTTGTTCATTTTCAATAAACTCTAGCTAGCTGATTTAATAAGACTGCAATTATTTATTTCAACGAAGAATGTAGTTGTTAATTTTCATTAAAGATGTGATTTTATGTCTATTAAGGGTTGTTGCTTCCTAATTCCCTTATTATATTTAGCATACATGAAGTTTTTGAGAACATAGATTTAGGTGTACATTGTAAAAGATACAACTAACTAAATTATGTTAGAATTGTTGAATGGAGAGAAAGAGGTTTTGGAAAAATTAGTGTTGCAGTGGAATGGTAGTAGATAGTTAGTCTAATCTAGGAATGGTCCCCGAATAGACATTCCATAGTAAGTATAAAACAAGAAAACTATACAAACTATGAAAACGAGACAAGAAATATAATATGCAGTAAGCATGGTATGGTCATATACAATAACTATATCTCTAGATTGTTTCATATTTTTTTTATGAAACTTAAAATATTTAAGAAGAAAACATTAAGAAATAATTCCTCTGCAGCTATAGGATCCATTAGACAAATTACTATATCATGGACAAGACCTATGTTTTCATTATGTAGCGTACACTAACAATTTAACCAGCAAATTGCCAAAATCTCAACAGAGATATCAATGCTGGAACAAAACCATAAATCTCAACTTCATAGTAGAGAGAATTTAAGACTGATAAAAAAAAGTAAAAGATAATTTAACCATTATATGAAATTTAAAAATAGTATTGTACATTAAAAGAGATTCATATTTGTTGGAGACTCCAGTTCATAAGAATAATTGTGGTAGTTATATCCCAATATGACTTAAGTATAAATTTGTGCCTCAAAATGAGGTCTAAAGTGATATTATATTAAAATAATGATAAACAAGCTATGCTAATAGGCTACAAGTCTTCACTTAACAAGTAACAAGAGTTTCAACAATGGTTGCGAGGAAAGCCCTCAAGAAACCCTAGCTGGTTTTTTTAGACTCTGACTGGAACCCCAGTTTAAGGGGTGAACTTCTCCACTAAGAAAATAAAACATGGTTAGAATACGAACGGATATATTGCCAAATACCTGGAGTTGAAGCCATAGAGAATACCCGGATGAAGGAACTTGTAGAAATTTGAACCCACGATCGCAAGGACTCCTGCATGCCAAGGTGCATGTGAATCAATGTTGTGAGCCTTGAGGAAATAGAAATGCACCAATTAAGAATTTACAAGGAAGAAAAAATAAAATTGATCACAATGATGTGGAATTTCTTGTAGTGGCTCACTAAGGTGGTAGGGTAGCCACTCAAGAGAAGAAGGAACCCTCATAGGATTTTAATATCCATATTTCTAAGAAAATAATTAAATCTAAGAGGGAATGGCATCGAGCTCCATGAGCAAAGAAAACCGTATCTCCATTCACCCTAACAAGAAAATCAAGGTATAAACAAAAAGAAAATGGTCGTAAATTTAAACACAACAACAAACCAAATAGTTTAATCTACGGAAAGACCAAGTTGCATACCTACTAGGAGTGAAGGATCCACTGGGCTTGTACTAAAGTGGCAGTGGCATAAGCATTGGTCATCCATTTTGTCGTGCAAAGAAGTGCCAAATTTGGAAGAATAGCAGAATGAAGGCCATCAAGAGGGTTCGAGAGTGGTATAACCCTAACTACCTCCCCATCAGTCTACACCGTTGGACTAACATTTGGATTAGCGCTACAGATTTGACCACACAGCGTTTCGAAAACACATGTCGTATGGATACTGAGAAACTTTGGATGGGGTGACCTTCATTCCGAGTGCAAACATTAAAAATGAATTATGAAATCAGTACCAAGCTAATAACTCATAACTAAGTGGGATAAGTTGTATTGAGAGCCATAATAAATATACCTTAGTGTAATATTGTCCCACTGTCAGATTATCCAGGAGGGTTAAATAATTGCTATGTCATGTTGTAATTATGGTAAGTGAGTTGTTTATAAGATGTGAGTTTTTAATCTACAGTTAAAATTTCTTATTTATTGAGATACATTATGATGGATGTTACATATACT
This sequence comes from Pinus albicaulis, assembly GCA_034641835.2. NCBI lineage: Eukaryota > Viridiplantae > Streptophyta > Pinopsida > Pinales > Pinaceae > Pinus > Pinus albicaulis. Next base: position 18,945 of record JAXQQM020057800.1, read on the forward strand.
GATGGAAGCTCAGCAGTTGTTGGATCCCTTCTCTTCACTCCTTATAGTGGTCGTTCCTCTAGTGGTCTCCTTATTTTATTTTTCTTATATAGTTGTTTTGTGTTCCTGCTCTTTTTATCCTTGTTTATTGTTTATTTATGTCGATATAACTTTTCTATTTATCCTTTTGTATATTTATGATTATGTTTTCTTATATTCTATTATTATTATTACTATTACTATTAATTTTATTTAGTTTTAGTTTTATTTTTATTTTATTTTATTTTAGTTTTAGTATTAGTATGTTCTATTTTATTTTTATATATTTTATTTATTTAGTTATTTTATTTTATTTTATTTTATTATCTATATATATCTATTTTTTTTGTTAAGATTTAATTCTTGTTTTATTTTCATTTTTATTTCTTGGGGTAGTTGCTTTTTAGTTTTTATTTGTGGTTTTATATTATTTTAATTTTAGTTTTTTGACTTGGTCCTTATTATCATGATGATGAACTACAATTGGTAGTTCTAAATCGTTGGATTTCAAAATTTCTGTTAATGATTTGAAGTTTAAATTAAAATGTTATGGATCACAGAAGCTTACACTCTCAAATAAATAAATTGAATTAAAAAAAATTGTTGTATTTTCACTTTGGTAGTAATATTTCAATTTTCATATTAATTAATATAACTTTATATTAATGTTATACAAATAAAGAAATTGAATGTAAAAAAAAAAAAATCTTATATTTTTACTTTGGCATTGTGACTTAGTTGTGTAATTATTCTATTATTCAATGTTTACTTTTAATAAAATACTTGAACATCACTATGAACTAATATTTCAATATCAATTTCATATATACATATACACAGAGAACTATATATATATATATATATATATATTTCAATGTTGACCATAAATAAAAGATTTCAATGCTTAATATAGAGTTGAAATGTATTTTAATGCTTAGCTTTCTAATTTCCAATATGAGGAGAATCTATTTACAAATGTCAACTATCTATAAACCAATTAAAAATAAAAAAATCTTATGGTCAAAATATTTTATTGTATTGTATTTCTCAAAATGAAACAAATGCAAAATTATTTATACACTCAACTTGAAGTTGAAGCAACATAGAGCCATCTTAGCTTCAATCTATATTAATTTAATAAATAATAATACTTTAATAATAAAAATATACAAAAAAATTATATAACTAATTATAAAATAAATACATAAAACATTTATGACTTCTAGGCAATATTTCTCCTATCCATACATTCATAGCATGGGTCTATGAAGGCATCTACTAGTAAAATTGTAAATATATGACTATAAATTTTATCTAATATTTCTATTTCATTCCTTATATTCCTAAAAATTTTAAAATTGTAAAAGAAGTTAATGTAACAATTTAAAATTGCAAATTGATATAAGACATTATTGTGACCTAGATCCATATATATATTCTAATTTAACTTTAGATCTATGAAGGGTTTAAATATCTCTACGATTTCTAAATCTAAATTTAAGATGAATATATGTTGGTATACATTGAAACACATGTTATAATCATAGTATTAATATGCATATATCGGTAAAAAATGATACAATTGGGTAGGAATACTCTTTGGAGTGTAGTATGAAGAATAAAGTGTAGTGGAACAAATTTGGTAAAGATGTTGTAGTGATAAGAAACATGAAAACAATTTCTTCAAGAAAAAAAATTAAATCCATTTCACATTAACGGTAAAAAATGATACAATTAGGTAGAAATACTCTTTGGAGTGTAGCATGAAGAAGAAATTGTAGTGGAACAAATTTGGTAAAGATGTTGTAGTGATATAATACATGAAAACAATGTCTTCAAGACAAAAATTATAAAATGCATTTCACATTAAAATAAATTTAAACAATAATAATTTACTCTAACCATCATATTTCAAAACATATAATTAATAAACATATAAAAAGTAAATTTAATTAATACAAATTTAAGCTATAATTTCACATTCATTTTTTCATATATATTAACATAACAATTCTATTCATACCCATTACATTTCATAAATTATATATATATATATATATATAATTAAAGTTTTAATAAAATTGAGAATAGCTTAAGGGAGGTTTGTGTTATGAAATATTATGTGAAGGAAATTAAAATCCTGATAGGTCAAACCAACTAAAATAATTTAAAATTAAAATATTTTTATTTATAAATGTGAAATTTACATAAATATAAATATTATTATTATAAATCAGCATAAATCCATTTTAACAAAGAATTAAACCTTTCAAGATATAAATAAATTTTCAATTGTTATTTTAAAAAAATTGATTTTAAAATATTTGATCATTGTAATACTTAATAAATTTGGAATTTATTAAAATAATATATATTGATTATAATATAACAATGCAATAATAAAACTAAATAATCAAATTAATATTCGAAAATATAAATTGGAAATAATAATATATGATAAGGGAAAAATGAAACATTATATTTTATATTAAATTGTTTATAAAATTTAATGCATGATCACATACGTAAGTAGGGCAGAACAATGTATGGAAGTCTCATGCAAAATTTAAAGCCCTCACTATTATTTGCTATCTGGTTATGTTTAGGGGTCATAAAACAATGGGGAAACGTCGTCAAACTTCCCAGACAATGAAAGGAAAACAACCAGCCAACATAGAGCTAGAGCCCAAGAAAAGAGGCAGGAAATCCAATCAGGAACTGTTAGAAAATTTAGCTACCAACTATGTCATTGGAAACCCCTCCAAAGTTCGCCAGAAATCAAGGGCTGTGAGAGAGAAATTCAGATAGATCCTGAAGACAATACCACTGAAGCTGAGATTATAGACTTTATTACTGATCCAGGGAACACTAGAGGTCGTCTCACCTTATTCCAACAGACAATTCACACCTACTGGACAGTAAAATGCCTTCTTGCAAAGGCCATACAGAGTTTCCCTCCTGAACAAGCTCAACTTGACTCAGCAAAATTAGAATCTCGTATAATGGAAAAGTTACAGGATATGCAATATTAGTTATACCATATCAAGATCACCCAGTACCAGGCAGCGGACCGCATGGGCAGGCTCGATGATAGGGTTGGCCTATGGAAAAGCAGCTGCAACAGCTCCAACAAGTAGACATGCCAGGGTCCACTGTCAAAGACCCTGCCCCTGTTTCTTCTTCTGATGCATAGATGTTCCTTTACTGATGTTTTATGAAATCTGCAATTTTGTATGAACTCGTTTTTTATTATCTGCATGTAGATAGGAATGCTCTAGATCAGCTAGCCCATGTGGGTTATAGACAAATGAAACTTTTCCAATTTTGGAATGCTTTTCACGCACTCAGACGGCCAACAGACCTGGTTTCCTTCGGGCAGGTTGAGGCCATAGACAAATTTTATCTTACTGTAACCTGCATGATAATGATAAATAGTCAATAGAGAGGCCCTAATATATTTACAAAAAAAAAATTGTTTATAAAAATTCTAATTTTATTTAAAAAAAAACGTTCTCATTTTATTTATTAAAAGTAAATTAAAAAAGAAATAATAACATAGAGTAGATAATGACAGTGGTTTTTGATATAAAACACTCGTCATATAAAAATAGTCCTAAAAATAATTAGAGTTCCTAAATTACATTTTATTATGTTTCAAAGTGTATTTAATATAGTAAATAAATTTTATGATTAAGGTTATATTTTGTATTTATTAAATCCATTTAACAAAATTAAACCTTTCAAGATATAAATAAATTTTTAATTGTTATTTTTAAAAAAATGATTTTAAAATATTTGATCATTCTAATACTTAATAAATTTGGAATTTATTAAAATAATATATATTGATATAATATAACAATACAATAATAAAATAAATAAATAAATTAATATTCGAAAATATAAATTGGAAATAATAATATATGATAAAGGAAAAAATGAAACATTATATTATATATTAAATTGTTTATAAAATTCTAATTTTAGGATTATATATATATATATATATATATATATATATATATAACAATTGAATAAATAAATTATATTCATTTTATTTTAAAAAAAAATGATTTCACTCATTTATTTATTAAAAGTAAATTAAAAAAAATAATAACATAGAGTAGATAATGACATAATTGTTTTGTTAAAAACCTTTGTGTCATATCTAAAAATAATTAGAGTTCCTAAATTACATTTTATTATGTTTCAAAGTGTATTTAATATAGTAAATAAATTTTATGATTAAGGTTATATTTTGTATTTATTAAATTATTATTTATTAAAAAAGTATATTAATATTTATATTTAATTAAATAAATTTAAAATTATTTAATAAAATAAATTTAATATTATTTAATAAAATAAAAATATTTTAGGTTTTTAAGTGACTTTTGAAAAGTTTTCTAGTTTATTTTTCAATCTAATTTTTTTAGAATATGATAGGATTCATTGAAATTACAAGTTTGATGAGTGAACTATACACAATTGAAGTGCATTATAGTGTTTTCAAGACATTGAATCCATATATATAATTAAAAAACCAGTTTAAAGATCACAAATCAAGATTTCACCACAAATAGTTCTAGTGAATTCCAGCTAGAAATTCACTCCAAACTCCAAAACGTCAGACTTAAAAATAACTCTGATAAATTTGTTAAATTTTTTATATTTTAAAAAAATGTTATGTAAAGTTTTGAAATTAATTAAAATTTTGATTACTTAATCTATTGAGATATCGATTAACAACTCCCATAATATTTATAAAAAAACATAAGTGAAAACTTGATTTGTTAATATTTTATCAGTCCCTTCAATGAGGCAGCAGCGACTATACCAGTTGAAATTCCTGGTTCATATGAGTCCTTTCACGTAACTCAAGACATAAACATATATCAAACGCCAACTCCACGTCATTTCCATTGCAGTGGTGATAGGTGCCTCTGCCAGTTTTATTATAGGAAAAACAACATGGATGAACATATTGCATCTCTAAGAACAATCGACTGACTTTTCCTCATAATGCATTCGCTTCTTATGCTGTTAACCCTACGGTAGTGTGTTCAATCAGATTTGGATAGAGAAGTGTTGCAGGCTTCCAATGCATCAATGGAAACCAAATAAAGTTCCGGCCCAGAGAAAGGTATATAACTCCACAAATGAAACGAATGGTCTTTCCACCTTTTTGAAATACGATATAATCTTGAAATATTTTGTAATTCGATATGTTGCAGGAATTTAATATACTCAATTCTCTTAGCATTTGATATATTCTCCAAGGATTACCTATGTCTTGGTCATATACATATATCGTAGAAAACGATGGATGGTGGAATATTTTATATCATTTCTTTTAAATATTCGCTAGGGAAACAAAACAATTTAGTTTATTCACGAAACAGAAATAATGTGTTGCAGTGTTCCTGATTTAGTTGTATTTGCTCTACCTTTCTTGTAGAACGATAGAGTGCTTGCCTGCATGTAGGAAAAAAAGGCAAAGGATGAGGGACCGCTAAAGAAAGGGAAAGGTAGGAATCCGGAAGGGATATTCTTAGGTTGTAAAAAAAGACAGAAATTATGTCTTCTCCTACCTTTTTCTATAGCATTGAGATACAAAATGCTGTAGCACCTGAGCTTGGCTGCTCCATCATGATGATTTCAAACTGTTTTTCTCACCTTGATTTATTGTAGTCAACCCAAGGCTTGCACAAAGTAGCACTAATTCGTTCTTGTGATTCAATGTTCTTCTAAGTGCTATAAAAATCCATTACAAAGATAAAAAAAAAAAGCTATTACAAAGATTAAAAAAAATAAGTCACCTACTTGTAGAGATAAAAAAGTTATTCAGCGAACAACACCATACAAAACACTAGAAGCTGGATTATTAAATATGTATTCGTTTTAGATATTGAGACTTTATAAAATAAACATGCACTATCAAAGTTTGAACCCTCACAAATTCCTCTATAATCGCATCCACATACGGGTTGATTCTATGATAAAATACGGTGTTTCAATTAATAAATAAAAAAACTCAATGGTTAGCTCTACGAAGAAGTCGAACCGGGAAATTACGGCACAGAACACTCTACATTCCTCAAGTACAACTTCAGCCATTCCATATAGCGAACATAGATGTAGGAAGTTAGAACCATACCTAAGAAATATAAATTAGTCCTATCCTAAGGTGTCGTGAACCAACTCTCACAGATTCAGGATTCTCCATTATATTTCCAACCTCCCCCTTAATGGAAAAGGAGTTCAAAAAATATGCCCAACACCTCCTATAAATTTCAAAACTAATTCTACCAAGAAGGCTTAGTAGAAAATGTTAGCATTATCACACGTTTTACAATATACAAGGTGGATTTCTTTTGATTGGGCCTTCTCCCTAGCAATTAGATTATGTATCATTATTTAGTTTTCTGTGAAACCTGCTAGATTATTAACTTAAACTTGATTGATCTCTTGTTTGTCGCATTTAGTAATTTTGCATCTTCACAGTTCTTCCCCAGCATTACGGAGAAGTGTCATATTGTAGCCTCATGTTGTTGCGTACATAGATTGACAATCTGCTTCCCTCAATAGGAAATTATGTTTTTTTCTTACTATGCCATGCATAATCTGCCTCGCATCCAATGCTCAATGCAGCCTATTATGGATCTTCGATCGTCTACATTTCCATTGATTGGTGTCTGTGAAAAACATTTATCAAATCTAACATCAAAATAATTAGTATAAATAATACCATAATCTAGAGTTCCTTGTAATTACCTTAGAATCCAGTACCTTTAATTGAAGGAGTGACTCAGTGGTTTGGACATCAATTGAATTATCACACTAATTGCATAAGCCAAATCTAGTCTAGTAGTGGTTAACTAGATTAGACTCCCAACCCGGTCATCGATAAAATTAATGGCATATGCCTCTTTAAGTATCCTCCTCTAAGTTGGACATGTTTGTATGTTTATTATGCTTGCAGACATTTTGATCCATCCTAAATCTTTCCAGTGAACTCGACATACTTACCCTTGGGGCCAGAAAAGTTTATTAAAATAAATCTCTCCGGAATCTCAAGACCCGGACAATATCTTACAGCTCACCAAGGTCTTTATTTCGAACATTTGTGACATTTCTTTGCTTGATTTCTTTGATTAGATCAATGACATCACACAGCAACAATTTAATCATCTACATACGAATAAATCAACACTATAAGTTCCTTTTCATCTTTCCTGAGTATACAGTTAAATTCGTTTTACTTCTTTTGCTTCATGTTCTGAAAAAAATGAATCATAACATACCATGACACAGGTGCTTGTTTGATCGATATAAAATCTTTATTTAATCTATGACCTAAAATTTTTCTTTCCCTTCTGAATAGCCCTAAGGTTGCTCTAAGTCAACCTCCTCTTTCAACTCTCCCCATTTAGAAATGCAGTTGACATCTAGTTGGTGAATCAATGTAGTGTTTTCTAGTAGCTAAAGAAATCATCATTCGATAGTGTTTAGTTTAGCTACGGAGTGAACGTTCCTCATAGTAAATATCATTTTATGATCCTCCTTTGCTACCAATATAGATTTTAATTTATCTATGGTTCCATGTACATTAGTCTTAGGTTTATACAACCATTTACAACATAGTTTCTGTTCCCCTCAAATGGAACCAGCAGACTCCCAGTGTTCTTTTTAAGAATATATTCATATTTCCGTTCAGCAAAGCGCTTCCATCCTTTAATTTATTTGCTTCTCTATAACTATAAGCTCCAACAATTCACCATACTACTATCTATAAAGATTTTCCCTATATCTAGTAGGAAATTGAATCTCCCTACTAATCCTCTCGAGAGTTGTTGTGCCTTCCAACTGTTTTGAATTTCCTTCGAAGAATTAAAACCCAGGGTGTTGTATCTGAACTTTCACCTATACAATTTTTACGATTCATGGATTTGGTAAATGTTCCTTCACTTCCACTTAGCCAGAATATCCATTCTAATGTCTTTTATCGGGTCGTCATAACCTGTTCATTGAATTTACTGACATATCTATTAATAAAGATATTGTGAGTAGAGGGATTAAACAATATATAAGCTTTAAGTTGTGAACAATACCCTACAAGGGTACATCGATGGCTTTTCAATCTACTTTTCCTTTTTCTTCCTTTAGATATGGGAAAATTTAAAATACTCTCAAATGTTTTGCTATAGGCTTGAATCCATATAATGCCTCCAAGGAGTTTTTTTAAATTGGGGGCTTCTTGTAGGACTCTTATTATTTTCTAAATAAACTGAAGACATTCAATGCTTGGCTGCATCCATTCAAATATCACCTTTCAAGACGCTCTCGGCACCTCCCACCAACATTCTATTAATTCTTTCGGCTACTCGGTTTTTCATTTGAGGGTTTGATGCTAATGAATTTGCAGCTATTCCATGGTCATTGCAATGACGCAATAGTTCATCCTTCTTGTATTCTCCCCTTGATCGGAATAATGAATTTTTACATGTGCTTCTGTTTTCTTTCTATCATATGTTTGAATTGCTTAAAGTATTCAAATGTGTGAATTTCTTACTCATAAATATACCCAAGAAAACTTTGTGTAGTCATCAAAAAATAGTAGAAAATACGGTACACCTCCTAATGACTTTGTTTGCATCAGTCTGGTTAAGATTGTACACTAATTCAAGTATATCTCTCTTTTTATTTTCTAGAAAAACTTGAACATGGAATTCTTCTCTATGCATATTTCCTAAAACACAGCATCATAATCATTATGCACTTGTTTTAATGTAGGAAGACCTCCTACCATTTCATTTTTATGAAATAACAACAAATCGTTGAAGTTGATGTGACCAAGTCTACGGTACCATAGCTCTTATATAATCAAACTCGATGTCGTCAAAGATTGATGCAGTGCGTCCTCGCATTCAATTTGTACATAACTCATTCGAATTCTGGCTCTTGATCTTCATGCCATCTCCAACAAATCTTTAATATAACAATTACATTTGAGTATCTTGGACTGCCCTCATGTAATCAGCGGTCCTAAAAAACCAGACTCTACGAGCTATAGGTACCACATTACATTTTTGTTTAGCAAATTCTTCATAAGGAAAAATAAACGAATGTTTCCATACCCTTTGATCGATAACCTCTATCATCACCAAGGTAGATTTGTCTTTCAGTTGTTTCTTTCTTTAAAATATTTGAACAATTGTATATTCCTGTCATATGTGCGGATGCTCCTAAATCCACATCGAGATGTTTTCTTTGGCGTTTTCATCAAAGTACTCCATGAACAATATAGTATTGAACATGATCATCATCAATGAAATGACACCCCTGTGCATGTCTTTTATGTCTCTAATGTGTTCTTCGCAGAATTGTACCTACACTCCTTAGCGATATGACCATTTTTTGTCTGATAAAACATTTCACTATAAATTTTTCGATTCGGATGCATACCTTGGGCTTGATTCCATATTTTTGTGGATTTTCTCCATTTTGTTGTGATGGATTTCCTTTTGCTTTTAAAAATTTCTTCTTTTCCATTAACACAATATCTACCTCTAGGTTTGAATTCATATTTTCTTCTTCTTGCATTATTAACCTATTAATTCTTTAAATTTAATATTTCTCTCTTACAACCTTATCAAAATTGATGAACATTTGGTAGTATGCTCTACCATTCATGGTAATCATGACCAAATGTTTGAATCTACAACTATCTCATTGATATCTACCAATTTGATCTTCCAGATCTATGATCCATAATATGAAAGAAGAAACTATTTCATTCTCCTCCATATTGATGGATAGAATCTTTCTCTTCAATAATATAAGACAATTTGTATTCTTTGATCTTATACAAATGGATTATCCGTTGAATTTCTCTTGCTGATTTTATTCTCTAATATGTGGTATGATGAAGTATTTCAGCGTCTTCAGCAATGTCTTGGCTGTCCTCTCTTATCAGTCTTGAGTTATTTGTGGGTGAATTGGATCCTGCAGCCGTCTCATCCCCATTTTAATTTTCAAACTACATCTTCTAGCACATTCTACATCTTAAATTTACAATTACGGTAATTGGAACCATGGAAACATTCCTCTCATTCAAAGTATGCTTTGATTATTTGATTATTCATCTTGTGATTCAAAAAAATAACCTCAGTATTGATAGGAGAAAAAAAATGATGGGGAGATTACGATATATCGTTACGAAGAAATATCGCAATACGAGATCTACCTTATCTTTGTTCAATGAGTAGGTGTTTGCCGTTGTGTGATGGGATATCGACTCCTTTACTTGTCCAAACCTAGCACCCATATCTTCTCCTCAACAAGCTTTCATAGGATCTCTTCATCGACTACCTTTCTGTTCTTCCATCATCGGTGTAATTGAAACACTAGCACGGATCTACATTTTAGATCTCCTCGATGGACTAAATAACCCCAATTTCCAAGACAATCACGCCAGAAATAAAACCCGACAAGGCTTTCGTTGTTGGCACCTCTGTTACTTGCTCAAATCACAACGCTATTAACGTAGGCTACAAGGTACCATGACAATTGACTCGAATGTTCCTCAATAACCAATGTTGATCAGATCAATTACATGACAAAAATTCACTTAGTCATCGAGGGCTTCTCCTCATACTGAATGTGCTGAGGATCCACCATCCTTTATTGATTCTGACCACAGACTCTAATACCATGATAAAATATGGTGTTCGAATTAATAAATAAAAACTCATTGTTCGAGTTCAGAAGAGAGAGTACGAAGACTGGAGAGTTTATGCAAAACATAAATTTCTCAATACAAATCAACCAGAAAAAACATGTAGCCACATAGATGTAGGCAAGTTAGAATATACCTCTTAGAAATAAAACTAATTCCTATCCTAGTGTAAGTGAACTAAATCTCACTAATTAAAGGATTCTCCATTATCTTTCAACTAGTTAGTATTATTATATGATATTTATACATAAACGTGCATTCAATATTAGGCGAGATTAAACAATACAAGTGATACAAATCCTAAGACAAATAGCTAGAGGGCTACCCCGGTAAATAAATGTGTATAGAGGATGAGTTATTATTAGTCTCAAGAAATAAAACAATTTATATTCTTAACAAAACAATGTCTACCCTTTGAATGTTGGTTAGATCCTGAAATTACAAGTTGAAGCAAATGCAAAGAGACAAATAACTACCCCATATAATTCCACAACTTCATGTGGTGTTATCCATGTATTTCATGGAATGTATCAGCCAGAAATAGAATGGTGAGGCAAGTGGCCCTCATGAGGAGGACCACATGGCCCAAAGGTCATAAACTCCTAATTTAAATACTTGGTTCAAAATTATGATACAAATCACCTTGGTTGAGTACTTTCATAATATAATGTTATAATGTACGCAAGGGTTACATGTGTTTAACGTTGGAGAAAAGAAATGGAAAATTAATGTTGCCTTTGAGACATTGAAAGCTTCGGAGCCACACGTGGTACATGGGAGAAAAAGAGATGGAAAAATAATGTTGCGGTGAGACATTAGCTCTCTTTATTCCTCCAATCCAAAAATCTCAAATTATATTGAAATGAAGACTACCATTAACGTTTAATGATTTATTCGCAAGAATGAATGGTGTTCCTCTCTAGAAGCCTCAAGCTGGATTATAGTAAATCAAGGTGTGACAACAATGGTTCTTCTACAATATAACGGAGCCTACAACAAAACATAGTTGGAAACTATCATAACTTTGTTTTATTTTCTATATTAATTTTATTCTTTAATATATATATATATATATATATATATATATATATATATATATATTTCTTGTTGGTAATTGGCTATGGTTGAAAAGTTAATAATACTTGAAATCAGGAGTAAAATGTGAAGTTGGAGTTTACACTTTTTGGGGAATCGGGGCATAAAGCTTTTTTCTCAACAATTCGTAGAAATTTGTTACAGGGGATTTGGCCGAACTCCAAATTAGGTCGGCAGAAATAGTGCATCACTTACATTGATAAAACGTCTTGTGACGTGGGAAAATAGATTTTTGGCCGAAGATGGAAAACCTTATAAAGTTTGGCTGAACTTTTAAATAGTTTGGCAGACTTGTTCTTATAAATATATCCGCAAACCTTGAGTTCGACGTATTACCATCTTGCGTCTATCACAGCCATCTCAAGCATATCTGTCCATCTCACGTTTGTCCATTTCGCGTGTGTTTGTGAGGTGTTACCTTTGTGAGATGAGGAATAATTTGCTATATTGTCTTGTGACAAGGTGAGGTTTTGCTCCCCATTGCACCACGACTACGAGGTGTGGTGTTACCACATTTTTATTTTTAATTTTTTTTGTTGATTTTTTTTGTTTTGATTTTGCATTTTAATTTTTTTTGTTTTGTAGGTAATTTGGTATGCATCCTCCATGATGTCTTGATGATCTATCGACTAGTCTTCTTGTTGCGGCTTCGTCCTCTTATGCGAATTTCCGGGTATTTTATCCTTCTCCTCTTGTCATTGAAATCAGATTTATAGTGCATATTAAATGCAATTCACGATATTAGGTTGCATCCTTGTCAACATGTTAATGCTCTCCGGACACCTAATATTCGTTCATCACTATAGATATGTTAATTCTCTCCAAATGTTGATACTAGGTTGTAACTATCACTATGGTAACCCTCTCCGATACATGTTACTATTAGGTTAACACCAGACCCTCTGACCTCTTATAATTTTCAAGGAAATTGAAAATGATGTTTTTAATGTTTTTATGATGTTGAAAAATGAAAAATGATGGTGCTTTAGACCTCAACCTTCCCTTTGATGAAACTTTGATTTTTATATTTTTTTATTCCCAACATTTTCTAGACAAAGGATTTGTTTCATCATCTTGTAAATGGATCCATCAAATTTCAAATTGATCCCATTTTGCAAGAATTTTCTAATACGGTTCGGGGATTAATCTTGTTGGTTTGAATACCTTCCTAAGATGGGTCTGGGATCTCCTTATTTTCTCTGATCTTATATTATCTACATAACTTATAATATACACAAAACCTAGTGACTAAAATAGATATTAGTAGAGAGATCTCATGCAACTGTGTAGTTTGAACTATCACGTGCATGTTTGAGGGGGAATGCGTGACATGTAGAATTGAATCTATGTCCAAAAATTTCACATTATAGTTCTTGACATATATAAGTTTTATGTTTCTGATCCAGGTGGATATTGGTCACACACCTATTCCGCAGGGCCCACTAGTATCTCCTTTAGTTTTTCAATTTGACACAACTTACTATTTTTACAGTTTTCCAGGTCGAACTTAAGACCGTTTTGAGACCCTACTTGACATTTTGGGAAAACCGGGAGCAACATGGATCTGTATTAGATGTTGCTGACTCAATTTTTCCTCGATAGATCTTTCTAAATTTATGATTCATGTCAGCGAAGTCATGCAGAAGTTGTATGTCCACAGGGAAGTTGAAACACTGAATTTACACAAGCAAGGACCCATAGTTTGGCGCTCATCTCCTAGGGTTAGGAGTTTTGGATGTTTATGGTTTTCAAATTGTTTCCTAAATAATAAATAGGCCCTTTGGCCTCATTGTAACTTAGTTCGAGAGCTGTAGCCACTACATCTCTTCTCAGATAGCTACTAGCACCCTAGCTAGTTTATTTCCATTCTGTCTGTAAGCAAATTCAGATTCTTTGATATTAATGAAATGATGATATTTCCTTGCATCTTTGTATTTATGGTTATATGTTTATTCTAGTACTGCATAATCTGGATTAATGGTATGGAGCTCTCGGCCTTTTCTTGATCATTCTTTGCGTATCCCTAATGAGGTGGGTATAAGGAAGTTAGGGCTACGTCTGGTGGAACCTTTGCAAGATCGACCTCGAAAACCTAGATGAACACCCATGGGGGGACGAGAAAATAAATATGAGGGAGCGGGATATCTATCAAAATATTTCTTGAGGAGACCCTTGAAAAAAAGGAACGCGACGGTGATGGATACTTGCGGATCAGCCAGCTGACTTCCCACCGTGAGCGCATTTCCATCATGACCCACTTTCAGTCTTGACTCCTTTTTTAAAGGTACAAATAAATTTTTGACCTACTCTTTGAGGTCAAATAGATTTGAATTTCGTAGATATATAGTTGAATCTACTAGAAGGATATTTCTCGATTCATGACTTTTAAAATGAGAAGATTAATTTTCCTTGCTTTCAATTTGCCCCATGTTGGGAGGCTAGTGGGAAACCTCTTTGTGAACAAAAGGCCCCAAATGAGAACCCTCCTCTGATTATAAAATGGCCTCCAAACAGATACGTGGGGATGCGCGGAGATAGTACTATCACAGTGAAATTTATGGGGACAAGTATACGATGGACCACGCTACGACAATAAAGGAATCAAGATGTGCATGAAATTTGAAGAATTTGTTGTCTACCTTACAAATTTGGGTATCAAATATTTAGAGAAACATCTGGTGCTAAAGTATCACGTGGTTGCATAGATAAATTCGAAATGGAGTTCCTCGACATCTCCTCGCTGTACGGCATCTCTTGGGTATCTTGCTAGATTGAGCAGAAATTCAAATAGAAGAAGCGAGAACTTTGGATGTGAATCAAAAGCAAAGGGAAAGGTGCTCTCAAACCAAAGAAAAAGGGATAGAGCCAAGGCATGGTGGCTCAAGACAATCGGTCGAAGCCACGAAAGTAAACACCACAAACCAAAGAAGGACGCGGGAAAGTGGTGTGAGTTCCTGAGCTCCATCACAACACAAGTGAGTGTCGGGCCAAGTAGTCACTAGTGGGCGAGGGAGAAACCGAGTCGGATGCGCCTCTGACTCCGAAGTCGGAGAACCTAACAGAATGAAAAATGAAATAGATTATTGATGTGGAGCCCAATGCCATTTTTGCCATTAGAAGATCCGAAGGAGGAACCAAAAGATCAGGAGGAGGAAGCCGTATCTTCCACTTCTAGACGTGGGTAAAGGGCTCTGGTCTGATTCATTATCGACGATTAGGGCCAAAAGAACCTCATTTCACCAGACGTCGTGAAGCGGTTGGCCTTGTCGACCACAACTCATACACATCCATACACAATCGGGTGGCTGCAAAGGATGAGATCTTTGCTTCATCCAGGAGTGTCGGCTTCCTATGGCACAGGCCTCCTGGATGAAGTATTATGTGACGTTGCTCCTATTGATGTTTCTTATGTATTATTAGGACAACCATACTTGTGGAAGTGTCACGTATGTGGAATTCGGCCTCGTCTTTGTTATTGGCACTTTGGGAAATAAGTTGTATAGGATACCATAGGTACCACCTCTAACGGCTATCTCTTTAGTTCTTGCAAAACAATGTAGTAGAAACGTTTCCCAAACCGGGAAATTTGTTTTCTGATGATGCACCCCAGGGAAGAAAAGAATGTGGCCATGACCTCTAGATAGGGCTCCCTCGCACGACAACAACAAATCACATGAGTTGTGGAGAGTACGAGGACATCTTCCTCACTTACAACGGGGTTCCCTCTGTTCTTGTCACGTCAAACTGCAGGATTGTTCGACCCCGAATTTGTCTTGCTACCCAATGGACCGATCTATCGAAACATTCCTAGAGAACAATGAAATCAAGAGGTAGATTTAGGAACTCACTACTTGAAAGAATCACATCCAACCAGTTCATCGCCACAGCAGGAGCCCAATTGTGTTGGTACAAAGAAGGATGGGATGTGGAGACTCTGTGACTATCGGGCCTTGAACAAGATCAGCATGGGAATAGGTACCCCGATCCCATGAATTGATGACCTTCTGGACCAACTCAAAGGGAAAAATATTTTAAGATCGACTTGGAAATTCAGGTATCACGGGGACCAATTAATTTTCCGTGTACTGGAGAATTGCAGCCTGGCAAGGAAGGACTTGCAGATGGTCATGCCTTTCGGGTTGATGAATGCTCCGCAACCTTCATGAGGTTGATGGAGCTGACATCTTACAGCCATTCACCAACTCAGCTTGTCAGTGGTACTTGGATGACATTATTCGATCAGCCCGGTTGCGGAAAGAGCACCTCCACCGCATCTGACAGCTCCTCCGAATACTGCGGCAACACAAGTTGTGTGCCAATTTGGATAAGTGCACTTTTGGCATGACCTAGGTTCAATATACGGGATACATTATTGATGAAAGGGGTGCATGTGGATCCAACAAATATCTAAGTCATTAGGGAATTGGCTAGCCCTGACCACTTATACTTGGGCTTCGCGGCTTTGTTTGGGTCTTGCTAATTTCTACCGTGGGATTCATATTTGGGGTTCTCATATCACTGGAGGCCTTGACTCCAAGTCACCAAGGGAGGGCAGAAAATTATTTTGGTCGGAATCTCAATAGAGAGGGTTGCCTAGATTATTACTCACGTTACGTCCCCAATGCTCACATTATGAGACTTACAGCGCCGACTTTGAGATCAGAGCCAGTGCTGCAAGCTTATGCCCTGATATTGAGACGTTCTTACTCAACGGGGACATCCAATGGCATATCACGGTAAGTATGACACGGAGTTCGCAAGTACCCCACTTATGACAAAGAAATGTATTCCATTATGCTGAAACTTGTTGACAATGGAAAAACATTGACCCCGCACAGGAAGGAAAAATCACATCCACACGGACCACCAGCCCCTGCCCAGTTCATACGGACACAAGGAAGCGGCATAATAGTCGCCATCAGAGAGTGGTCCACATATCACCCATGATTTCATTTGAACATCCAAGTACAGAAGGGTAGCACAATAATGTTGCGAGGCTTGTCTGTTAGGCCACCGATCGTGGCGCTCAACCTTTGTTCTCAACTCTTGTGGGCCAAATACTTTTGATTGGCTGCTTCTCTGAGAGCGACCCGAATTGACCACATAAGGCACTCTTAGGGGGTATACAAGTTCCAAATTTTACCTCCAAGATGCACTTTTATCTCACTTAGGACAACGCTATGTTCCTTCAAGTGAGTGCGCCAAGATGATATGGGAAGCACACTATAGTCGAGTGTTTAGGCATTGCAGGGTCAAGAAAATAGTAGCAATGCCTATAGAATTATTTCCTTAATTAGACAGCTCTAAAAGGATGTCGGGAAGCGAGATCATATCACACTTACTTGCTTATGCCATTACAGCGACCATCAAGAAGCAAGGCCTGCCTGCTGCATTTCACCCTATTCGACCTTGGGAATCCATCTCCATGGATTACATGTCGAACCTACCTTCTACTAAGCATGGAAATGGCTTGTGTTTTCTTGGTCGTCGACAGTTGTGAGTGACATTATGGCTGACACCTCAAGAAGAATATCACGGCAAAAGCCCTTTGCTAAGCTCCTTCTGAGCAGGTGTGGGTGCACTTTGGGATCCCATAGTCTATCATATCAGATTGGGATAGCGGGTTCCTCGGCACATTTTGGTCAATATCTGGTCAATGTTGGACACGAAGCTCACCAAGTCCGGCTTCCCATCCCCAAATAGATGGCGGTATGTGAAGGTCATCAACAAAATTATTATACACATTTTTGCGCATGTACAATTCCAAGAATCCACGCACATGGGACAAGAGCCTTCCCTATATGTAACCTACAGTTATAACCGATCTCTCCACCGAAGCAACGGCCACGGCCCTTTGAAGTTTAGCAGGATTCCGACCACTATGTCCCATTGATGCCATACCATTTGCGGCCTACTCGGACGATTCGGCTCATGCAGTAGAGGAAGTTGACAAAGAAAATAGCTTCATTGAGCACATTCAACACATCCCATCGCAAGGTTCATGACATATTGGATAGAGCTAATGCTAAGTACAAGCAATGCCATGATGTTGACATACGGTGCCACCTTCCGGGTGGGCGACAAAGTGTGGCTACATTTGTAGGAGCGCTGTGGACCTACCCCGGCCAGTCCACTCAAAATCCAGTGATGCACACCATCACCAGGTTGTAGGGAACAATGCCCCCAGGCTTAGTATTTTGGTTCTTGAATTCTCGCACCAAGTATTCAATTTGGGCCTTCATCCTTACTTCCCACCTCTACTAGACACCTCTGACATTGCGAGACAACTCACACCCGGTAGAGTTAAACCCGGACGTACATAGAACAAGCCACCACAGTTTATCATGGACACATAAATCAAGAACACTCAACAACGAAGATCAACTATATGGATTTATCAGCTGGCCAACTCCTGCACCCGAGAGAAGTGGTTCACCCCGGGAGCAAGTTGTGAAGTTTCCTCATCTCATGGAGGAACTTAAGGCAATGGGGACCATTGCTTCCTAAGTGGGAGGTGATGAGTGGATATTGGTGAATGCTGCTATTCCCTTGGGGCCCCACCATTGTCTCTTTCAATTTTACGGTTTGACACAACACTGTTGCAACGTTTTCGGGTTACGGAACTTAAGATGACCCATTTGACGCCTAAATGGCGTTTTGGGAAAAACAAGAGAAACATGGGTCCATGGACCAATACATGGGTCTATGGACCAATTTCTCACTCAAATTTATTATTCCTGGAATAGATCACACAATCGGTATGATTCATGTCAAATGGAGATCGTATGCCAAAGTTACCTCCCCAGAATTTGAAACACCAATTTACTCAAGCAGGCCCATAGTTTTGGCGCATCATCTCCTAGGGTTATGGTTTTGGATGTTTAGGGTTTTCAATTGTTTTCTAAATAATAAATAGGCCTCGAGCCTCATTGTAACTCGGTTAGAGGCTCGTAGGCCTTACATCTCTTCTCTGAGAGATAACTTCTGATTCCTAGCTAGTTTATTTCCATTTTGTCTATAAGAAAATTTTAGTTCTTTGATATTAATGAAATGAAGTGATTTTTCCTAACATCTTTAATATTTATAGTTATATGTTTATTCTGTTGTGTTCTTTGTGTAATCAGTTAGTTTCATTCTTTGTTGTTGTGTGATGTGTCACTTTGGCTTGGAGGTTCACGCCTTGCACCTTTGGAGGTTGCGAGGGTTTGTATAGCATGGATGTTGTGACCCTTGATTTGTCTAAGATGTCTATTGTGGGCCCTAAGAATTGGTTACGCATTTTAGTTTGTTTTGCATTATAATTTTGTTCATACATTAGAATTAGGTGAGCTACATCATTTCCCTCAAAATGGCTAACTAGTGTTGTCATTTCTTCAGAAAAACATACTTTTGCAAGAAGAAAAATATCTGCCTATCAAATACAAATTGAGAAATGACTATTTAGATATCTATTTTCTTTATTCCACTAAAGTTTTCCATGGCAGTTGCACCTCCATATGGTTTCTTTTCATTACCTGTTGAATACTTTCCCTTTATGAAATGCCACACTGTTCTCTCCTCCGGATATAGTCATTCACATAGCATCAGTATATTTTTTATTAAGTTAACCTATTTCAATTACAAAATACTAACAACACAATTCATTGGACTTTTATTGTTATTATTATTTTTAATTTAGATTTTTTAATTTATAATTACCTTCAATGTAGGTCAATATAGGGTCTATACCAATTGATAATCAGATCTTCGTTCTTTCAACCTTCAAGAACTGGCTGAGATTTATCTCAAAATATCCTTCTAGAAAAAGGATAATATTTCTTATGCATGCACAATGCAAAAATCCAGTGTTGAGAACTTTTTCTTTATATGTATTTGAGGTATGTTACCTTGTTACCTATCATATCGGATAGTTTGGATTCTTGAACTTCCTTCATTATATCTATGGTGTAACATACCCCGATAACTCATGAGAAAAAATACTTAGAGTTAAAATTTTTCAACATTTACGAATGCGTAGCTTTATAAATTACTTCTTATATTTATTCATTAACCATTTGAATATATCATCATCACATGAAATATTTGTAAAAAATAATAGTGAGTTACACGGCCCTTAATTTTTCCTTGTGGTAGCATATTAACTTAATTTTCACCTTTATAACTATTCTTATCGATCCCATGATCATTTTAACTCAATTAGTAAATCACCTAATTGATAATATAACATCACATCATGGAAATAAATTAACATCATTAAAATGACACAATGAACAATCACATCATTAGACACCGATATACCTGAGAGCATTAGAAGGTATGAAACAAACAAACGTTTAATTTTATTATTAAACGCTCGTGAGAGTTGTCACCCCTCACTCAATGGATTTATAAGAGTCCATCCCTTGACCATTGTGTCATAAAATTTATATATAAAAATAATCTTAAACGAAATATAACTAGCTATAAGTTATTACAATCATCATGATACCATTTACTGATCATCCAATCTATGTCTTTGTATTACGAGGAAGACTGTTTCCTTGAGGATCATTGTGCAATTAGAACCCTAATTTTGCATGGACCTGCTTTCTTTATCTTCCACAATGTTAAACTTGAAATTTCCTTTTCTCAAGTCATCCTTCTTTCACCTTACATTTACGTAGTCGGCACACTTGATATCATGATTAGATAAAATATTCATCAAACCAATAATCAATCTCTATTTGTGACACTTCAACAAATGTTGCTATTAATTTTATAAACCTTAATACATTGACATTAGTTTCCTTATTTAACATCATTTCACATGCATTAGTAACAAATAAATCAATATCAAGCATCCTCTCTTTCCTGGCTTACTAATAAATCTTGCATGCACTTTCCTATTATTTCCAAAAAGAAAGCTAACATACTATATAATATCACTGACCATGCAAATGCATAACAATATTTTCAAGATAACTATCCCAACAAAGAAATTTCTCTTTTCCTCGTATGTTTCTTTTCAATATGGATTAATGCAATAGATGTTATACTTACATACATGTGAATACATGTTCTTTTTCAAAAACATATTTTCACCCAGATCTATTCATAATGGTTACTATGTATAACAATGCAGCAACTCTATTTCCAAACAAAGTTAACATACAAGTTATGGTTGTGCATGCAATAACATATCTTGTTCTTCACCTTTTATAAAACATATATTTCTTTCAAAAGAGCCAATAAATATTTCATGGAAAAATAAACACATTTCTCCAAGGTGTATACCACTTATCCTTTCATGCATGCAAAGTGACATTCCCTCTCATCAAAGATATAACCAATAACTATGCATAATATTCTCCCAAGATAAAGCTAATATCATAGCTAATCCCTTTAGGTTGGACAAATATATTATTTTTCCCAAAAGAGAGCTAACACAATAAATATTATGTGATTGCATCTTCCTTTTCTCTAGAAATCTAATACTCAAAAATATATTTTTCCCATGCATGTGCAAGCATATATGTTTCTCTAAATAATCTTACATAATAAAACATTACTGTAATTATCTTTTCTCTCTAAAATCTAATCAATAATGCATACAAGGATATATTTTTATCTTCTATTCATTTTGAAGAGTTTTAACACAATAATTATTTGCTTGCATACAATTATGCAATGTTGAAATGGGAAAATATAGGCTCGGTAGGGAATATCTTAGAATATTCCACTATGGAATCCGACAATATGAGATTACACCCAATAGATCTAAGCAGAGATAGGCAGCGGGCATTTTGCTAGATGCATCACTGACTAGAGGAAGGGTGAAATCTAGAGGCTTCTGTGGCCCGTTCAGACTCTTGTCTACTTGAAGAATGGTGAAACACGAAGGATGTGGGAATGACACACTCATCTTAGATTTTTTTCTCTTGGGAACCTTATATCTATAGATCTAAACAATGGATCAAAAGAGAAGTAAAAACCAACCAAGGAAGAAACGCTAAATTCCACTCTCGGGAAAATGCCTTGATAGGATCAAGGAGGACATTGGCATAAACGAAGCCGGTGTGAAAATAATGTAGAATGAGGATGGGATTCCCTTATTTTAGGTTATTCAGACCTCCATAAAGAAAAATTTCAGCAAAAATAAATGAGTTTTAGAGGTTTTAACGGATCTACAATCGACACTGTGAAAAATCAGCTAAAGGAGAGAGTTATTAAATAGAAGCCGTCCTTTAAGAAATTGCGTAGTTTCGCTGGAAGACACTAGAAATGTCATTGTTTCATTTTATAGTATGGCATCAAGAAATAAAATCTATAATCAAGTTCCTTTGTAGAAGCATTGGATTTACTTGACAGTAGAATCCTTCAAAAATAATAAACGAAATAATTAGAAGAAAAGCTGCGAAGGGCTGCCTGTAGTTTATATGATGAGCTTCGGTATTCTTGGGTTAATATTCAAATCTACAACTGATATGTAGCTGAAACATCAGATCCATACCGGATACGGAACTACTCGGCCTTCTAAACAAGATCCCTACTGGGGTTTTATCAAAATAATGCATAAATAAGTGTAGATCTAGCTTTTAGCCACACTAAAATTTTTAGCTGCAAATAAATTCAATCATTATATAATCATGGTCCATATGCAAACAAAGATATCTTCCCAAAGAATATGGTTACTCATCTCTTGATGTATGCTTGAAATGCTCTCTTCCTCTTCCTTGGCTCCATTCTCCATGTATTCTCCCATTTTCCTCTTCTATTTCTCTCATGGGATTATAATAAAAATAGAATTAATTAAAATGAATTAGTTACTATAAATCATAAAAGTATTCCAACTTTTTTTCCTAAATCATAAAGAATTTATGAAACTTCTAATTCATAAAAGCATTCGAGCACCTGAATCCTAAAGTATTCGGCTTTTTCACAAATCGCAAAATAATTCCATATTTTCTAAATCATAAAACATTCGACTCCCTACAATCACAAAAGCAATCCATAAAGCCTCCGCCATTTGATTTTCCTAAATCGGAAAAAGCATTCCATAAATCCCTCATGCTTTTGTTTCTTTAAAGATGAATTTTCTTTTCTTGAAAGTATACTTATCCCTTTTTTTCCAATCTATTACTCATTACTTCTAAAACTCATAAAATATAACAACTTGGAAATATAATTTATTTCAATGGAAGAATATAAATTATTATTGTAATAATTAAGAAATAATTCTTCCAATATTCTTTATAATCAACAATTACAAGAATATTCTTCCCAATTAATATCAATATAATAATTAATAATGTTATTCTTCAATAGCCCTCATTTTATGAGTTTTTTATGGTGGCTTATGAGGGATATTACAAGCTCCCCCCTTAAAGAGAACATGGAGTCCTCGATGTTCTTCTCTTGTTGGAACATTAACCTTTAATTTTCATTTCCAATTATTTAGGAAATGTAAAATAATACCTAAATCCTAATACTTTCATAAAAACTCGGGGAGCACTTAGCCCTTTAATCATCAAATGATAAAAACTATATCAAGTGCATTGCATTTTATTTGATTACACTAGTCTTTCTCTCCCACTAGTGTTTTTGCAAATTATTGTCTTTCTCTCCCACAATAATTTCAATCAATTCAAACTCATGGTATTTATCTCCAACCATTTCCTTTGCAAATTCTTGTCTTTCTCTCCCACAGTAATTTCATTCAAACTCAAACTCATGTCATTAATCTCCAGCCATGTTCCTCTCATATGCAGGAATTTAAGTTGATAAATTATTATTTTATCTAGCATGAGTTATTTATTCGCCTATATATTTCAATTAATTAATTTCACATTCATACTTTTATCAAGTCTTCATTTCTCTTTGGTAATTACGAACCTCTTGGTATTATAAATATTCCCATGAAAATTGTTGACCTAATCTATGGGTAGGTGTGCACATTTATTTTTGTATATTATTTGTTATTAGGAAATAAGAGAGGCAGGTGTTAGATGAATCCAATAGCCTCACCCTCCCATCTATATAAGCATGTATTCTTGACTAATATACATTGCGGGTGAGAGTTACATCACAGTTTGTCATAATTATCGAGCCAGCCCCACATTTGGCATTTTAAACACTGTGGTGTAACTCCTACCCTTTGCTCGATCAATTTTAAACAATTGTTTCTAACGCTCCTAATTACTAAACTGTTAATGCATTTTTTTCCCTAAATAGCAACGCTTATTTACGAAAGATACTGTAAATACACCAAGTTGCAGACTCTGCCAGGAATCAGCGAGAATCACATGGCCCAAATATTACAGATTCAAATTCAAATTTTTTTTTGTAACAACAACACAGACCTCACCTCATTCTCCCTCACAGCCTCTCCTCACTCATTCTCCCCTCGCTCCATTTATCCTGGCTCCTCCCCCTCCTTTTCTTCTTTCTTCCTACCTCGCAGCAGACAGCCAGCCCTCACTCTGCACCAACCAACACACATCCCAACTCCTCATACACGGCCCTCTCTGACCTAACAGACTCCCATTACACCTTCCCCTTCGCCTTCTTCCCTTACTTGGCCGCTCTCAACGAGCACTACCCACGACGCTTTCATTATACACAAGCGCCTCACTCAGCGCCTCCTTTGCTCCCCCTCGGCTTCACGTCCGCTCTTCACCTCCCATTCTACGGCCTCCTATAACATATCACGCCTCATTTTTAACATACCACTTGACTTTACAATACCACGCCTCATTTTAAATACCTTCATTTGTCCATATATTTTAAATCGTTTGATATACATACAATCCTCATTTTTAACGGCAATGTTTAAATGTTGTTTGACACCGTGGTTTGATATATTTTCATATTTGTCATGGTATTGATTTTTAAAAATCTTGTAGTATCCTTAATTAATCACCCTCCCATACATTGTCAAGCATATGGTAGTGGTGTCATATGTTTTATGTATCATATCTTTGTGTATTTATCTATTCCATTATATATTGGTATGTTGACATTTCCATATGGCTTGTATTATATAACATTATTTGTTATAACGCGTATTTGAAATTACGGTGCGTCCCCATGCTTATTTGTATTTGTTATATATTTCTGTGTGATAATGCTTCCCTTATATACATCGCCCCCCCCCACCATTCAAAATAATGCCGCCCCCTCCTGTACACTGACTCCAGCCATGTTCTCTACGCTCCGGCATAAACGCCCTTCTCCATCTGTATCTGTACCTTCAAAACCGCCATTCAAATAATATACAACCCCTTCCATTTCAATACAATCAGCCCTTTTTAAAATTTTTAAATATTCCCCTCTTCCCATACTTCCCTCCTCCTATTTTAAATTCGTTTTCCCTCCATTAATAAATATATTTATTTCTATAATTTAATATTCCTTCCACTCATAATTCCACCACTTCCATTCATAATCCTTTTTTCCACATACAATTTTTTCCCAACACAAAAAAAAAATACATGAATTTTTATCTGCAGAGAATCGGTCCCATAGCATGAAGTTTTTTAAAATTGATCTCAGCCAATAAAGTTTACGGCAGATATAGTTTCGAGGAAGAGTTTTTAAACTTCGATATTTTCCGGCCAAGATTTTTGCCTGTCTTTAAAAAAATATTTCAAAAGTTTGAAGTTTTTATAAGCAAATTTGTTTCCTCTTAGGAAGAAGATTTTCAGCTGTGATCTAATGCATTCTCTCTATTGTTGGGATAGTTCTCTCAGCCAAAAGAATATAAGATGAATCTCGGAAGATTAAACACACACTCATTTTTAATGAGGCATGGAGAGGAATCCACAATGAAGGACAAGCGAGAAATCCACAAAACCCGCCGGACAAAGGCTTGCCATGCGGGGAAAACAAGAGGGCTTACAAGGCCCACACACCATGCCTTGATGGGTAAACCACATTAAGTGAAGAGGTGGTAGCCATATTTTATAATTTCCTCAGTACCTATGAAGCCTTGAAGAAACTAAAGAACTCTATGACTCACCTCCAGGGAATTAGAAAATGTTCAATTGATGGTTAAAAATTTTATTCAGTCTTGAAATGAAGAATGATGATCCCTTGCTTTAGCTTGACTCAAGATCTATAATGCATGACATTCAAAACTTCTTGGTGTAAAAATGGACATACCTCTCATAGCATATGTTAAGGCATTATATCCGACTTACTCACATTATCTTGAGTCTTTGCAAGCAGAGTGAAACCTTGAACAAATCACCTTTGATAAACTTGGCCAGTTTGCGAAGAGAAAGCTTTTGGGAAAGTAAACGGTCCCTTCATCTTCCAAAAACATATTTAACATGAAAAGGAATCATGCTCAGTTGATGAAGGAAGAGGTGGCGAGAAGAGAAGAGGAAGAAGGAACTTCCCCTTACTGAAAGAGACGGTATGGCTGACAAATCCCATCTTCATTACTGTATTTGCAATGAGATGGACATGATCACCCAAATACGAGGAACACCATGGAACAAAATTGAGCGACACAGAAATCAAGACAAAGGTAAAACCAATGACAAAGACAAGAGTAAAACACTGAATCATCACCTATGTTCCTTATTGTAACAATGGAGTAACTGAAAATATACGTGTTTCATTTACTTCATGAAGATAGATTAGTTTGCTAGATTCGAACAACATGTCACATGACTATTTAGAAAGATTTTTTGAAGATTTCAGGCAAAGTTAGATAGGAGCGGTATTTCCCTTGAATAAATCCAAACTCAAGCCATCGGGGCTTGGCAGTGACTTGGCACTGGTGGCCCGATCATATCCTACGCAGGGAGTTCTATACCTCCCGGAGTTGAAGAGAAACTTTGCGCATGCGATCGAAATCCGGCGACAAGGACACTCGATTCACTTGTTTGATGGCAAGGCGGAGGTCGGATCGGCATCCCAGATCCTCCTTGTCATGGAGGGAATATAGAAGAAAGGGAGACTTTGAAGGCAAGAAAGGTTCATCTTGCTCATACTCAAAACTTTGCATTCAGTTCATATCATGATGAAGGTACATTTCCATCCAAGTCATACATGGCATGCTAGATTTGGACACTTAAATTATGTGACCTTCGTTTGTTGAAGAAAAATGGTGTTGATGGTGCCTACAATTCCTAGAAATACAAGGAATGGTCATACTATTCTAGGAAAGCATAGCAAGCAGCCATTTATGGTTACCAAGAGCACACAGGAAACTTGAACTTGTTCATTGATTTATGTGGCCCTATGCCTATTTAGCTACTGCCAAATGGGAAACAAATACATGATGACATTTATTGATGACTACACCTGGAGATGTATTTGGATTTACTTCTTGAAGAATACATTGATGCTTTCATTTCAAAATTTTCATGTATGGATTGAAAATGATGCAAGCCTATATTGGCTCTCGATGCGGTGATAATGGAAAAGAATACACACTTCAAAGCAATTTGAAAATTGTATCTTAAGTCAACATGGAATCAAACATCAAACCATGAGTGCCATATAATCCATAGCAGATCATGGTCATTTTGAAAGAATGAAACTGAACCATCACCGTATGAAAATTAGCTCCATGTTATTTTTCAAGAATGTAAAATTGATGTTTTGAAGTGATCTGCCAGTTCTATGTCTTGTTTATAAAGAATAGGTGTCCTTCAAGTTCAACTAGAAACAAAACTCCTTTTGAAATGTGGCATGGCCACATTCCTTCGATGTCAAAAACATTTCGGGGTCTTTAGGTCCTGACATGCCTTGATACCCAATTCGAAGGAACAAACTTGGTGCTAGAAAGCAGAAAATGTATCTTCTTAGAGGAATTGCTCAAATACCTCCAAAGGATATCGTCTCTATGATGAAGCAAATAAGAAGTTTGTGATAGCAAGAGATGTCATATTTCTTGAATCATCCAAGAGTGACAAGGTTGTTGAGCGGCAACGATGCTTGGATAGATTCACACATGCAAAAGTCTTTCAAGGAATTTGATAATGTGATTCCACACCTTGAAGGATTCGATATTGAATCAAGCGTGAATCATTTCACGAACCACCTCTCCCCACATGGAAGAAACCACCACGGATGACACATTGGATGATGTGATTGAAATTGGGAGATTGAATCTTGAGATCAATCCCATTCGGTCAAGTGACAGTGAGCCTTAGAAAGGTCCCCCCCAAATGGGCGACAAAGACGGAGGATGTTCATCTGATGAGGTTGGAAAAGCAGGGAACAATAGTTCCACTCCAAGAAATCGAAGGTGATGTAGATAATTGATTTACAGGTGATATGGATATTGCTTATAAACTGTGAATTGAGTTTGTCTCTGAATGTGATCTTCCTTCAAAGAAGCTGCTTCTCATGATGAATGGAAAGAAGCTGATGCGGAGAGAGTAGATGCCCTTGATAAAGAATGGCGCTTTGGGAGAAACAGTTCGATCAGCGTACAAGGACAAAATATTGAACAAGATGGATCTACGGGACTAAATTTTAAGCGAATGACTCCTTGACAAACCTGGGCGGGCTTGTGGCAAAAGTTTATACGAAGGAAGGAATTGATTATGAAAGCGTTGCCCAAACAAAATGGACACCATCGGACTCTCTTGCCGCCGGCTGGGGAGTGGATGGAAAGTCCATCCAGATCAGATGTAAAGCTCTGCGTTCTTGGAATGGAGATATGAAGGATGAAGGTTATATGTAGCTGGAAGTTGTGATAGAGGTGAAGACCTGAAGTTTGCAAACTTGTGAAATCCTTGTATGGCCTCAAACGACACCACGAACTTTGAGTATGAGAAGTTGACCCGAGCATCTTAGAAACTTGATTTCAAAAACACTTTTGATCTTGATGATGAAACTTTGTTTGTTAAGAAGATTGGAAAAACAGTTAATATCTTGTGGTATATGTGATCTTTTTGATAACGGGAAACAATAGAGCTATATTGCATCCATGAAGAAAAGAGTTGAAGAAAGGTTTTGGAAATAGTGATTTGGGTCATGTTCATTCTTATTTGGGTATTGAGAAATCGTTCAACATCCTAAATTCATCTTCCTTTTCTGGAAAGAGGCATTGAAGTCTCTTGAACAAGTTGGCATGGATGATTGTAAACCCTTAGGCACTCCAATGGAACCAAACTGAAGAAACTCCACTCAGTTGAATGGAAGATTTGAGGATGCAACTAAGTATAGACGGCTTGTAGGAAGTCTTATCTATCGACCACCACCGGACGACATCTCATGTTCTTTGTTCTGGAATCACTCTCAGGTTCATGCAAAAACCTTGTGAAGGACATTGATGGCACAAAGACACCCAGGTACTTGAAGGGACTCAAGACTTTGGGCCTCCAAATACTGCAGTGGCGACTTCATCTTGACCGGATACCTGATTCGGACGCCGATGGCGACAAAGAAACGGTGTCTACTACGGGTTGCTGCACGGTCTTGGTCGGGGAGAGGCATGTCTGTGGAATCCATAAGCAGTCAGTTCTCCCGGCGGATTCCACAGCGAAGTAAATCATGTGTGGCCAGTGACTTTCAACAAAATTGTGTGGCTCAGGAGAAGTCTGGAGGGAAAATTTCTGGAATGAAACGAGATGTATTCCACTCACTCATGATAAAACCATGCTCTCCCCATGACAAAGTTGGCCAAGAACAGGTTCCATGGTCGAACAAAACACATCAATACAAAGTACCATCTCATTCGAGCGCTGTATTCAGACCAAGACCAATAAAATATACATGTTGTTCCACAAATGAAAAGCTGGCCATCTTCATCAAAGCACTTGGAAGAGAGAAGTTTGATTAGTCAGATGCTTGGACTCATAACATCCTTGGATGCAAGGGAGGGAATAATTGACACCTAATCCTATGGATAGGTATTGCACAGTTATTTTTCTGTCTCTATTATTTGTTATTGAAATAAAGGAAGGCCAAGTCGTGGGGCCAGATCCCAATTCACCTCCCATGTATATAAACATGTACATTCTTGACTAATATACATTAGATTTGAGGAGTTACCTCCTTGTTTGTTAGAAATTTTGGCTTAACTCTGAAGTTCCTATCAGATTAAACCAGTCAGTAGCTATTTATATATTTATATAACATACACACTCATTTGTATTCCTTGAATCATTTTTCAAGTTTTGTCCAACTCTAACGAGATCAATATGTCCCTTTTCTCTAACTTTTCGGTTAACAGAAAACATAAACTCTAACCTCTATAATTATAAAATTTCGGCATCTATGTATAGATATCTACATATACATCTATTTATATTGATTAGCAACTAACATTATGCTTTTACGGCGGTTATATTGAAAGTGGATAGGCGCTCTTTTCCCGTATTTTTAAATATGTTTAATCTTCCTTTACCCATACTTTTACACATATAGCAATAGGGCTATTCTCTTATGTTATTGTTAAGATTATTTAGCATACTTGTAATTAAATTGCATATTACAACTCTTCCCAGCAATTTATTGCCCCAGCACATTTCACATTTTCGTTTTGTTAAAAATTTCGGTTATACCACCCAGCAAAACTCCATTTAATTTTAAAAGATAGCAAACTACAACGTGCATTTGTTATTAGATTTGACATTCGGAAATCTATCATCTCTAACTTTATTACTACAGGGTACTTGTCCCACGGAATCCAACCCTTTGTCCACTGCTATTAACCTATTGGGTTACTTTAGCTAATAGCTCATTTGCAATTGCGAAGTGGAACAAGCGGTCAATCTAAAATTTGCATAAGAAATCTTAACATAATGATTCATATAAACTTTGCATAAGAAATCATAACATAACAATTCTTATATTATATAAAAATTCATAGATAAATCTTCAAATTTATGTATGCATGCAGATACTATGACTAGTCCTCCCAACCTTAGAGTTAGATCTATCTCGAACTCACCCTGCGTGAATCCTCAAACAAGACTAGCCTCAATCTGTTTTAGGCGGCAACTAAATACTCTTCTCCCCCAAGCTGTTTAGTCTAGTCGAATTTAGGGATGCTGTGATGTTTGTTTGCCTAGGCTTCCCATGGTAGGGACACAAGATGCTGCCTTTCCAGCACTCATTTTTACCTCTTTATTCTTTCCTCATCATTGGGGAATTTAGATTTTCCTCAAAAATCTAAATTAGAAACTTCTTTCAAGGATTTTGAAAGATTTTTGAGAGTCTTTGCCTTTCCATAACCTCATGGATTAGGCATGTGATCTCAATTTCTCATTTTGTCATAGTATACATCCTTTTATTTATTTTTTTTTATAAATAAATAATTAACCACATCCACACACATGTTATCCATTGGGGTCCACTCCCTTTGGATTTATGTTCAAATGTCTATTTGAAAAGCATAAGAACTTGGGGTGTTACAAAAACTCTAGAGTTATTTCTGAATACCCCAACTAAGTATTGTCTTCTCAACAATAAAATAAAATATTACCTCATTACCATCAATCCCATCATAGCTTCCATAGCCATTGAATCCAATAAAAATTTAATGTATAAAAATAGTCAATGCAAATCCCTTGTAATTTACATAATTTCCATTGCATATTATCATTAAGGCAAAAGACATTTTATATTTACTATGCATCTATAGCATTTTGCTGTAGGGTCAAAATTTGATACAAAGCATTGACAACAATTCATCGCATGTAATATAGGTGGTATACATTCAAAATTTCCCATGATAATAATAATCATGTAGCTTAAAAAAACATTAACATATGTTGCATACCATAGCCATGATACTGTTGGAAGTCTCACCTTAGCAACCATCAGATATTGAAAATTATGATTCCATTGAACACTAGGACACAAAATGTGATTCTTTTTTTTTTTTTTTTTTTTTTGATTTTCATTAGCTTGCAACCATAGCAACAACATTGAAATTTTGTGAAAATACTTTCCAATCTGAAATCTACAATCTTGTAGACTTTTTGCAATGTGTTATGACATGCAATCTACCTAATAATTCGACATTCCATCAAAAAGACAGAATTTTCAAGTATACAATCTACATCCATTGAAGAATTTTAACAACAATTTGCAAACATGCAATCTATGGTGGATAATGCATTCTTCCAAATAGTTAGCAGAGCATACAATCTACTACCATTGAGGGACTAGTTACTTGAGATGAAATAAATTTCCATAAATATGTTTATACTCTCATAGGGCAAGTAAAACTAAATTTCATGAATCATATTAATATCATCAATGGTAAAATTTCTGCTAATAACATAACCAACAATCCCTACAACGGCGTCTAATGGAGACACAGCCAAATTATGGATCCATTTCTAAACATAACTTTTTCTTACGTCACCATGGGGGTTATAGTCTCCAAGTATATAAACCCTTGATATTAAAGATTAATCACATCAAAACTTCCATGGATAGGTATTTAAAATACAAAACCGTGGATCTCAATTACCACTTTTGTCGAACATTGAATACAAAACTTTTCCTCTACAACTCTAAATGAAGAAAGAACCCGATTAGCCTACTTATGAAGTTACACCATTGAATTTAAGTTCACTATGTGATTCTATTTCACTCGTTTTTTCTTATTTTTAACAACTAAAGTTCGTTCAAATATATATATATTTTGTTTTCAACATTTCATTGTCCTCTTGGTCAAGCCAACCTATATTATTTAGTTATCACAACCATACATGCAATTTGTTACTTGGTGAATTCATGATAGCTTTAGCCATATTTTCCATTTTTTTTTCTTATGCACCATAATAATTTTTCTCACATTATGCATGCAAAGGTTGGTAATTAATCTACAATATAAACGGTAGATTATAAGATGGTTCCATAGGTACAATAGAATTTACTATTGTCTTTTATCCACATCCATATTAAATTTCATGAGCACAACTTTTAAAGAAACATTATAAATGTCTACTCTTTCCTTCTCTTGATCATTAATCATGCAACATGCATCTCATGTTAATTGTAGTATACTACAAGTTTGAAAATTAAAATCATACAAAGGATGATGCCACTGGCATCATACCTCTACTTCCTTTACCTACTTTGATTCCCAAAAGGCGCCGGTGTTGCAACCTTTTGCTGCAGTGATACCCATTTGTAACCTTACACGTCTTCTCATGAAGAAATACTTAGAGTTAGGAAATTTTTTCAGCATTTCTGAATGCGTAGCTTTATAAATTACTTCTTATATTTATGAATTAACCATTTGAATAACCATCATCATCACATAGATAAATATTTAGTAAATAATAGTGATTTACTGACCCTTAATTTTCCTTGTGGTAGCATATTAACTTAATTTTCTGCTATAATATTCATCGATCCCATGATCATTTTAACTCAATTAGTAAATCACCTAATTGATAATATAACATCACATCATGAAATAAGTATATTAAAATGACACAATGAGCAATCCCATCATTGAATATGAGTATACAGAGCAAAAGTAAAATGAAAACCACGACAGCGTTTAATTTTATTATTAAACATAAGTGAGAGGTTGTCACCCCTCACTCAATGGTTATAAGAAGTCCATCCCTTGACCATTGTCATAAGAGCCCATATAAAAATAATCTTAAAACGAAACATAACTAGCTATAAGTTATTACAATCATCATGATACCATTTACCCACGAATCATCGTCACTTTGTCTTGTATTATTTGTTTTCTTGAGGATCATTGTGCAATTAGAACTACTAAACACATGGAACGAATAACTCTTTATCTTCCACAATGTTAAACTTGAAATTTCCTTTTCTCAAGTCATCCTTCTTTCCACCATTTCTTAGCCGTCAACACACTTGATATCATAAGGATTAGATAAAATATTAATAAACCAATAATCAATCTCTATTTGTGACACTTCAACAAATATTTGTATGCATTTACATAGTACCACTTTACATTGACATTAGTTTATTATTTAACATCATTTCACGTACATTAGTAACCACGACCAATCAATATCAAGCATCCTCTTTCCACCAACACTAATAAATCTTGCATGCACTTTCCTATTATTTCCAAATGTGCATACTATATAATAATACATGCATGCAAATGCATAACAATATTTTCAAGATAACTATCCCAACAACAATTTCTCTTTTGCCTACTCGTAGCATGTTTTTTCTTTTCAATATGGATTAATGCAATAGATGTTATACTTACGCATGTGAATACATGTTCTTTTCCAAAAATATATTTTCCACCCCAAGATCTATTCATAATGGATTTACTATGTACCAACAATAACTCTATTTCAAACAAAGTTATATACAAGTTATAGTTTTGTACATGCAATAGCATATCTTGTTCTTCCTGCATGTAAAACATGTCATTTCTTCCAAAAAAACCAAATAAATATTTCATGGAAAAATAAACACATTCCTTTCCAGGGTCAACATACACTTATCCTTTCAGCATGCAAGTGACATTTTCCTCTCATCAAAAGATATAACCAATAACTATGCATAATACTCTCCCACAGATAAAGCTAATACCATAGCTAATCCCTTTAGGTTGAATGAGAATACATATTATTTTTCCCAAAGAGAGCCTATACAATAAATATTATGTGATTGCATCTTCCTTTTCTCTAGAAATCTAATACTCAAAAATATATTTTTCCCATGCATGCAAGCATATATGTTTCTCTAAATAATATTACATAATAAAGCATGTGATTACTCTTTTCCTCTCTAAGAATCTAATCCAATAATGCATACAAAGGATATATTTTTATCTTCTATTCATTTGAAGAGTTTTAACACAATAATTATTTCCTTTTTTACATTATGTAATGTTCCAAATGGGAAAATATAAGCTCAGTGGGAATATCTTAAGATATTCCACTATGGAATCACAGCAATATGGAATTACACCAATAGATCTAAAGCCGAATGAGAGGCGCGGGGCATTTGCCGATGCATCACGACCTGCAAGGAAGGGTGATCTAGAGGCTTCTCGGCCCCGTTCCCGGACTTCTACTGACCATCAGAATGGTGAAACACGACGAGTGTGGGAATGACACACTCATCTTAAATTTTTCTGCTCTTAGGAACCTTATATCTATAGATCTAAACAATGGATCCAAAAGAGAAGTAAAAACCAACCAAGAAGAAACGCTAAATTACTCACGGAAAATGCACTGTGACAAACCAGGACATTGTATAAGCCAGGCAGAGTGTGAAAATAATGTAGAACAGGGCTAGGTTCCCTCAAGAAAAGTTTCAGCAAAAATGAAATGAGTTTGCAGAGTTTTAACGGATCTCACAATCGACATAATTTGAAAATCAGCTAAAGGAGAAGTTGGTAAATAGAGAAAGCCGTCATTTGAAATTCACGGTTTCCTCTTGGAAGACACTAGAAATCAGCCACATTAGACTCATGTTATAGTATGGCATCAGAAAATAAAATCTATAATCAAGTTCCTTTGTAGAAGCATTAGGATTTACTTGGAAAGCGAGCAAGAATCCTTCAAAAATAATAAACGAAAACAATTGGAAAAGGCTATGAAAGACTTGACAATAATTTTATATTGAGGGCTTAATTGTTGATGTAGGTTAATATTCAAATCTACAACTGATATATAGCTGAAACATCAGATCTACCAGATCTGGAACTTCTCGGCCAATAAGATCCCCCTTGGGTTTTATCAAAATAATGCATAAATAAGTGTAGATCTAAGCTTTGCAATACTGCTGAAATTTTTATTGCAAATAAATTCAATCATTATATAATCATGGTCCATATGCAAAAACTGATATGTTCCAAAGACATGATTACTCATCTCTTGATGTATGCTTGAAATTCTCTCTTCCTCTTCTCCTTGGCTCCATTCTCCATGTATTCTCCCATTTTCCTCTTCTATTTTCTCTCGTGGGATTATAATAAATAAAAATTAATTAAAATGAGATAGATTTTATAAATCATAAAAGTATTCAACTTTTTTTCTAAATCATAAAAAGAATTCCATCTTTTCTAATTCACTTAAAAGCATTCAAGATTTTCTAAATCCTAAAAGTATTCCAGCTTTTCTAAATCATAAAATAATTCCATATTTTCTAAATCATAAAACTAGTCTAAACTTTCTAAATCCATAAAGCAATCAAAGCCTCCATAAATCGATTTTTACAAGTGAGAAAAACGTCCATAAATCCTCTTGTTTTCTTTTGAGTAGATTTTCTTTTTTCTTATGAAATAATACTTATCCATACCTTTTTCAATCTATTACTCATTATTTCTAAAATACATAAAATATACCAACTTGGAAATATAATTTATTTCAATGGAAAGAATATAAATTATTATAAATAAAATAATTAAGAAATAATTCTTTAATATTCTTATAATCAACAATTACAAGAATGATCTTCATTTAATATCAATATAATAATTAATAATATTTAATTATTTAATAACCCTCATTTATGAGAGTTTTTATGGTGGCTTATGTAAGTTATTACATATGGTTTCTCACCTTCATTTAATATTGTGTAAAGGTCTGGTCTTACCTTAATTTCTATTCTAATTCCTTTCCCAACTTTTATTTTCCATTTTACCTTGGACATAAACCCAATCATTAAATATGGTAGATACATCCCTTCTAAGACAATAGTATGGGTTTTCTTAGTGGTTTCCAACCTGCATGATGATGTGACGTTGTGTTTCAAACATGGGAGTAACTTGTGTTTGCATGTAATTCCTGCGGGCCATGGTTTCTTTTGTGGGTTATAGATGGTTTAGTTCTACCTCCTAAGATAGAAGAAAGGAAAGCTTTCTAAAAACATGAAATATTCATGAAGTCAAAATAGATCTATACTAAGGATTAATCTTTATATGTATTTATACCATATAAATTATAATGATAATTAAATACACCATGTGTTAAAGTAGAATATGAAATAAGCCATTTTTACATTGGGCTTGGCTCTCAGTACATAGATAGGTCATGACTCAAAATGATAGAGAGAAAAAACCTTTTATATTCAATATAAAACACATGCATTAACATGAATTGTGATATTTTCCCTTCTTTTCAAAATAAATTCTACGCCTAGAAAAACCCCTTTTAATGAAGTAGATATATCCATAGTGATCCACTAATATTTTCACCAACAACTATTCCATTTTGAACTTGCATATATCTCACAACTATGCTCATTGAATTTTGCACATCTATATCTTTAAACTACTCAACTATTTTATTACACCATAGAAATAATTTCGATATATCTCCCATTTTAATGGGGTCTATCACATTTCGAGAAAAACACATTGATAGCCATAAAATTTTCCATTGAAACCAAAAGTAATTTGGTACAAAACATGAGTTTTAACTTATATAGTTAATTGTTTCAAATAAATTATTAATAAAATGAAAAATATTCAATGTAAAACACATGCATTAACATATAAGTGTGGTATTTCCCTTCTTTCCAGTCATTCTTCTAAGAAAATCCCTTTTTAATAGGCAGATGTACCCATAGTGATCAAGTGATATTTTTCACCAAAAACTTATTCCATTTTGGACATATATATCACAAAACTATACCCATTGAATTTATGCATCTATATCTTTAAAATTATAGCTATTTTATTACACCATAGGAATGGTTGATATATCTCCCATTTTAATGGGGTCTATCACATTTCGAGGAAAGCATTAGCCATAAAAGTTTCCCATTGAAACCAAAAGTAATTTTGATACGAGAACATAGGTTTTTGCCTTATATAGTTAATTTTTTCAAGTATATTCTTAATAAAATGAAAAGTATTCAATGTAAAACACATGCATTAACATATAATTGTGATATTTTACCTTCTTTCCAACTAAGTCCATCCTTCTGAAAAATCCTTTTAATGAAGAAGATATATCCATAGTGATCCAATGATGTGTTCACCAACACTTCTTCCATTTCATTCTATATATCTCAAAACTATGCTCATTGAATTTGTATATATCTTTAAACTAATTAGCTACTTTACTATTTCGCCATAGATCATTTCGATATATCTCACATTTTGAAATGGGGTCTATACCATTTCGATAAAACACATTGGCCATAAAATTTTCCCATTGAAACTAAAATTAATTTGATACAAAGCACTAGGTTTTAACCTTATATAGTTAATTGTTTCAAATAGATTCTCAATAAATAATAGCCGATTGGGCACACCCTTAGTTCACACATTGTGTGAGGTTTTTTTAAGTCTCTATGAAACCCTAAGAAGTTGGAACATTTCCTCCCATTTTATTCCACCACTATACTTAGAAAATATATAGTGCATGAGGTATTCTATAAAAGAATATAACACATACCAAACTATCGAATAATTCTCCCTTAATGTGACCATCAATGTTGTAATGGTTAGAATTATTTATACTACCCTTGCATGGATGTGTAGTGGCTATTTTATTCTTATCCTCCTATTTCAGTTCTTATTAGCATCCTTCAAAGCTTCTTGGTGCTATTTTTTCTTCAAACCACATAAGCCTGCTATTTTTCTATGGTTTCTAGATAATGTGTGTATACACATGGCTCATTCATTACCCTTAGCTTGGAAAGAATCACTTGTTTTTTTGTAGATGAACATATAGACCCATATACTTAATAGTACATTTGGGCCCTTGGGAAAGCTATATAATAATAATATGACCATATTTTTAACTTAGTACCTCTTATACACCCACTTATGTCTACGTAAAGTAGTGTGAGTGATTCAGAGGGTCTCTACACACTACTTGGTATAGTGGGTCAAGTAGTGTGCTTCACAAGTTCTATAGGCAAAGTGCAGCAAGGGCCAGGTAGCCTCTTGATCTCATCCTTTATGAAAGGTAACATATCTAATAAATGTCCCCATTCAATCTCTAGAATATATCTAAATAGAAGTTCTTCATTTTATCACAAACCACAACCACTTTAAGGCAAATCGTGTACATGTGTCATTTCTCCCATAAAATCTTAAGGAAAACTTTAAAGCATGTTTCATTAGTTTTCTCCCATTAAATTTAAAGCATGTGTCATTTTCTCAGGCTTTCTCCATTAATTCAAGGCAAACTTTTGAGGCCTAAAACTTAACGTATCTTAACTTCCATGGATAGGATCCCCAAATTCATATGGAGTAAAATATAAAATGTTAAAAGTGGTTTGTTTTATGATGTAATGGATCTCAATAATGGATATTTGGTTGTATTGAACTTCCATAGGATAGTATCCACCAAAATCAAGGTGAGTAAAATGTATTTGAATGTGGGTATTTGATGATTTAATGGATCTTAATGATATAGTTGACATGGTTATTTTATTAATGTACATAAATTTACACCTTCCACGGTATATTTATTCTTTACCCAAATGTTAAAAGTGGAGTGTTTTAAGATGTAATGAATATAAATAATCTAGATTGTGTTAAATATGATGTAATGGATATTAATAATATAGATTGACTAATAGTTGTATTTTATTAATGTACCTAAATTTACACCCATCCATGTTGCTTTTATTCTTGTAAAATGTTAAAAGTGGAGTGTATTAATGTACCTAAATTAACACCTTCCATGTTTGCTTTTATTCTTTAAATGTTAAGTGGAGTGTTTTATGATGTAATGGTATAAATAATCCCTAAATTTGACATGGCTACGGTGATATGATGATAGTGTAGGTTGATGTTGAAGTTGTAAAATTATTGTACATATCAAGGATGAATGTGATTACAAACCAAAAATGACATTATTATAAATTATTAAATAATTTATGATAAATTTTAATCATACTTCTTATTAGGGACATAACTAAATTATCATAACAAAAATCGACATATAATATGAGTATTCAATTCCATTGTTTTTTGTAGGTAAAGTACTATCTTCATATTAAAGCATTTTATAAGGTTACTCTAAACTAAAATTTCTCCCATTAATTAAAGGCAAACTTTAAATGACTAAATTCCATAGGATTTTAGTGTTTGTCTATGAGTGTTTACTTTTATGAGGTTCTAAAGGAAAGAATGCATGAGGGCAGTAGTGTTAACTTCCATAAGTTCTAAAGGAAGAGTTTGTAAAGGGCCGGAGTATCTGGATCACCATCTTTTTGAAGGTGGCATATCGATGATACCCTGATCCAAATCTCTGGAACTTGAATATACATAGAAGTTCTTCGTTTTAATATCCATAAACCACAATCACTTCAAGACAAACTATGTACATGTGTCACTTCTCCCATACATGTGTAATTTCTCCTAGATTCTTGGGTCATAAAAGCATGTGTCATCTTCTAGTTTATTTCCATTCATTTAAAGCATGTTTTTAGTAAGTGCATAAAATTTTATAAGCGATTTAAATTTCATTTCTCCCACACAAACTAAAGGCTTTCTCTCATTAATTCAGAAAACCTCAAAGGCATAAAAATTGAACCTAAAATTAGGCTGAACTCTTATAGGATTTTGACCTTCCCACTGCAAGAGGATTTTAGTACGTACGTTAGTGTACTTCTCACAGAGTTTCTAAGGTAGAGTTTGTAAGCTGGCTAGGACGCCTCTTGGATCTCATCTTTTCTCAGGTGACATATTCGATAGAATTCTATAATTAAATCTCTAGAAAAAAATACCTCAATTTCTTCATTTTAATATCAAACCACTACCCTCTAAGGAAAACCTTGTACATGTGTCATTCCTCCTTCTCCTCAAAAATTTTAGGCAAAATTTAAGGCATGTCTCATTTCTATTTCCTTTCTCCCTACAAACTCATAAAAGGACTTTTTACATAACTATTTTTTCTAAGTAAGTACACTAAATAATTTTCAAACCATGTAAATGTCATTCCTCCCACGACTAAGGCTTCCTACCATTAATTCAAGGAAAAATTTAAGGCCTCAAAACTGAACCTAAAGTGGTTGAACTCTCATAGGACAGAGAAAACATCCCCAAGCTCAGGAAGCTTCCCCATTAATTCAAGGAAAAATTTAAAAGGCCTAGAACTAAACCTAAAGAAGTGGTTGAAATTCCATAGGATTTTAGTTTTGGTTGAGTCTTAACTTCTACAAGTTCTAAAGCGACTGTAAAGAGCTAGGTAGCCTCAGATCATCTTTTCTTAAGGAATTTTATTTCTAGATGTGATTTATGCCATCAATTTTAAGGCAAAATTTCATGCAAACCATGCATGAACCATGTATATTTGTCATCAATATCCCTTAAAATCTAGGCAATGTAATCTTTAATGCATCTCATTTACGGATGTAATTCCACCATACAATTTAAGTCAAAATTTAATAGAAACTATTACATATTCTTATCTCATGCACACATTTCTCCCATGAATTTCAATAAATTTCAATTTAATATATTTTTATTGAACTTTTTTGGGGATAAAAAAAACCATTAAATATGGTTGAAAAGTAAATGATGCAAGATTTTCTTGCTATCTAAATCTGTAGGCTGAGTGATTACATATGTGTTTTCAATATTCTGACTAGCAAAGTCATCCAAAGGAAAATGAATATACGGGAGAAGAACAACAAACAACGAGGCATATTATATTGCATTGATGAGAAGGACTTGGGAAAAACTGGAGTATGGATCAAATAGAATTGTAGTTTTCACCAATTCTAAACTTGTGATGCAACTAGATGAATGGCATGTACCGAATTAAGAAGGAGAGGCTAAAATAACTACATGGAATAGCAAACAATATTGTTAGCCAATTTCAATTTTTAGTATAAGACATTGTACAAATGTGAATAAGATGTTTGCGATCTATT
Organism: Pinus albicaulis; assembly: GCA_034641835.2. Taxonomy (NCBI): domain Eukaryota; kingdom Viridiplantae; phylum Streptophyta; class Pinopsida; order Pinales; family Pinaceae; genus Pinus; species Pinus albicaulis. The sequence goes on from JAXQQM020057800.1 coordinate 60,553, forward strand.
GCGTGGGGCAATGCCAATTCAAGATTCATCACATCAAGATGAACTAATAGATAAATTAGGAATTAGCAGGGGCAATGTCTGAGATTATCTCAAAGATGAATTAGTTTTGAGACACTCTTCAGCTAGTGAAGATTGATCTCTCAAAGATGAATTTGTTAGTTAGAATGCTTTCTTCAAAAATTGAATTCATCTCAAATATGAATTAGTGTTGAGGCATCTCCTTCAAAATTTATTGATGGACATTGTCACATATCTTGGATATGTGTGTGTTTTGTACTTATAGGATCTTTTATGTGTTTTGCCTGATACATACCAAGTGTACTCCCCGCACCATTGTAAAGTGCAACATTTGGGAAAGCCATTTGCAACAAGTGGTGAACTTCACATTGTTACAAAATTAAAATGTGAGACTTCAACAAAAAATTTACTTTCTTAAATGGAGTTTCACGCTTCTTTTTAATGACCATTTGTTTTTTCAAATTTATACCAAATCGCCCACCATGTAAAGCGCAATTTGGTGAACTTAACATTTTTATAATTTTTTTGCTTAGAATTGTTTCACACATCAATTAGTGCTTTGAAAGTTTTGTTTTACATAATTTTATTGTACACTAAATTACATTAGCTTTCTGAAATCTATTTTAAATTTATTTTAAATAGTAATTTAAAAAAAATAATTTTAAATATCACGTAGATATATATATCATGGAGGATGAACAATGAAGATAAATGTAATCATATATATGAGAGGGGATGGGATCGAGGGATGTTCATGGTATTTAAATATTAATTTTATACATATACATACATGAGTTTACATATGGAATTGATTTTTTTTATCAATTTTGTGAGTTAAATTAGTTGTTAATAAGTTTCATTTTATTTTTTCAAGACGAGGAGAAGGGTCTCCTGCTCCATCCATGAGCATGCCCATGGTTCATGCAATCGTGGTATGGTTCACGTGATTTAATCAATGAATATGTACATGTATTTATATGTATGAATGTATTTCATTGATTATAAATTCATATTTGTTTATGAAAACTTCTCTCTCGTCTCTGAGGTTAGTGGCAGTTTTAGATTCACTTGAGGGCCATCAATAAGTCTTTGATGGACTGCATGAGAAGGAGTGGTGGTATGTATTCCTCGAGAGGCCAATCAGATGGTGTGTTAGTTTTCTCAACCAATCGGTGGATGTGTTGGTTCTCTCGGCCAGGGTCATTCTAGTTCATAAGAATCTCGGGGTAGGCAGATGTTAGCCGACCACATCGAGTGGCCATCAGATTTGAATATTTTTTCATTCAATTTGTACAAATTTGTTTACATGTGTTTTCAATATAAAAAATTTTATATATTGATCACGAGGAAATTTGAAAATGATGGCAAGATAACACTCCTAAATGTTGCTTTCAAAAAATACGTTGGGCGGGAATGCATTCAGAAGAACGTTGTACACCAACGTGACTATGCAGGTGGAAATTTATGATATACCTTGGGAAAAAAACATGAAACAATGCACTTACCTTATAAAGGTGTAAACATCTTCATGAAAAATTGAAGAGAGAGATCTCATGGCAGCTCTACTGCTAAAATTAGTAAAAACTGGGAAATAGCTACACAATCCTTAGGGAAAACTGAAGTGATGTGTACAAGAGCTTGGTCCAACCTTTGATACTTTTGTAAAATTCATGAAAAATAAAGAAACTTGATGGTGGACAAATAAATGGGAGGTTGTTAAATAAATAGTTACAACGAAATATTAAATACATGTTTTAATTTCAAAGAAGGGTGAAAAGAAGATCTTGAAGGTGAAATATCTCAAGCACCCTCATATAGCTCATATTGTATGATAGACACATAGGCCTATGGAAGACTCCGATGGGATGACGAGGTTTGGCTTTATTTTGAAAAATTATTTTATGCATAATTCTTTTTTGCAAAATTGAAACCCAATTACAATATTGTCCTCCCTATGAATGTGTTGGTACTAGGAAAGATGATTGTATTACCATGAGGAGTGCTGAGTGTGATGTTGGGTTTTCCTTTCCTTGAGCCATCATTGGTTAGTCAACCTTTCGTGTTGAAACTTTGTGGTCAGAGATCGATCCACTTCTCAAATTAGTCGAGAAGCATGGGATGCCATCATTTACAATGTTCATAGTGGATTGGGTGGGTAGTCATTTTGCCACAAAGATAAATAAAAATAACATGATAATGCACACACTAATTTTATGTATTATGTAGATGAAGAGATTGACAACATGAGTGTTGAATATCTCAAAACATATGCAAAAGAATTGTCACAATGGTTGGCAAGACCTATTGTCCATGAGGAAGAGAGACATGTGAACGGTGTGCTAATGGTTGGGTTTAATTATTATAGCACATGTACAATTGTAATAAATATATATATATATATATATATATATATATATATATATATATATATATATATATATATATATATATATAACAAAGTGTAATATTCTATTGCACCATTTGCGGTTGTCAGCTTGATGAATGAAGAAAATGTTAATATCATGGCCGGAGCCTTTGGTTCAAATAGTCAAGATGCTGGATCTCAACATCAATCATACAATCAAGATGGTTCGCACTATCAAGATATGTTGACAAATGTTAGTGTTTTTTAAGTGAACATGATGACGTACAATTATTTTTTATCTATTATTATACCTATCAAAACATGATGAGATATTTTAAAATAAATAATTGTGCACACATGTACATGTACATATATATAATAAAATGTTTTAACAGATTCTGATTCATTCGATGTTTTTTGGGATAGTACCTTCTTTTCCTTGGGATATATTTTACCTTCTACTTCCTTAGGATATGTGCAAATCCACAATCACAAGTATGGAAAAATTTTCACTTTTAAAATTTATGTTTTTAGTTATATATTCCACCTCAAAAAGTTCCATTAAAAAATGAGATATATCTATATCTTGAGTTATTTTAATTTTTTTGAATTTTAGGTTCTTGGAGATTTTCTTCCTACGAACAACTCTTGGGAGATGTACAAAACCATGGCTTTTCTGAGATATTCTATATTTTCTTCAACTATAACTATATTTTTAAAGTATACAGATTCCTGATTAATTTCTAAAGTTTTATTCTGGTGGATCTGAAGTTTGATTATTTTAATTTTTGAATTTTTTAGTTTTTTGATTTTCTTTTAAGCCTCTCTTAGGAGATGTGCAAATCCACCAACATAAATTGTTGTTTTTATGACATCTTATGTTTTTAAGTTATAATCTATAAATTTAAGTTTAAAATTTTATTATAAGTGAGATCTTAATCTTGAGTTATTTTCTACTTTTAAATTTTTTGAATTTTAGGTTTCTATAGAGGATTTTCCTTTATGAAATGCGTATAAAAAAATTCATGTAACATGATATCGTATAACATGGTCGGCTCTTTTATCTCTATGTGTGGTATCAACATTTTCTAAAATCTCATCATCGACATTGGTTTCATCTGTACATATTAAATGAATAGTACATAATAATTTGACATATTCAATAAATAACTAAATTAATAAATATTTTTAATTTCAATAATACGTGGATGTGTTCAATATATATATATATATATATATATATATATATATACCTTGTGATTCAATTTCTTCTACTTGATTTCTTAACTTGTTTTCACCATCTTCAATCATTGGTTCAATATCTCTTTCACTTTCTCATTTAAATTTTGTATCTCATCATCAATGTTTTGAGGAATATCTCTCTCTATTTACATTGGAAAACAATTTATAGAATTAATTCATGGAAAATAAAAATTAGCTTGAACACATTTTACACGAGGAAAATTTAAATATCAAATTCATAATATTTTACATTCCCTTACCTTGTTAACACTAGTTGAGGTTGATTTTCCTTTCAATATTTAGAGTGCTTCTCTCCTACTTTTGCGAGATTCTCTCGTATCTTCTCTACATTCCTCATGATCTTTTCCAATCATGTTTTCTCCTAGTTCTTTTATTTCCATGATAATAGAGTATGAGTTCATTTTCCTTCAAAAATTTTATGTAAAAACTGAATTAAAAAAACAACTCAAAAAAGATTTAATTTAAAAAACACGTTTTAAAATTTTACTAAAAAAATACATACTTCAATCAAAAACACTTACTTTAAAAAATGCGGCATCATGTTATAATAATGTAACAAAGCTCAAAATATTTCCTTCCAAGTCCTTAACAAAAGGAATTTCATTTAAAAAGTTAGACAAAAACTCATTTAAAAAAATCATTATAAAGATTTACTTCTTAAAACACGTACTCTAAAAAAATGTCGGTTAAAAAATACCTCCAAAAATGTCCATTGAAAATTAATTCCAACTTCTTAAAAAATGTCACTTTAAAAAAATACTCAAAAAGAGCCTTAAAAAAATATCATTTTAAAAAGCCTCCAAAAATGTCCTTTGAATATTAAGCACAAGAAAAAAATTACTCACAACTTAGAAATTAAGCCTAAAAAAGAATCCATTGAAAATTAAGCCCAAAACCTCTAAAAACAATCGAATTAAGCCCAAATCATAAAAATAAAATATCTTCAAAATGAAGCCAAAGACATCTCCAAAAATGTCCTCAGCATTCCTCCAGCCAAATGTCCTTTGAACGTAATGTCTTTGAATGTACCTCTAACAATTCCTTACACCCAAAACAATCCTTTGCAAAATTTCCTTTGAATGTACCTCCAAGAAAATTCCTTATTACAAAATAATCCTTTGCAAAAATGTCATTTGAATGTACCTCGAAAAAGTCCTTAAATCCAAAAACAATTCTTTGAAAAATGCGGCCAATCATTGAAATTATGCGAAAATAATGAATTATTTTAATTAAAATTTATATTCTTAGTGAAATGTTTTTACGGGGGCTTATTCTGTGCTACATTGTAAAGTTAGGTAAATTTTCTCTTGAGGGTACATGTAATTTCGACTACATACCTCACCCTCAATTTTTTTTTTTTCTAATGAGTGTTTAATTACCAAACATCTCAATCATGTCGAACCTAAATATTATTCCCACAAAGACCTTTTACTTCATGCCACCTTTCAGAGATATAACCACATATATGTATAGTAATTGATTTTTTCATACGATTAAGCTCTTATAGGATGTCGATCTACACTATAAACATAAAACCAGCATAATTTAACCCTTATATCATGATCATTTAACGATTTTTTTCCTACTCAACTAAATTACGCAAAGGAGTTACGTAGTTAATTTCATCTATCATAACCTATGAAATGTTCACAGGTGTACTATATATATGTCACATTTTTAATGGTAAGAATATTTAAACTATTCCCATTTTACTTTACCCCTACTCTTCTTAATTCATTACCCATATGGTTCTGTAGTTATATTATTGTTGTATTTGCAATGACGCATTCCTTATGTATAGTTTCCCTTTTGACTTTGGCATTTACCTGAGAGTTAATACATTTATGGCATTGGTTGCTCATAAACCATAATGTATTATATTTTCCTTCACAATTTTTCGTCACCCTCAGTGCCTACCAACCTACAATGTTGCTTGATTTTCCGAGGAGTCTTTCACGTATGGTATGGTTTTAGGTAGAATGTTTTAGGGTAGGTCGCATTTAACTCTCTCTTGGTTATTTGGCGTCATCACTGTCGCATTATCAATGTGTGTTCATTTGAATCTTGTACGTTCTTGGTGAATGCTCTGGAATGTATTTTTATTTCTCTCGAGCCTAAAAACAATGGTATTCTAATTCCTTTCTACGTAATCATGAATTTAATTCAAGCGTATCAATACGTCTCGCCCATCGTTTACTAGTCTATTGTAATCCCCACCATTATGTACTTTTATCCGTGTCTCCCTTTGTGGATGGCCACCACGTGGACGGTGGGATCATCCTTAGGTTTTCTGACTCGTATACTATATTAGTGGCATTTACCATGTTGTTACCATTCTTGTTGTTTTCTCCAGAAGGCGGTCTTCTCTCTAGTTTATTCTTCGGCAATTTGAATGGGATTTCGCCTTTGTTTTCGATATGTATGAGTCGACCCTTAAGGTCGACGTAATATATTAAGTGTTCCTCAATTTTTATTTCGGACACGCCTTAATGCACATTAGATCATGATTATTGCTCAGTTTTCACGCTCCTCCTTAAAATTTATTTTGGCATTGGAAGTAATTAAAACTCGATGCGGGGTTTAATGTTCTCAGGTGACTAATAATACGTATGGGTTTTCTTGTCATTTATCCCTCCAACAAAGATTCATATCGTTTGGTCTTACTGACTTATGTTTGCGAGCCGGGGTAATCGTTTTCCCTCCTTTAGCAACACTCTGATTGTTTTTTGCTCGAATTTTGACATCTTGATTATCAAATATAAGTTTTGACTTTGCATCTCTTATTTCTTGAAGGTCTTGCATGGATGAAAAGAGGTTAACATTTTCCAGTGTATCAGAATTTCCCTTGGTTTTGAGGCAGAAATCGAAGGTTTATTTTTAATATTGCATTCACTAACGACTTTACGTTTTGGTTATCACAAATGCTAGGTTATCCAAGCAATAGCACATGCACTTAATTCCCACGTCTTTCGTTTGACAGTCCATATTTTAATGAAAATCTTCTTTTCTCCCGGGTTGGTTGTGAATTGAAGCTTTTCGTCGATGACTTCTTTTGGCTTGAGAATGAATTTGCTCTCTTATTTTAGCTTCCACCTTAGAAGTTTGATTCTCTGAGAAGAAAATCATTTGTTTAGGAAGATTCACAGAGTTGGAGTTAACAAGTCTGCTTAATATAGATATATTTGTTATTCTAAGTCTAAGCTGAGGTAAGTTTCCATATACATTTTTCCCCGTGGGGTTTAGTTGTATTTTTATTTCAATATAGTAACTCAAGGAAAAGTCCACATGTATTTTGTTTTATTAAAATGATACTCGATCTCATATTCATATAGGATGAATTTGTCATTAGTTGGATTGGATTAATTTTTTTCTCTGCATAAAATTTTGCTATTAATTTGTGATAGCTTCTTCCCTCTATGGTTAAATTTATTGAGTGCAGTTGATTAGTAGTAGTAACTCAGAATATAAATGTCTATACCCATAATTTTTCTATGGAACCAATTCTGCGTCAATGTTTATCTATTTTTATATGTAATACGCTGGGCTTAGTTTGCAATTGCTATAAATACAGTTTATAGTTAATACATATGAAAGTGTTTTGTAGGTATAGTAGAGCTGTAATTATATACATGACTTATTTTTGGTTCATATGAAATAGATCTCACATTTGTTCATACTGCTTGCCCGGATTTCGGTAGTAGATTTATTTTGTAGTTTTCCAAGAGATAATATACTATATGATTTATTTATTTTTTCCAATTGTTACGTATGTATATATATTAAAATGCCTCTAGAGAGTATTACTATGATTCCAGTCCACAAGTGTACTTAATATTCTCACATAAATTTCAATATTAATATCTTTCATAGCATTTCCTCACTTCTAATGTAACATTGTTAAATTCGTATTGATCTCGTACATTTATTTCCTTTTACTACATCCTGATTTTTAATCCAAATGCATCTTGAAGGATGCGAGGTAGATTTAACTTTGCGTCATCATATCTGAATTTAAAAAATACAAATATTTTCATGTAATTTTATTTACGGTAGGTTCTATAGCCTCTATATGCAAGTTCTAGAACCATTTGGCGGGTAACACTATCCATTACGGTCATATGTTCTCTTTATGTTAGATATAGAATTTTTCCTTGAAACTTTCTTAGTTTCCTAGGTGATACAGAATAATACAATGTTCTATTACTCCTACCCAAATTTATTCTACACTTCGAGTTGTCATACATTTTCACATAATCTAATGGACAAGTTTGAAAATAGTTCTAGTTCCTATTTCCTTCTATTTCACTTCTATTAGGCGTTTCATACATATACTTCATAGTTATATTGTTGACGAAGCGAGAATAAAGTTACGGTTATTATGAATTATGGGAGTAGTATAAATCTCGAGATTTAAACCAATAATAGGTTTAGAGCTTCGCTGAGTACACCACTAATTTTGCATTCCTACACAACTATGAAGAATTAAGTTGAATTATTCTAATAATTTTATAAATGTATGGAATACCGGTTTCGAGTATTTAAGATAGAATAAATTATATAATTTCTTAATCACACTACCCATTCACAAAATTTCAACCATGCATAAACATTTATGGCATACGCTTTTGAAATTGACCGGTCCTCCCAACCTTAGAGTCCTTTTGTCTCGAGAACTCACCCCCAAGTTGAGATCCATCTAGAAACGGTCTGTATCAATACGTGCAAGGATTAGCGCTGTTAAGCTCATGTTCCCTAGAAACTTTTGTTTCCTAGTGCGTCGAGAATTCTGAGAAAAATTTTCTTCACATTTGCCTAGGCTTCCCTTATTTTAGGGATTTTTTAAAATTGCTTTACTGCTTTCTGACTTTTTACCTCTTCCAACTACTCCTCCACCTCATTGGGAAACCATATTTCCTCAAAATCTATTTTAGAAAATAAATTCTTTCAAGGATTTTGAAAGATTTTTAGGGAATTCTTAACCTCTTTCCTTACTCCTTGGATTTGGCAAGTGATATGACAATTCTCATTTGGTAAATATACTAAAATTATTTTATTTATGATTAGGATTTGATTAGTAGTAACTCAGAATATAAATGTCTATACCACTAATTTTCGGGGCCAATTCCTGCGTCAATGTTTATTTATTTTTTATAAATGTGAACCCGTTTGCAATTTCTGCTCAGGCTCTGATTTATGGTTAATACATGTGAAAGATACGTAGGTATAGTATTTATATTATATCTAGGGACTTATTTTGAGTTCATATAGAAATAGATCTCCACATTCATACAACACGGAATTGATACGTAGATTTACATTCTTTTTTGACATTTTATAAGAGATAATACTATATAGTTATTTATTTTTTTAATTGTTAAACATACAAACATATATTCCGTATTTATAAGTATTTTGCGTTAGTCTAAGTAGCACTTATTTTATGGTATAATTTTCTCGCATTAATATCTTCTTGTTGCCTCCTTCAGCCATAACATGTTAAGTGGAAATGTGATATACTGAAATATTTCTTTAATCCGTTTTGATCCCAGCTTATTATGAGGACTTTGTTTCATTTAATAATCTGTCTTTAAGGTTTTGCATCTATTTGTTTTCATGTATTTATTTACACCCGTGGAGTTTTACTAAGCCTCTATATGCAAGAGTTCTAAAGACAATTTAAACTGGGTAACACTATCAATTATGGTCACATATCTCTTTATGTTACATATAGAATTTTCCTTGAAACTTTCTTAGTTCCTAGGTGACATGAGAATAATACAATCCCATTACTCCTACCCAAATTTATTCTACATAAGACATCATAACTTTCTATAATCTAATGGATTAGGTTGAAATAGTTCTAGTTCCTATTTCCTTCCATTTTCACTCTGTAAGTGATTTCTTATATACTTCATAGTTATATTGACCCCGGAAAGCGAATAAAGTTACAGTTATTATGAATTAAGATGGTATAAATCCTCCAAATTTAAACCAATAATAGGTTTAGAGCTTGGTAATGATTTTCCCCACTTAATTTCTGTTCCTACAACTATGAAATTAAGAGGATTGAATTATTTCTAATAATTTATAAATGTATGAATGCAGTTTCGATATTTAAGATAGAATAACTTCTATAGTTCTTAATCACACTACCATTACAAGAATTTCAACCATTACATAACCTTATGGCATAGCGCTTTTGCAATTGACTGATCCTCCCAACCTTAGGAGTCCTTTATTACAGAGGAACTCACCCCAGAGTTGAGATCTCCTCCTAGAACAGAGACCAACCTCAATCTTTTCGGGTAAACAATGCCATCACATGTTCCCTGGCTGTTTCTGAATTACCGTCGAATTCTGGGAAGATTTTCTTCTTTTGTTGCTTCCCTTATTTAGGGATCCCCAAATTAGCTACCTTTTCCCGGACTTTTACCTCTTCCCAACTACTCTCCACCTCATTGGGGAAACCAGATTTTTCCTCAAAATCTATTTTAGAAATAAATTCTTTCAAGGATTTTGAAAGATTTTTGAAATTCTTAGCCTCTTTCCATACCTCATGGATTTGGCAGTGATATCACAATTCTCATTTGGTAAATATACCAGAATTCTTTTATTTCTATTTTCCATAATTAAATATGATTACATCCACAAAATAATTATCCATTTAAGTTCCTCCCCTTTGATTTCAGATTCAAATGTCAGCTTGAAAGAAAAACATAAACTAGGGGTGTTACATATTCTCCAATGAAAAAAAATATTTCGTCCTGGGTATTGACAACTAACTATTAGAATTCATGCTAGAAAATAGATATGGATATTTTTCCTCATCTCTGACTTCTCTTTCCCATGTAGCTTCTTTGATGTTAAAGTGCTTCCTAACCGCACACACTCACCCTCTTGTTCGATTTCTCAATTCAATTTCTTCACGCTCCAATATTTGAGACGGCCTCAGGAAAGAACTCCACATACAGTTCCACACGTATCATTCTAATCAACAATGTAGAGAAGCATCATGCACATATCTTTTTAATATGAAACATAAAATACAACATGAACTTTAACATGGGGTGGTAGGGCGGCACTTATAAGCCACTTGGTCCACCCTTTCTTACTTCAAAAAGGCCCACGATATCTAGGAGCCAATTTACTTCTTCAGCATAAGCGTGCTCTTTTTGGGTTTAATTCGTAGGTACGCACTGATACTTACTTTGAACTCTCGATGCCCTCTTTTTATCAACATAGTTTTTACGTCGATCTTGTAATATCTTGATATTTCTTTGTATTTATTTTGACAATCTTTTCCATTTCTTGTAAAGTATACGCTTGCAATACGTTTATCTTCAAGTTAAATAACTTAAAAGGATTATGACACTTCCTTCCATATAATATTTCAAATGGACTCTGATTTGATGGAGGACTGATAGCTGTTGTTGTAGGAAAATTCGGCTAAATGTAAGTATTCTTCCCATTTTGATGTTTGTCCATCACCTTTATTCTCAACATATCCTCCAGAAATCTGATTTGTTCTCTTTGTCTACTCGTCTGTGAGGTGATAAGAAGTGCTAAAATTCAACTTAGTGCCCATGCCCCCAAGCAGACCCTTCCCAAAAGTACATTTGTGAATTTAGCATCTCTGTTCACAAATGTCATCTTGGGATGCGTGCTTAGCCTTACTATTTCTTTTAAGAACACCTCTGCTACTTGGGCTATCCCAAAAATAGATTTTACGGGTATGAGGTATGGCTTTATTACTGTCATCACCACTACCATTCTTGAGTCATCATGGTACTTTGTTCCCCAGGTAACCCGGTTATAAAGTCTATAGAAACAATGTCCCATTTCCATTACGCAATTGGTAAGGGATTTAGAAGACCCGGCCAGTCTTTGATGTTCCACTTAACTAGTTGACATTCCATGCACCTAGCTAAATATTCTGCTACATCTTTTTTTCATTCTGGCCAAGAATTTGCAAAACACATTTAGCATTTTCGATATCCGGGATCCCACTGAATATGGTTGTTTATGATATTCATCAGGATCTCCTTTTCAAGGACTCCTACATTGGGAACATATAATCTGTTTTTTATATTAGATCAATCCTTTACGGTTTAGATTGTCTTGGCTATTTCCTTTTTCTGTTTTAATTGGAGACTTTCCTTAACTTGGATCACGATCAACTGCAGCACGCTAAATTCCTCTAAATCAAAACTTAAAATTGAATTTAATACTACCTATGTTTTGGCAAACATTTACAGCAGTGCATCAGCAATTTGTTTTTCTTTTCCTTTGATATGTTTTATCTCCATGTAAATTCACTCATAAAAGACAACCATCTGGCTTGTCTATAGCATTCGAATACGGTGAGAAGAAATATTTAAGACTAATATGATCTGTCATTAAGGTGAATTTCTTTCCAAAGGAGATAATGTCGCCACATCTTTAGGCATGAATTCTGAATAGCCAATTCGAGATCATATGCTTGTAGTTTTGTTCATTCTTCTTAAGTTTTCTAGACTCATATGCAATAACAGAATTTTCATAATAATAGGACTCCCCCAATCCCTCTTTGCCATGGGTGCACACCACAAATGAACTGTCGGGATCATGAACGATTATAGGAAGTATTAGTGAGTTTTTGTTTTAGTTGTTCAAAGAAATTTGTTTTGACATTTATCGATCCCTCAAATTTGGTACTGCTGTAGTGAAGTTATGGGATATGCGGTGCAAAAACCTTTTCCACAAGTATCAATGTCTTCTAGTCCCATGAATGATGCTATTTGAAACATCAATTTGTACCGGCCATTATCTAATAGCCTTTATCTTTTCGGGGTCAACAACCAACCATTGTTCGAAGTAATATGTCCCAAGTATTGAGTCTTGTATTTATAGAATTCACATTCTTGAATCTGGCATATAGTTGGTTTTCTTTTCAAGGTTTTGAAAAGCCTATCCTCAAGTGCTCATCCTCACTTTTGAATAAACTACGTATTTTATGAACATAGTACAAATTTTTCCAAGTATTTATCTAAAACATTGTTCATTAAGTACATAAAGGTGGTAGGGCATTTGTCAAACCAAAAGGTAGGACTACAAAATCATTGATGACCATACTGTAGTTCGAAATATGTTTTGCTAATGTCTTTATAGTGTCTGAGTTGGTTGATACAGTCCTTAGATCAATCTTATAAAATCTGAAGCCCCTCACTCCACGATCAAACGAGTCCTTAAGTCCAGGTAATGCGTTCTATTTTGTGTCAACTTATTCGGTTGACGGTAGTCAATGCATTCTAAAGGTTTCGTCCTTCTTTTTCCAAAAACGACACCGGTGCTCATGGAGACACTCATGGTCGATATAGCCTTTATCCAAAAATTCTTGCAATTTCATTTTCGGTTCCATGATTTGGGGGGGCTCATCCCAGATGGGGGCTCTGAAGCCTTGGTGTTTCTCACGCACCGTGATTGGGAATTCAATCTCTTTTACTTGGGGGCAAGATGGAAGTCTCATGCAGGAAAAACTCCTTAGAAATACTCTTCCCTCTTGTGAGTATCCAGCGGAGTTTTTCTTAAATTTCTTTGTCAAATTCTTCAACATGTCTTGCATATACTTGATATCCTTTCCTAGCTTCATTCTTTTTAGTTAAAATGCATGATATTTCATCTTACGAGATGGGTTTTGAACCACATTTGAGAATAAAGGTTTCCCTTCTTCATCTATGCAATCTGATTTTATCCCAACAATTCATCATAGCCTTTCTCTTTTCCAACTTGATCCTTCCTATGACAGCAAGTCATACATGAGCCTAAGGCTAGAATGTTTAAATTTACTTCTATCTAGAAATAAATTTAATTTCATTGCCCAAGTGAAAACATAGGTGCATACTAAACTGGTGCCGAGTGGCTAGTTGGACCAACCAAGGCTGCTAAAATTTGTTAGGCTTGAGATTACATTTCTCTACCCATTTGTGGACGAAATGTAACTCAAAGAAGAATCTAGATCAATTAAAACTATAGCAATTGAATTATGTCCTTACCTTCCATCTCAACCATGGTAACCCAGTGTCCATTTATCCCGATTCTCAAAACGCGATGGGTAGATGCTCTTCGGCTATATCATTCACTATGGCTTATCGATCCCTCATAATCATCTAAATATTTCGATTTGGACAATCCCTCAGCAGATGAAGTTCCACAACCCCAACATTCAGTGATTTCTTGCATCTTGTTGCTTCCTTCCTTCTTATTTTCTCCTCTATTTGTTTTGAACCCGCTTGGGGCTGGCAGTTTTACTTTCCTTGGGTTTGTTAATTTCTTCGTGATGGTCCTTGCCAAAGTTCTTCAAGTAAGTTTGGTTTCTATTTCTTCCTTGAAATCCTCTTATTTACCAGCTTTTTCTGTTCATTTTTCCTTTAAACTACGAGTGACATAATCTAGCTTTCCTCAATGCTTCATCCATAGTTTTGGATTATCAAATATTTTCTCCTTGTACCTGAGTAGGTAAACGAGTTCAAAGCCTTTGCACCTTCATACTTCTTCACGAATATAAGAGAGCCTTAGCAGATTTGGAAATTGGTGACAAACTCATCTATGATTGGAGTTGTCCCAATCGATTTCATGGACCTCCTTTGCTTTATCATCATAATATCATTCACATTCAAATGATAGTTTTTAAACTTGGCTTGAAATCCTCCCAGTCAACTGTTTTTCATCAATGGCATGGACCATTTTAGTCTCCTCCCACCATAAGGTCACTTTACCACAGCCATTTGGTGACAATAAATCTAGCTTTCAAATTGCTCTCATATTCATGGACACGGAAATAATTAATCATATTCAGCAATATGCTTCACATCTTCCTCCTTCTCTCCATCTAAGAGGGATGTTTAATCTTTACATTCTCCACGTAACTCCTTTCTTTGTTTAGGCTTGATGTCTAGTAGTATCATCTTCTTGAGAATCATCTGAAAATTTGCTCTTTTCTCTTTCCAGACACTTCGCCTTCTTGTTGTTCCGCGAAGTCGGTTCTCTTATAGACTTTCTGTTCCTCAGCAGCCGTGGCTTGACTGTCATTCGACTTCTTAGCTCGGCTATCTTCGGGTGCAACCCCACCTGTAACCTGCAGCATCAAAGGAGCGTTGGGATCAGTGTGTAATCATCATCATGCCGATCAACATAAATTTCATCTCCTTGACCATTAATCTTAGTTCCGGTACCACCTTGTACACTAAATAAAACAATACATCTCAGTCCTAAAAAATTCTAACGAAGATAATTTATACAATGAAGCATATACCTTATTGATTTTGTGACATGGGCTACGATACCATTTTTCACATACCTCACCCTCAAATTTATTTTTTTCTAATTAGTGTTTAATTACTATTTTTATCTCAATCATATCGAACTGTCTATTCCACACGGAACCTTTTTATATACTACCTCTAGGCTATAGCATATATGTATGGTAATTGATTTTCATACCAATTAGCTCTTATGAGATGTCGATCCTACACTTCTCATATGCAGCAGCATATTTAACCCATATATCATGAACATTTTAACAAATTTTTTACTACTGATAATTATGCAAAGGAGTTCATTAGTTAATTTCATCTGTATTATAACCCTATGAAATATGTACGGAACCGTGCTTTTCTCTTATTTTTAATGGTAGAACTCTTCCTTCTTCATTTTACTTTACCCCTACTCTTCTTAATTCATTACCCATATGGTTACATGGTTATATTATTGTTAAATACATTTTCAATGACACATTCCTATGCAGCATCGTTCCCTTTTGACTTTGGGATTTACACCTGAGAGTTAATATACCCTTGTAATGTGGGTTGCTCATAAACTGCAAAACATGAAGGCTCTATTTACTTTCCTTCCACAATTTCTTGTCCTAAGTCACCCATGCCAACCTACGATGTTGTAGTTCTTGAGGTCTTTCACGTATAGCCATGGTTTTCGTGAAATGTTTTAGGGTACGTACGTATTTAGCTCTCTTGGTTGTTATGGTAAATCTCTGTCACATTATCAATGCATGTTCATTTAGATCTTGTACATTTTTTGGTGATGCTACGGATAATATTTTCATTTCTCTGAACCTAAAAAACAATGGTATTCTAATTCCTTTCTATGGTGTACATTTAATTCAAACACATATCATCGTCATCGCCTTGATGGTCCCACGTTATGTGCTCCATGTATACTTTGATTGATATCTCCCTTTTTGGTGGCCACCACGTGAATGAGGATGTCACTAGGTTTTCAATTTCGTGTACTTCTGCTCCAGTCATTTACCATGTTGTTTACTTGATTCCTGGTGTTTTCTCCCCTGAAAGTCTTATGGTTTATTCTAAGGCAACTAAATGGGGATTTCACCTTTTTTTTCAAATATGTATGAATTTGTTATTACCAGCCTTTGACGTACTATGGTAAGTGTTCCTCCAATTTTATTCTTGACGTTTGTAGCAATGCACACATGATCATGATTATTGTTTGTTTTACGCTCACTTCTTAAAATTTATTTTGGCATTGAGTAATTTAACTAGTCAGGGGGTTTAATGGTATGGGCGACTAATAATACATATGGGTTTTCTTGCCGTTTACATCCTCGACAAAATTCATATCGTTTGGTCTTACGCAACTTACATTTGCGAGCCAAGGGTAATCATTTTCCTCCTTCAGCAACCTCTTGTTTGTTTTTAAACTCAAATTTTTGACATATGATTATCAAATATAAGTTCTAACTGCGTCTCTTATTTACTAAAGGTCTTGCGTGGATTAAAGGAGTTAACATTTTCCAGGTAATGAAATTTCCCTTCTAGTTTTTGGTAAAATCCAGAGTTTATTTTTAATATTGCATTCACTGACTTCCGGTTTGGTTTATCAAAGTCTAGGTTATCAGAACCCATAAATACATACTTAATTCCCATATTTCTTTTGGCTTCCGGAGTCCATATTTTAATGACAATATTCTTTATTCAGGTTGGTTGCATGATTAAACTTTTCATCTATCCGGCCTTAGCAGCTGAAAGTGTATTTCTTTCTCTTAGAAATTTTGGACTCACTGTGAAGTTTTGATTCTCTGAAGAGAAAATCATTTGTTTGAGGAAAGAGTTACAAAACTGCGAGTTAACAAATGCTTATGCTTTGATATATTTGTTATTCTAGTCTAGGCCGAGTGGATTTCCATATACGTTTTCCTTTAATGGGGTTAGTTATTAATTTTGCATTTTGGCTCATAAGTAACTGGAAGAAGAGATCACATGTATTTTGTTTATTAAAATGATACTTAGTCGTATTCATATGGATGGATTGTCGTAGTTCCGTTGGATTAATTTTTCTGTATAAAATTTTGCTATTAGTTGATTTGTCAATAGCTTCCCTCTATGGTTAAATTTATTATGATTGTTTGGTTGATTAGTAGTAGTAACTCCAGGAATATAAATGTCTATACCCATAATTTTCTGGGACCAATTCTGGGTCAAATGTTTATTTATTTTTATAAGTAATGGGCTTAGTTTTGCAATTGCTATCACACATAGTTTATGGTTAATACATGTGAAAGGTACGTAGGTATAAGCGAGCGTAATTATATATAGGACTTTCTTGTTCTTATGAAATGAATCTCCTGTTCAACATATAGTTACAGTAGTAGATTTACTTTGTAATTTTCAGAGAATAATATACTATGATTTATTTATTTTCATTGTTTCGACATGTACATATATTAAGATACCTCTACTTGAGTATTACTATGATTCCAGTCCACAAAGTGTATAAGATTCTCACATAAATTTCATATTAATATCTTTGTTATTTTTCCTCTCACTTTAATGTTACATTGTTGATGGAAATATGGAATCTCTGTACATTTTATTCCTTTTTAAATTTTGTCACATTTCTAGGTCTAGTAAATGCTTGAATCTAGTAAATTTAACTTTGAAATGCATCATATCTGATTTAAAAATACGGCCAATACATGTAATTTTGCTTATGACAGATTCTAAATTTCTCTATTCTTGAGGTTCAGAATGAAATTTCTAACAGGGTATACTATCCATTCTGATTATCATTTCTTTATGTTAGCATAGGAATTTTTTTCTGAAACTTTCTTAGTTTCCTAGGTGACACGAGAATAATACAATCTGTCCTAATTACTCTACTTTTCCCAACTTTATTTCTACACTTAAGTTGTATACATTTTTCCTATAATATAAATGGATTAGGTTGAAATAGTTCTAGTTCGTATTTCCTTCAATTTCATATAATGATTTTTCATACAATATGCTAAAAGTTATATTGTTATTGAAGGCAGATTAAATTCAGTTATTCACATGAATTATAGAGGTAGTATAAATCTCCTGGAATTTAAACCAATAATAGGTTAGTTACGGCTGATTTTCCCCATAATTTCCTATTTTACACAACTATCTTGAAGTCAGAGGATTATTATTGTAATTCGTAAATGTATGGAATACTGAGTTAGTCTTCAGTAATTAAATTACTGAGTTCTAATCACACTACCCATTCACAACTGTTCAACCATACATAAACATTATGGCATACCAGCACCTGATGTCCCAGCCATAGAGTCCTTTTGTCTCAGACTCACCCCGGATGATCTTCTCCTAGAATAGACCAACCTCAAGCGTTACCGGGTAGCTTATTAAGCTCATGTTCCCCAAAAACTGTTTCTAGTCTGCGTCGAGTGCAGGATGCTTTTCTTCTTGTTTTCCAGGGCTTCCGCTGTTTAGGGATTTTAAAGCGCTGCCTTTTCTAGCTTTTACCTCTTCCCAACTACTCACCTCATTGGGAAACTAGATTTTTCCTCCAAAATCTAATTTTAGAAAATAGATTATTTCAAAGTTTTTTTTTGAAATATTTTTGGGAAACTCTTAAGCCTCTTTCTTGCCCTCATGGGTTTAGCAGTGATCTCACAATTCTCGCATTTGGTCAATATACCCAAATTCTTTTATTTATTTTCCATAATTAAAATTTTAATTACATCCACAAAATACTTATACGTGGGGTCCTCCTTTGTATTTAAATTCAAATGTCTAGCTTGAAGAAAACAAACTAGGGGTGTTAGATCGACCGAACTTTATGTGTTAGGCTGGCGTGCCATCGGCGCAAAAACAATTGGCCGAATTTTTTCTAAGAGCTCAATTAGAACTAACACGTCAGCAATTATGTAGAGCCAAGATTTCAATACATATCTTCAAATTTGAATTTGATTAAACTCCATTATTCATAATTACTATGGAACCAAGAAAAACATTTTTGAAATTCAATCTACTTTAAGGTATAACTTTTATGATTTTGTATCGACACTAATTTTAACTAATTTTGTAATAAAACGGGTACAAACAATTTTAGAATTGATTATGATTAGTCAGTCAATAATTGTATCTTCCAAAATACACCATGAAAAAATTGAAAAAATTATGGGTAGCCACATTTTGTTCATCATCTTGTAATGGGTAGTTTTAGATTTGTAGTTTATAACTTATATGTTAAGAAATTTAAGGTAAATGGTAAAACATATTCAAAATATATATTTTTCTCATATTTAGTTGATTCGAAAAATTCCTAGTAATTATGATATGCATCGATTAGCTTTATCCTTTATATAGAGAGCAGTGAATACTTCTACTTTACATTATTGTAACACATTTTGTTTCTCAAAAAGATAAGTTTCAAAGATAAATTCAGAGTATTAATATGACTCCTTATGAATCCTTGAATTTTTTAAAAAACCACAGTCAAAGAAATGCTAAGTTGATATATCAAATATGTATAAACAAATTCCAAAAAATAAGTAATAGAAAACTACTAAAATTTCTCCTGACTTTTATTTTTATCACAGAATGAAATTCTAAATAGAAAATTGAAACTGCACGAGAAAGATTGAAGAACGAGAAAAAAAATAAATTGTTTTCTCACAAAAGGGCAAAAAGTGTTACCCAGCACATTTTTCACCCTTTCGCTTTTTTGGTATCTATAATTATTAGTGTCTATGAGCTGCTAGTTTTTGAATTGTATTCCCATTGTGTTACAATTTTAGGTTAGAATTAATTCAAAGATTTAGTTAGTAATGAGTTTTTGGGTTAATTTTTTCTATAACTATACGAATGCATGTATATATTTAGCGACTAATAAATCTACCGGAGTGTGTGCTCTCGGTGATTCTTCTTTTATTTCTTGCTACTTCCTTCCTTTTCATCGTATCCAGTGATTTTATACCAATCCTAGTTGGATCTATTTTTTTTTTTCTTTCTCTTGGGCCCTAGAGCTAAGAGTGCATTGTTGAAGCTCCTGCCTCGTCCTTGTTTGAAGTTACCTACTCCATTTTGAGAGATGGACTTGAGTCATAACTTTGTTGAAACTCACTTCAAATTTTTCACTTAATTCCATCTCCATTGTTGAATCTACACCATGAGATGTTGTTTGAAGCTACATGTAGCAAAGGAATTTGTAAGCACTTAGTGAATTTAGGTCTAAGGTGCATACCTTTCATTTATTTGATAGTTTTTGTAATCCGGAGTGTTTAACTTTTTTCCAAAATTTTGTATATGCGATGATCTTGTCGAATCAAAACTCTACGCGATTTTAGTTTTAGTTGATTGGTTTGGATTTTTATCCTATAGTAAAACTATGCTCAGGTAGGGATTTTATTCAATGTGAATTGATGAGGTTGTTGAAGGAAAG
The DNA here is from genome assembly GCA_034641835.2 of Pinus albicaulis. Taxonomy (NCBI): domain Eukaryota; kingdom Viridiplantae; phylum Streptophyta; class Pinopsida; order Pinales; family Pinaceae; genus Pinus; species Pinus albicaulis. Next base: position 80,915 of record JAXQQM020057800.1, read on the forward strand.
AGAATGAGGATGTTCCAAAGGAAAGGAAATATGTGTTCGATGTTGGGTGTGAATATTCGGTTAATGGGATTGATAAAATTAAGGTGTTGAAATTAAAAAGATATTTTTTATCACCTTCATCGAAATTCTATTTGTGTTATTTATACGGAAGTGTTTTAAAAAGAGTTTTTCATATTTTTTATTGCTTCAAACATGCATTTTCAGGAAGACAAATTTGATTTGCAATCTATCATTTATTTAATGCTGGTAATAATTACGATTTTGGAGTCTTCAAATGCAGAAGCATGCTTACAACGTTTAAGTTGTTGGACTCAGCCAGAATTGGGGGTTCTGAAAGGGCGACACAAATATAATTTGGAATGATTGCCACTCGAAAGAAAAAAAAAAATTTATGAGCTTAAACGCAAAGCATTAGATCGAAGTCATGCATTTTAAATTCCTTATATGGCTCTATTTTCCCTACAAACACTTGTTATTTGGCGCTAAATCAATATAGGATATACTTAAACTGCTTTGATAAAAGGAAATGATAAATTAAAAATGGTAAATTACATACTCTGGGTGCATTTCAAACATAAAATGAATGGAATCAGAGATTGTTGATCAATGATGACTATAGATATAGTTTTTTAATCAACTTTGGAGTGAATGGTGATGAGCAGAAGAACCAATCATTGTTGAAGGAGTTCTTAGATGTTTTCCTAAAATTTGACATGATTGTTACTTTTTTTGTATTAAGAGGAATTAACAAAATTATCCGTAGAAGAATCAAACTTGTTCTCATTGTTCTATGAAAGATATAATTAATTTAGGTGCTCAGTCTTTGAGCATTCTTTCAAATCTAAAGCTTCTATGGATAGAAGGTAGAGGAAACGATTTTCATATGGAGAAAAGCTAGAGGACAATCGATCTAATGATAGATCACATGTAACTCAAAACATTGTTAGTCTCCAAAATGATCATGGTCATGAATTGGATAGATTAAAAAAAATTAAATGTCACTACACAAAAAATATGGCCATTATAAGTCCGTTATTAGAAAATTATAGTATGTTTAAAGTAGAAAACGAAGTCAATAATACTGGAAAAACCTTGAATGTGAAACATCAAATGCTTTATTTTTCATTTATGACTTTCAAAGTACCTAATAAATATTTTTTTTAATTGGTAGATAGTGGATTCACTAATCATATGGTAAATTCATCTTGATTTTTTTCTCATCTTGATACATCTTTAGTTCCGCTATTGGATTGGGTGATGATCGTTAGGTTAAAGATTTAGGAAAGGGTGTTGTACTTGTCCTAACCAAACAAAAATGTTGAAGGTATCATAAGTGTTTATTATGTACCCAATTTCAAGCATAATTTTTAGTGTTGAATTGATTAGATGCACATGAGATTTATGATGTTAACATAACACACTTACCACGATCTACGATAAACATAAGTCTCTTGTTGCAAATATTCCTGAAAGAACAAGTTCTATCAATTACAATTGAAAAAGAGTGAGGAGTTTTATGCACATATTGTTTCAACACCAACTAACTCTAACTTTTGTGGCATTTGAAATATGGTCATTTACCTATCAAAGTAAGGTTTTTTGCAAAGGCAGGTCTATGGTGAAAGGTTTAATGCCTTTGTCTGATCATATCTCTTCTGTACAGTTTTATAATTGGTAACTGGCGAGACAGTTTTTTCTTCATTTCCTAATAGAGCCAAAGAACAACTAGAGTTGAAGTGCCTCTGAATTTGTGCGGTCCAATGCAAGAAAAATCGATTCTTGGAAGTCTTCTTTACCTAACCACTTTTATTAATGATTTTAGCAAGAAAATTTATGTGTATTTCATCAAATACAAATCTAAAAATTTTCCAAGTTAGAGTTCAAAACCAAGGTAGAAAAAGCAGTGGCAAGTTTAATAAAGTTTTGAGGTGATAAAGGAATTGAGTAGCAAGTCTAATGAATTCATTGATTTTTGCAAACAACATAAAATTAAAAAACAAGCGACAACTAGTTATACTCCACAAACGGTGAGTCCTGAAAAGAAAAAATCAAATAATGAATAGCAAACAGTTCACTCAAAAGCAGAATTTTCTAAAGATTTATAGATGAAATGATTGCATATTCGGTATATATTTGGAATAGATCACCAACTTCTAGTGTTCAAATTTTTATACCTAAAAGAGATGAGTGGACAAATCGCTGTTTCCTTTCCCATTTAGTTTGTATTACTTTCACTCTGTTCCGAAAAATTTGAGAAAAAGCTTGATGAGAGAGGCGAAAAGTATATCTTTATAGGTACAGTAGTAAGTAAACGCATTGTTTAATCATATAACTAAAGTTTGTCATAAGTCGATGTAGAAATTTCTAGAAAATCTTGGAATGAAATGGAGAACAATACCTATCTAATAACTACGTTAAACGAACATCAAGTACCTACAATGGCCTCCAAGGCTATAGGTTCAAGACAAAACAAGTAGTAGTTCATCAAGCGTGCATGAGTTCATCACCTTTCAAGTCGATTCTAATAATCCTAAAATGAGAAACATAAATGATATTTATGCACAAGACAATGTTGATGATATTGTAAATTTTCCATTCTTTCATTTCAACCTAATTTTTTTGAAGAGGATATAAAGGGCCGAAAAGTATTGGGTAGATGTAATTAATAATGAAATTGATGCTATTGAAAGAAATCCAAACTTGGTATTTGTGCGATTTACACGATGATAAAAATTATATAGATTATTCGAAGCGAGTTTTTAAAACAAAGTTAAATTAGATAAATTGATTGATAAGCACAAGAAAGTTTAGTTGGCAAAGGTTTTCTCAACAACCAGGTATAGATTATGTGATGAAACATTTGCACTTTTTGAAAAAATTGATCTTGTTGATTTGTATTGATTATTGTATGAAAAAAGTAGACCGATTTAGCAAATGGATAAAGTCGCACTTTGAATGGTGTTTTGAATGAATAAGTGTATGTTGATCAACCACCGTTTCAAAATAGAAAATAAAAAACATAAGTTATACGGAGTTGAAGAAAGCATTGTATGGCGAAGCAAGCTAGTCTTGGTACAACCAAATATACCATTACTTGTTTAATGGTTTGAAGGAGTGACCATGAGCCCATTTGTATATGTAATGGCGTAATTCATCAAGGTAATATTTTATTGCTTGTCTTTATGTTGATGACATAATTTATACAAGTAACATGTAGTTAGATGAATTTAGCGTAATGAAAAATGAATTTGAAATGAGAGATCTTGGATTAATGAATCACTTTGCAGGTATCGGAAATTGAAACAAACATACAATGGTATGTTTATGAGTAAACAAAAGTATGTTCTTGAACACTTTGAAAAAGTTTAAGATGGATAGGTGCCTTAGCGATGGATAATTCTATTGAATTTGGTACAAAAATTAAGTAAATATTATCTGGGTACTATTGTTAATGGACTTTGTAAAACTTTCTTGGTGGTATTATGTATCTCACGCTACTAGACTACGATACGAATTCCTGACTATTTTCATTCGAGGTTTATGGAATCTCAATTCTTGTCATTGGAAAGATGGAAAAAGGGTGTTAGAATTATTGTAGGTACATATATTTATGGTTTTTTATCGTATGTAACATCTGGCCAGAGTAAGTTTGTTGGTTATATAGACAATGATTATGTAGATTATATTGATCACCAAAAAATAACTTTTGGCTATGCTTTACATTTGGAAGAAACTTGATCTCGTGGTCATCCAAAGGACAGCCCATGGATTGTGTTATCTTCAACGGAAGGCCGAGTACGTTGCGAAAAATTGAACATCATGTCAAGAATTGAGGCTAAAGAGACTTCTCTCTCACACTTTGGATATACATAAAATGAACCTAATTTTCAATCCTTTGTGACAACACTTCGCTATTTCCTTGTCAAAGAACAATGTATTTCATCAAAAGAGAAAACATATTGACACTGGTTTCACTTCATTCGATCTGCGTGAAAAATCGTGATATTGTTCTCAAATTTTGTGAATGAGCAGTTATCGGATATCTTCACAAAACACCTAGGAAAATTTAATTTTGAATTTCAGTATCAAAGTTAGAATAAATGTAACCCTTAAAATTAAGAGTGGTTAATTTAGTTTAGAATTATTTCAAATATTTAGATTTAGTAATCGATTTCAAATTCGGTTACTATAACTATCTAGCACATGTATATATATTTCGCGTTAATAAATCTATAGTGTGTGCTCTCAACAATTCGCGTTTTCTTTATTTTTGTTTAGCTTCATTTTGTCATGTGCTTCATAGATATTTCAGAGTTCATATGGGAAGAGAATCATCAGACTGAAATACCATAACCTCCACTTTATCCTACTCTTGAAAGAGATGAGATCCCAACATTGTACATCTCAATGACTGTCCAAGTGAAAAGAAATTTATTTTTGTATCATTTTCGTATATTTTACGATGAAATTCCATAGCAGGAAAAGAGAGAACCTGTGCATGGCATTTCATGCCAACATCTAATATATAATTATCTTTACCAATAATGTTCATGCTATTTATTTTTCCTCGAAAAACCATAATTAATTAATTCCATAGGTTTCAACTAAGCTGAATTCCGCTTTACTCAGCGTATATACAAACTAATACATGGAACACTAATGTCAGAAAATTATATATTTGAGAACATAGTCGATCTGCAACTATTCCTGATAAAGTGTCCTCCGAGTTATCTGCATATTAAACCAGATTGCTTTCATACCTTAGATGTAGAATCAGCAAATTTTATGAAGCAAAAATCGTTGAAGGTAGAATCATCTATATAGAAAAATAGTTTATGAAATGATCATTTGACATTTCTACAAGGTGTAAATGCGAGACGTTCCTAAAAAAAGAGGCATAAGATAAAAACATTTCTGAAAAGCAAAATTAATGTGGTATTTGATCCAAATTAGATTTTCAAAACATGGTATATATTTGAATTGTTTTATTTCAGAAGAACAAACACATTTTCCAAAAAAAAAAAAATACGGAGGTTATTGTTCCTTTTTAACCACTGTAAAAACAAGATTTACAAACCGCTGTAAAGAAGATTTAAAAAACAAAAATGAGTGTGACTCAGTTTTTACACAATAAAATTGTTGTTAAAACACATTTTGACACTTTTTATATCTCAGGAGGTGACATAATAAACTTATTTTCATAATAAATATAGTTTTTGTAGTTGAAAAATAATTGTGAACTGCCAATCCAACATATACATACCAAGTAAAATAGGGTTATAAATACGCTTTAATACTTGCATGTCTAGAGAGGTTGGGGAAAATAGCGCACTAACTCTAGTACTTTAAGGCTTTCTACTAACCTAAAACTTCCTTATCAGTTATTATCATTATCATTCGTTGGATATTAATATAATTACCATATCTTATCAACTATTTGTTAACTACTTCATTGTGGTGTATACATAAGCTCTCTCTATCTTTGTCAATATGCTCTAAGAGAGACAGCACGGGTATGCCGTGAAATCTCATCATAATATAGAAAATAATTTTGAACTCTAAAGAAACTTTAGGTATACAAAACTAAGTAGAGTCTCATGATGATATAGAAAACAATTTTGAACTCAAAACAACTATGTGGAAAACACAGGTACCCACTTGGCTTGAACGTTTTACCACCAATTTTCATCTCGAAGGTGTACATGGAATGATGAAAGCACATGAAAAAATTGACAAGTTCTTCAAGGGAAAAGAAGTGATATTCACAGTGTGATATTTCAAACAAGGTGAGTTGATAGTGTACCACTATTAAAAATTGTTATTTAGCATGGGTTAGAGGGAAGCTCGTTGGATATTTCTATATTTTCCCTATACGGTAGATTTTCCTTCCATATTTTTTTCTCGCCAGTTGAGTTTGTTTATATAAATGTAATGATGTGTAGTAGTGAAATATATAATATCCTTATTATTATTTTTTATCTCTTTTTGAACTCATTCGATATATTTATCTATATACGAGCATGTAGTTTCTTTTACATTTTTTCTTAATAGTGGCGTTCTGGTAGATGTAGTAGTAAGTATGAAAACTCAATATTAAACTATTTCTGTCTTACACAAAACTCGTCGGATATATTTCTCATTTGTGTGTTGAGTGGAGTTTTATTTTTAATTGTTACATATTTATTCCTAAGAGTGGACGTGCATCATATGACTGCAATGATGTACTACAACAACTATATTAAGAGAAAACATAGTCAACTCAACTTAAATATAGAGACATTATGTATTGACATGATATAGATGGATTTTTTTAACCGTATAAATGACACTTTTAGGTGAAATTGAGTTTATGCATTTACATGAACAAAGACTAGGCACTATAGGCTTGGAGATAATCTCACACACATGCAATGCATCCTCCAAAATTGTCTTGATCTTGATAGATTTTCCTTACCTAATTGAAGTTAGACTTGTGTCAAAATGTGTGAAAATTAGAAAACTAGTTCAACCTCTTGTAAACTGACACTTAGATTTGTTCCTGAGGAGCAAGATTTTGCCATTCATGTGCCTAGGCTATTGGATACAATCCTACAACTAAGTCCCTCAAATATGCTCACTTTTAAATTCAAATATATTCAACAAAAATATATTCAAAGTGCAAAAACTGAGCATTCGCCTTTCCTATCATGGTATATCACTACAAGTACATTTATAGGGACTTGTTTTTCTTCACAACCCATCTTGTTTGTAATTATAGTAAGCAAACCAACAAAGTTAGCCTGTTGGTATATTCTAGGAATGTATAAAATATAAAATATCAATATATAAATATATATAAATATAGAAATAGAAATAATATTGATTATTCTTTAAGGTATAATATTTAATATAATTATAAATCATTGAAATTCTTGATTTATAAGATGTAGAGAGAGATTACTTATCTCAGATGTAATTTTTTTTGTACAAAAATTGAGAAAATTTTTGCACCTACAAATATTTTGATTCTCTTGAAACTTAGTAGATCTATAGTTAAGATGAATATATTTTCATGATTAATAACATTATTTATATTTATATAAACTTCAGATCTATACATAGAGCAATTCATATTTTAAATTGAATTTTATTAGAACCACGATAATATATATATATATATATCGCAGCATTTTTCTTTGAAAAAACATGTTTTATAAAGTTTCATTAATTTTCTCTAACATGATAGGTATAGCCTTTGATTAGAAATAAATAGATAAATAGCCATGTTATAATAGCATTATTACAAATATTAAATTTTTATACACTTATTAGTTAAGTATAGATATGAAGTTCACAAATATAATAGTTCAATTACAATAATTGTTTTAATTTACTCAGTTAAGTGAATTGTATATGTGTGTGTGTGCATAGTTAAGTTTATTAAGATTGTATATGTTTATTAATTTTATTAACTAGCACAATCACATTAGTAAATGTGATTAATTATAAAAGGTGTATACTTATGATCATTAGTATTGTTACTATTAATTAATATTACTACTATTATTATTTTATTATTTAATTATTTAAAGTCTTCTAATTAATAAATATTAATAATAATTCATTCATTATTAATAATAAATTATTATAATTAAATTAATAAATAATAATAATAATAATAAATAGTATTATTATTATAATTTATTAATATCATTTTTAATGTATAAATATTATTATTTTGGAATTTGGCTTCTTTGTTCCATGGTGTAAAAATAACTTTCAAACATAATCACATATCATCATGAATTGTTGATACATTCTGAATAACCATTGGTTCATCTTCAAGGCAAGGTAATCGAGAACAATGAGAGAGAGTTAGAAAGATACATAGAGGATCCAACTGGTCGTTGGAGTATAATAACTACTATGGCCGATAGAAGGGAAAAATATAAATAATAAATTAAAATAATTTATTATTAATATATTTATAATTTAAATTAGGTATAATTAAATATATTTTATTATTTAATCTTTTAATTAAAATGTATTTATTAATAAGGGAAAATTAGGGGTTCAAGAAGTATTATTAAATTAAAAAAAAATTCAAAGGTCAAAGATGATTAAAAATATTAATATCCATTTATAGAGAATAAATTAATCTAATAATAGTTTTTATGATAGAATATACAATATAATAAATAAATTGACATTAGTTTCAAAACCATTAATGTATTCATGATCATATGTGATTATCTACGAAGGTATTTTTGCTTAAATGTGTTAATTAAATATATATTGTTAATTATTTAAAAAAATATTAATATAAATATTGTAAATTAACTAAATAATTAATTTTTGTTTCATTAATTATTAATTAAATTAATTAAATAGTTAATTATTTCATTTAATATTAAACCCTAAAGATAATGTATAAATCATTAAACGACATGTTTACCATGGTTGTTTGATAATGAGACAATATTTGCCTTGATACAATGTTGGACCATTCTTGAACATGGTTGAACCTTTAGATTAATAAACCTAATGGATTGATATTATAAATCAAAGGAAATTTAATACTAAAACCCCAGGATTATAATACAAAGGAATAATATTAAACCCAAGGACTAATATTATAAACCCATCGTATATATAAACACTAAGATAAATATTATAAGCACTAAAATAATAAATGGTGACCACGGTTGATTTTCATATTGAGGGCTGATGCTGCATTACTGTCGTTGTTGAAGCGAGTTTACCATGGTGAACAATGGGGTATTTTCATATCAAGACAATCTTTGTCACAATGTGACATTATTGACTTACTGGGTATTCTGGTCGCTCTCCAGATGACCATGTTTTGATTTTATACATCGGGGTTTTTCCATGGTTAACCATGATTAACCATGGTTGACCATGATTACATATTGAGACAATATTTGTCATAGTGTAGGCGTTGGACCATGGGTGAGACAATGATTGATTTCCTGTGAAATATTTATGCAATACGGACGTTAGACCATGGTTGTCAGGTTAACCATAGTTGAGCATAATTGATTTATAAAACATGGTTGACCATGGTTGAATACTAAACTAAATGAAGAAGTTATTTTATAAACTCAGTATATAAAGCCTAAGATCAAATATTATAAACACTAAAATGAAATGTGCTTGACCCATGGTTGACCATGGTTGATTTTCCTTATATTGAGACAATCCTTATCACAATGTGACATTGGATGATGGTTGAACATGTTTGACCATGATTTATTTTCAACTTCCTGAGAATATTTGTCACAATTTGACATTAGAAAATGGTTGACCATGGTTCATTTTCATATTGAACCAACATTAATTATACCGATATTGGTCATTTTTTAAAGCATAGTTCAATTTATAAAACATGGTTCACCATGGTTTACCATGGTTGGTTTTCATATTGAGACAATCCTTGTCACAATGTTACCTTGGATCATGGTTGATGATGCTTGACCAAGATTAATTTTCATATAGAGACCATGACTTATTTCCATAGTTTGACATTGGACCATGGTTTGACCATGATTGAATAATATTAAACCCAAAATTAATACACAACACCGTTGGTATATAAACTAAGATAAATATTATAAAAAATAAATAAATTAGTTTAATTATGGTTTTTGACTATGGTTGATATTCCTATTGAGGCAGTCCTAGTCACCATGTGTTGGACAATTGTTGAGTTGTGGTTGACCATAATTGATAGAAACTTTTTCTAAAGTGTAACACCCCCAAGTTCTATGCTTTTCAAATTAGACATTTGAACATAAATCCAAAGGGGAGTGGACCCCAATGGATAATTATTGTGTGGATGTAGTTAATTATTTATGAAAAATAAATAAAATATTTTGTATGCACTATGACCAAATGAGATCATTGAGATCACATGCCTAATCCATGAGGTTATGGAAAAGGTAAAGACTTTCCCCAGAATCTTTCAAAAATCCTTGAAAGAAATTATTTCTAATTTAGATTTTTGAGGAAAAATCTAAATTCCTCAATGATGAGGAAAGTAGTTGGGAAGAGGTAAAAGGCTGGAAAAGCTGGAAAAGTAGAAAGCAGCTTTAAAGTCCCTAAATAAGGGAAGCCTAGGAAAACAGGAATGAAAGCGTCCTGAAATTCTGGACGCATAATTGGAAACAGGCTTTGGGGAGACCATAGCTTAAATAAGCTACTCCAAAACAAATTGAGGTTAGTCTGTTCTTGGAGGATCTCAGCTCGGGGGTGAGTTCTGGAGATAGACGAACTCTAAGGTTGGGAGGACTGGTCATAGTAGCGGTATGCATGCATAATTTTGGAAATTATTTTATGTCTGTATTAAGTATATCAAGGTTATATGCATTGTTCTATTAGGACTTCTAATTTAAATTTTAGATTGACTCTCTATTCAGTACCTCATGCAGTTACAACCTAGATCTAACAGCTGAAAATTTAGTATGTTAATAGCAGGGAGGAAGTTAAATAGAAACAAATGGGTTGGTTCTGGGGATTTGTACCCTGTAATGATAAAGGTTAGAGATGATAAATCAATCTGAATGTCTAACCTAGTAGAAAAATTCAAGTTGTAGCTTGTTGTCTTTCGAATGAAAAACTTAGTTGCTGTGTTGTATAAACAAAACATTTTAATAAAACTGTAACCAAGAACAACAAGTAGGAAACAACTAAGCCTGGGATAGAAGTATGGATTTCAGTATAACAACTGTACTAAAATGGCAAGAATTGTAGAATTAAGAATTTAAATTGTTATATTACCTGGAAGTTTAAATATATGAAACCAAAAGTTAAATCCTGACTAAGTACAAGGATCTGAAATTAGGGAGACTAAAATATTAATTTCGGTTTCATTACTTCCATTTGATTGAAGAAAGATGATCTATATCCTATTTTTCCAATGGAAGAGTTTAATATGCACCATAATTTCAAATATGCTGAATATTTGTAACAATAAAATAAGGGAAGAGTCCTATTGAAAATTTACTTATGAGTGATAAAAGTATGTGTGAGGGAAGATTGTAAGCATATTTAAACACTGGGAAAAGAGCATCTATCCACCTTCTATATAAACTGCTGAAAAAAAAAGTATTTGAAACAAAGAAGGTTAATTGAATATAGAGAGATGTATATGTGGATGTATACATCTATACATAGATGCTGGAAAGTCTATAAAGCTTGCAAACTGGAAAGTTAGAGGAAGGGCATATTGATCAGTTAGAGTTGGACAATACTCTGAAGAACTGACCTGAGAAATACAAACCAGTATATATATATATATATATATATATATATATATATTGTCACGCCTCCCAATTTTATTTTTTATTTTTCTTTTAAAACTTCTAAGTTTTTTTTCTTCATTCTCCAAATGTTTAAATGTTCATTTGAGTCAGGCGATAATAACCACCTTTTTAATCTATGTAGGCTAGACCAACCTTGTATCTTAAAATTGAAGCCTTGCTTTAATCACTTTAGAATTCTATACATGTATAGGCATTATCACAAAACCCACAAGGTTTATAACATATGGTTTATGAAATTCGATATCACAAAACCCACAATGTTTATAACATATGGTTTATGAAAATTCAAAATCATGATATATATATAAATCTAACATTATATCTCAGCACCACTCGTGGTATATATATATTTAATCTTTTATATAGGCACCGAATCGTTCCTTATATATATTTAACATTTTACATTGGCATAAACTCGATATATATATTTTTATCATTTTATACCATCGATGTGCGTAATGTATGCGCGGGCTTACACCGTAATATCCGCGCTGTATGAAAGGTACATGTGGTCGTTCACATTATATCATCACGGTTACACAACTTGATTTTCTGAAAGTGATAACGATGACCGTAAGAGCAGATATGTGAATCGTGTCGGTCGATAGGAACCAGTACAGTTATATCTATATCTGACTTATTTAACCCTAATACTCCCGTAACCCTACATGCGCGGTTCTATATTTGTTTTTTCCACGTACTGTGACACGTTATGCATCCATACGCCCGTATTGAAACTCCATTGTTTTTGGTAGAGATTTCCTGCTTAATTTAACTCTTCGCTTGGTTGAATGCGATGCCAGCGTTCGCGTGAGGTTGGAGGGTTTGATACACAGCATTATGCCGTCCTCCTAGCTGGAAGAAATGCGATTGTACATCTCCCCTGCGTGGCAGATTTTCCTGATTTCAAGTTGGCGTGTTCCTCGCTCACGCTTCAAGAACCCGCGTTTCCACATTGTACTCCTGCATGTGAACAAATGACACGTCTCACCCTAGCTAGAGACGCAGTCGGGAAGGTCACTTTGCAGGTTGGAATCCATAACTTCGCCGAAAAATCGGACGGCAGGGTACATTAGAGTGTATGGAATAATATTAAATTTCTTCCGAGCAGGACTCATGATCCGGTTTGTTTAGATCAATACAATCCCCCTCGGGATTTCGTAAGGGTAGCGGTTGTGGGAGTTTAATCCGCAGATCTAACCTCTGAATTTCTCCGGACAGAGTGACGATTTTTGCGCTAGGGTTCCTGTTTCTTATTTCAACCCTCCATCGCCCAGACTCTTCTCTGTTCGTATCGCCCTCTCATATATTTTTTCCTCCATGCTCAGGGTTTCTGGAAATGTCCGGATGTTCATAGCCGACTATAGTTTCTTCCTATGTTGCATTCCAATATGGGCTACTCCACGGCGTGGTATACTCCCGAGTTGAGTAGAGTATTACGACCCTGTTTTTTTTCGCCTATGATGATTGGCAAGTTTACTGACCTGAGCTTTCTAACTGGCGAACAAATATTTTCTTGCCTAACAATTCCCTTTCGAAGGAGTAAATCGCTTCTCGCTTCAGTTTTTTTTTTTTTTCTCTTTCTTTGATTTCTTATTTAATTACGTTCGTTTACAGTCTCTTATTATTATTGACGCGTCGGTTGTGTTCTTGTTTCAGGTGCGTAGATGGCTCTCGGCCTGGTTTCGTACATGCTTTTCCATCTCATCCTTCAGACATCTCAAGTTCCAGGTTTCTGCTGTGTGTACGTGTCTTAGAACCCGGCGCGCACATCTGTGTGAAATGTTAGGGTTTCAGTTATTCCATTGTAGTGACCCCTAGTTCAATGATTTATAGTTTTGCTGCTATTACACTAATCTATCATTATTATCCGGGAAGATTCTGTATAATAACATGTCTACAGTAAGAAGGTTTTCCTTCGGTTTCGCTCTTCCTTCGTTTTCGTTTTTCTTTCTTTGTTTTAATGATGAAGCGAAATGTTATATCGTTTATCCCATATAAACCCTGCATGTTACATTAATGTGGGAATTTTAGTTTGAAAGCCCCAATTTCATATTCAGCGAACAATTCGTGTCCCCGATGTCAGGATCCCTGTTGTATTCAAGTTGCAGGGACATTTCTTTCTTTCTATGCCGCGGGGAGTAACGAGGACTCACCTCTGCGTAACATATTCCATGAGTTTATTTCAGTCTTTGAATTTCTGCGAAATCTATGTCTTACCTATATTTTCTAGGCTTGGCGTTTTTCATGGTATGCTGGAAAAAGTAGCATAGAAAACATAATTATATCTTTCCATTCCTCCTTGCGGTTTGTACAGGTACATATACTGTATCAATATTAAATAAGCGTGCTGCCTAGAGGTATCACGCTGTGAGTAAACGGGTCACTCATGAACGTATACGCCATGACTCCCTTGTATCATGCAGTCATATTTTGTTTTAATATCTCGCTCCACTCGCTTTTCTTTTTGTTATGGTAATGATATAACAACAATCGTGTAGAATTTTACGCCAGACGTGCTATACCACATACTCTCACAGTCATATGCATATAACTTGTGCATAACATTTCTCTAATCTTTTCGCACTGTCATATAAATAACTTGTTCATACATTTCTCTAAACTTTTCTCACTGTTATACATATTTCTGATAGTAGTAGTCTATAAGTGTCATTTCGTTTTTCAAAATATTCTAATACATGTGACACGAGTTATGGAAATCGACTATGGGGTAGTATTATCTATGGAAAGTTTTTAGGGAATTGGCCTGACTTATTCTTTCTACTCTAACTACTTGGATTTACAATTAAAATCAATGCATCAAATTTGCTATTTCCATGGTAGTATAATGAATTAAATGTCCCTTTCTTAGGTAAGGATATACTTTGATTATTGTATGAGGAAGGCACCAAGTGGAACTATCACTTCACATTTTTCTATGGAGATAAGTATTTTTAAATTTGAACAATCATAGTCTAGAGGTTTTATAACATTCTATTCTACATGTTAATATTTTACAACCATGCATAATGACAAGGTGCACCTCCTGGTGTTCCTTCTGCTGAAAGTAGGACTGATCATAAATATAAAATCAGGCAATTATTTTGTTTTTTATATGTAGCCAATTCATACTGATCTAAATAAATAAAACATTTCATTCTCAAGACATACCATTCATGCAGTAGACCAACCTCCCAACCGTAGAGTTCTATTTTTCTCCCAGAACTCACCCCCGAGCTGAGACCTCCTCCACCATAGATCAACCCCTGATCTGCTTAGGAGCAACTTATTTAAGCTATTTTCCCCAAGCCTGTTTCTAATTCTGCGTCCAGAATAGCAGGATGCTTTTCTTCCTGTTTGCCTAGGCTTCCCATTTTTGGGATTCTTTAAAGCTGTTTTATGCTTTTCCTCAGCTTTTCCAGCTTTTCACCTCTTCCCAACTACTTTCCTCATCATTGGGGAAATTTAGATTTTTTCCTCAAAATCTAAATTGGAAATAATTCCCTTCAAGGATTTCTGAAGGATTTTAGGGGAATACTTGCCTTATCCATCCTCATGGATTTAGCAAGTGGTCTCTAAATCTCATTCTTGGTCTATATGCACATCAGAAATTTTATTTATTTCCTCAACTAAAATATTGAATTACATCCATAATTTATCTATCCTTTGGGGTCCACTCCCCTTAGGATTAGAGTTCAAATTTCAAACTTTAAAATTTCAACACATAATTGGGGGTGTTACATATATATATATATATATATACATACATATATAAGTCGACTAGATTCACTGATAAGAGTTGAAGTCAAGCAAAAATTTCTCACGGGAAATATTATATTCGCATGACTACCTATAATTACCAAAGAGAAATTAAATACCGGATAAAAGTATGAATTTTTAATTGACTCAACAGAAAAAAATTGAATGGTATCAGGTGTAGACAGTAGAGTATATCTGAGTTAATGTTGTGTGGATAAGAAGTTGGGTATGGGAGATGTGACAAATGGTATCGGAGCCCAAGTTGAGAAAACTGGGCAAGTTATGTGCTCACAAATAAATAATAAGCTGTTATAAATTTTATGAATAGTAGGCTATAATGAACATATAGTGTTGGAATCCCTTGATAATGACTCCCTTAAGTCACCTGACCTAATTTTGGGTTCTGAAAATGAAACCTTCTGTGCTTGTGTATCGTTTCTTCTGTCTAGTTGTTTGGTCTTGTTTAATGAGGGTTGAGACCATAGAAGAAAGCTTGTCTGTGAACAAGGGTTTTCAAAATTAGGAAATTGTTTCTTTGCATGTTTGGGGTTGTTTGAGATCAATATCCTCCTAGCTTGCCCATCATATATATGAACTAAGGAAAGCCAAACCACCATTTGGGTTATGCCAATTTTTATGTTCTTCACTGTAAGGTAAAACAAAGGAATGATACACAGATAGAACCTTTTTAAAACCAAGAAAAAAGGAATTGAATAGCAGCGGACATTTATAGATCTTATATAATCGTTGTAAATTTCTTGCTTATTTTGCAATCAATTGTTCTGGATTTATACAAATGGTTCTTTGAGTCAATGCCAGGATACAATGTCTAATAGCATCTGGAACTGCGCTTTATAACTGTAACCCCAAAATTTATAGTTATGGCACAGAAACTATACTATGAATCTGAATGACCACCTCAGCCATTGTATTTTTTTGTAAACATAATTGGGAAATGAGATAAGTACCAAGTAAAATATAAAAGAAGTTCTATGGAAAAAAAAATAAAAAAAATCCATATGCCTGAAATTCGACGCCACAAATTGATAAGCCGGCAGAGAGAAATGCATGAATAAGTTAACCATGGCATCATCGAGAGGTATCGAGTTCGAAACCTCTGCTGTGTAGATTAAAGAAAAATAATGACATCGAATTTCAAAAAGCGTAGAGCGGTGCCGGGGTCTTAGAAAATATATATATATATATATATATATCTTTAGAAACAGCAGAAATGGATAGTTGTATTATCCAAATATGAAGTATGGTATTGGTGGTGATACTTTGAAAAAAAAAAAAAAACAAAGAAATTTCAGTTAAAGAAGGAAATTATTTTATTTCATTAAAGAAATAGAAATAAACTGTATTTCATTCAAGAATTAGTAAACAGAAATTTATGAGCTATTGTAGAGAAGAATAAGCTAGTTTCGAAGATATATAGATATCAAATTATACCTTAAAAAAAACCCAGAGATGCAGACAAATAAATATTCCCAGTTCAATACTATATAAAATTGAATAAGGGGAAGTCATCGTCCCAATGAATATTATTACAATTTCTGTCAGGAAAAAAAAAATTTGTTACAATACTTTTAACCATTGATTTTTGACATTCTACATTTTGTCAAATTAGGTGGAATGGTTCTCGTGAATTCTGGCCATCGGAGTAAGATGGTCGAGAAGGCGAAGTTTTATCAACCTATAATGCAAAATGCAACTGCTTAATAGGTCTCCTTAGGGCTCGAGGAAGAAACATTTTATAAGTAAACTCAAAAGAAAAAATAAATAAATTCTCTTACCTGAAAAAAATATTGAAGTTGGTTATGAACTAGAAATAGAGTACTTTCTCCTTACATATAAAATGAAGGGGAACCCAATGAATGAAAACCATGATTCTAAGCTAGATCTCTACGTTGAGAGGCATAAGGGACAACCAGAATGGACCCACTCTGGCTGGGAATCAAATTTCAATTCCGATATACTGACATTTGAGGAGGAAATGTTGTTTAAGAAAAACCCAGGAAAAAAAAAAACGGAACTAAAATTTTAGAAAATACATGAAATAAAAGTCGGAATAAAGTTAGAGGGTAAAGATAAGTGAAACACACTCAATAAAATGAGAAATTTAGAAATAAATCAAAAGCTTATTACCAAATTGGAAAAATTATTTCAGAAACCTGAAACATTCTAATTGAAAAAAAGAGAAGGGATTATCTGTCGTTATGAGCCAGTTACACATAGCTACTGTGTGTTGAAAAAAAAATAATAATAATAATTTAATATCGACCATATTTTTGGAGATGTATAACTACCAGAGTTGCACTGGTTCTCCATATGCATTATGGAGATTTCGACCCTATGTACAGCAATTACGAAGTAAGTTAGGTCTCGAGGCTAGTGCTGGTAATATTATCGAGAGTTAAAAAGAATTTGTTCCTCTGGAATGATATGAGTATCTCTCTGAAATCTCTGTTGTTATAAAAAAGAGGAAAAGTGAGAGATAAAGCCTCTTATAAAAAATAAAATAAAAAAAAAACATATGTATCATTGAAAGAAAAGTTACTCATAGACGAGCAGCAATACTCAAAACCATATTTGAAAATCGTCATAGAGTTGAAGAGTTAGTATGTATCAGTGTATGTAGAAAAAAAATGATGCTCGCATCGAAATAGTAGAGATTTCGCATTTAATTCTTTTTACCTGAAACAAAAATAACAAGGAAAAGTAAGAAATATTAAAAATAATACGGTTTCGTGTAAGAAAATGAAATAAGAACCCATGACAAATATTTTTGAATTATTGGAATGGGTCAAATGTTTTTATGAACCATTTTTGGGACTACGCAGAACCAAGATCACTACGTGTATGCGTGGTTGTTTTGGGTCGAACATTTTCATACGTTCACTGCATGAAGGAAACCAAACGAATTAATAATCGTGTTACAAACTGGGCGTATTTTAAAAGAGTACCGATAACCGAAATAAAAATAAAAGAAAAGCATTAAGAATGTAAGATGTATGGGTATCTCTTTAGAGAAATTATAAAGAAAATACCTATATCAGTAGAATGATATAAAACAGATTCAAAGAATAAATACGTCTTACATAGGCTGAAAATAGGAAAATTTTAGCATATCCTGAACTTATAAACTAGAGGCTTACCCACGGTCGAAGGTATAAACTCAGAATTTGAAAGGCATCGTCGGTCAATGCGTGAGAGGGAAAATAACGCACAAGCACCTGGAAAACTTCATGAGAAGAAAGAGTGGAAATAAACAAAAAAGTTGACCTTTAAAATCTATTTGGGATTCAAAACCCTAACCCATCGCAGCCCTACAAGTGTCAGTATCCGATCGATTCATGTGGTGATCAGCAAGCTGGGGGAGAAAACCGAAAACGTAAAGGCTTGACCCTTGAAATGATGATAAAAGTTTAGGTGTCATCCGTGAGTGGAACGTTGCTCACTACGAAAGGATGTGCAGAAGGCTCGATGGATTTATGTGTCTAGTTGGTTCGAGCTCAGTATGAAAGGATGTGCACAAGGCTCGACATATTTTTGTGTCTAGTTCCAGCTCGCTGAAATAAATTCACCATACGAATTGAGTAACCCATTACACAGTGCATTAAATTTCTTGTCCTTCGTGAATATAACGTGAGAAAAAAAAAAATTTAACTATCCCTCGATCGTAATGACCGACCTGTAGGTAGGTGGTTTGGTTTTATTAAGTGACGAGAGGGGATAATATAGAAATAATACAATGAAGTAACCCTAAAAAAAAAGAAAAAAAGAAAAGAAAAAAAGTTACGTGGAAACAAAATATTTATGTATTAGGAATTGAAAGCACATATACATAAGGCTAACGAAATCCCCATGAGCACTATTTACGTATTGTGTTGGTCATTACACCCCAATTCATATGATTGCATTTTAAAGTTAGATACTTGAACTTTACATCCTAAGGGGAGTGGACCCCAAAGGATAATTATATTTGTGTGTAATTAAACATTTTATTGAGGAAATGAATAAAGTATTATGGTGCAAATTGAGCAAAAATGAGATGATGAGATCACTTGCTAAATCTGTGAGGATGGATGAGGCAAATATGTCCCCACAATCTTCCAAAAAAATCCTTGGAAGATAGTAAGTTTTAAATTTAGATTTTGAGGAAAAATCTGAATTTCCCCAATGATGAGGAGAGTAGTTGGGAAGAGGTAAAAGGCTGGAAAAGCAGAGGAAAAGCATAAAACAGCTTTAAAGAATCCCTAAGTGGGAAGCCTAGGCAAACAGGAAGAAAAGCATCCTGAGATTCTAGACGCAGAATTAGAAACATGCTTTGGGGAACAATAGCTTAAATAAGCTACTCCTAAACAGATTGAGGTTGGTCTGTGGTGGAGGTGATCTCAGCTCGGGGGTGAGTCCTGGAGACAGACGGACTCTAAGGTTGGGAGGTTGGTCATTTTGCTGAGTGGTATGTAATTCTACTTATCTGGTGTTTTCTTTACTTCAGTATGAATTGGCTACATATAAAGGTTTGTCATATATTATACGGTAAATGCTACATTTAACAGAATCAGTAGAAGGTATTCACCTTCAGAACTCTGTATAGTTGTAGACATTATCTGTGTGAAATAGAATCCACCAGAACTTCTAAACCATCTCTGGTTCAGATCTAGGGATACTTGTATGTCCACAGAATACAACACTTGAATTTATTTCAATCTGCTTCTCCTATGGTAATGCATTCTATGAGCAAGAATAAAATAGAGCAATAGGAGAGTTACTATACCCAGATAAGAATGTGCATATGAGAATTCATATTTAAAAAAGAAAAAAAAAACATAGACTGTACTAGAAATATTTACATTCCTTATATTAAAAGAGAGATATATAGGAAGTTAATTTTATATGCAGAAATTTCTAGTACTGTTCAAGTATCTGTAAATCTTCTCTTAAAAATTTGGAATTGTAAGAAGTCTTGGGCATAATAAAAACCTATTTGAGTATTACTCAACACAAAAATTTGAAGGTCAAGCAATTCCTGAAGAAGGCAGGACCAGAAGAAAACCTATATTCGGACTGTCAGAAATTGTATTACAGTAGTTATAGTCGGAGAAATTTATTGTTCATCCATTAACCCTTAGAAACGAGATACCATGCTATTAATGTAGTGAATAGTATATCTCTAGACACAACAACATTAGGCTATGTAATTGGTATATAAAAATCTCTGTCTATGTAGAAATTTTTTTTAATCATATTCATGCCTTACATGCATAATTGCATATAACTGTACTGGAAATGATTTTAGAAACCCATATAAAACTGAATGAATACTTTTATCTACTACACGTCCTCAAGATAAATCTCCAAAGAAGAAAAGAGGAATTAAGTATGATGCGAAAGCACTTTCAGTCATGGAATCATTGATTTACAATAGCGATCTACCCTTAAAAAAATTAGATCGATGAGGTAGCACAGTCATTACTGATATCTTCTGAGATTTATATTATCTAAACTAATTGAACCAGGAAAACAAGGTATCTCCAACCAGAATAGCAGAACATAATAGAGATAAATAAAACGAAGTTTCAGAAGGTAACCAATATGGTGCGCAAACATGTCATACACAGTAATGATAGGTTATCCTTCTAATGCGAGACAAGCACAAATTATATAACAAGAGAAAACCTGTAGGAGAGAATATGCAGTTGAGGGAAGGGGCGGCTATAGATTACATGAATGAGTATCAGAACCAATAAACTGACAAATAAAGTGTGAGGCCAGCATCATGATAGGCCTCGAATCAAAGATAAACCAAAGTGTGTGCATAGTTCATTGTCCATTCTAATTTTTCCTCGACATTAAATACATAAATAAAATCAAATAGAAATGTGGTGCACTGTCTGCACAATTTGGGTTTAAAAACCAGTGACATATAGTCTTGATACAACTTTGACCGCTTTGACAGTCATGCCCTGCAAAGTAAAACGATGGAAAAACGAAAAAATTTCTGGGTAGGACATCAACCGTCTACACAACAAAAGAAACCCATGAATGGGAGATTAGGGGCATCAAAGGAATGACTAGGTCGTTGCCAGGGGCGATGCAAATTAGCAGGGTCGGAAATTTCATTGGCCAGCGTGCTCACATAACCTGAAAACAAAAATACCATACGCGTTTGGAAGAGGCACAAGACGAAAATCAAGTCGATAAACCAGTAGAGGGTATGATATAGAAATTGCGAGAACCAGGGTTACCTGTACAAGTGATGAGGAACGAATAGAAATCCTGGAGAAAAAATAGATATACCGAAGAATAAGAATGGCATCCATCGTAGCGAATGGTAGCTGTAGAAAATAAAATACAATTGGTTCGTGTATATCTATATACATACTTATCACAGACAAATAAACATCGTGGGAGTTGCAACTAACCATAACGTGTTTGAATAGACTTCGCCTTGAACCAACTCAAGTTGTCTGTCGAAGTTCAGAACCCTCACACATCTTCAGAACTCGAATGCAAAAGGGAGAAACGTAGACATAGAACGCAGTGGGTTGGAGTCTGCGGACTTGGGAAACAATCCAACGCGTGATTCTGAGAAGGCGTCGTCCTGGAAACCAACAGAAAAATTCATAGAATATACATCATCAAATCTGAAAGACATCGACCGTAGAAAGAAAAATTTTTAGATGTGAACTTGGTTACCTTCCCGTTGAAAGCCAGAACCACGCACTGGTAAAAATCCTCCCGAGTTGCGACACTTCGTGGAGTGGAGTGAAAAGCAGAGATGCATATGAGAAAGGATAATGAGATGAAACGGAAAACCTGGAAGATAACGAGGCTGAAAAAAATTGTGTTCGGTTGAAACCCTAGCTCGTGGCTCGATAACAGCTCGGGTGTCAATTCAACAGAGGAATGGCGTTCTGGGGTTTCCAAAACAAAAACCAAAAGCCCAGACAAGGACTCATGAAAATCCCGATAGAGATCGAAACATTAAACTCCAACGTATGAAATCGTACTTTCAATATCATATGTCAATCAAACAACTCAGAGTCGGATTTTCATGCAATTAAAAACAAATCGACAATCCCAACACATGAACGGCCATAGCTGGCACGAATCACTGCTATACAAAACCCGATTTCATAATCTACGTGTCTTCTTTACACTAAACTCTTATCAAGTCAAAGTACCAGAGTTGGGTGAACAAATTAACTCCTCGCGCCACATCGATAGGGACGTAGGTACAGGGGTTGACAAGCCTACACTTGTCGACCGTGTGGAGATCTTTTATATCTCTTATATATTCCAAGTGAGAAAATGGGTCGGTATTAAATATATTCAAGTGAGAACCTGATTTCGTATTAAATGTAAACGAGGGAGCCATGTATATACACATCGCTATGCATGTGGCGTAACCATGGTAAGGGGAATAAAATTAATTCGTGCACACCCCCTCACCAATAGCACGACACCCCCGAAACCTTCGAAAAGATCAGGATTATGTAGAGGTCGAAATTTCAATTATGATGTAGTGCAATTGAAAACTTGAATTGAGGTATTGGTGGGACAAAATGACTTAACAAGGGTATTATAAAATTATAAGGGTTGTCTTATATTTTATGGAAGTTTAAATAACAAATTACCCCATGAGATAAATCGAAGGTAATCATATACAGTTAAGGGTGCATTAAGATGAATTAGATTCAACCATGAAGGACAAGTCAATCACCTATATAAAAAAAAAAAAAAAAATTGTTTGGAAAAAGGGAGACATG